>CM049856.1:14362144-14962144 GCA_027422415.1 Schizothorax lantsangensis
ACATTCATTTGGAGACATATTGTCTGATGAAACATCAGAGAATATAATTTGCAGATAATACAAGACAACAGCCCAACAGAGACATTTGGCATACCAGGAAACAACACACTTAAATAAATTATGTAAAAACAGCAAACTTTGGCGCAAGTCTCTTTGTCTGTTCGATATACCTTAAAGACAGTCAAATCATCTCAATCTTAAACATTACATAACATTTCCAAAAGAAAAAAAAAACATTACAAACATTACAAAGGAGAGAAAACCCTGCTCGCCTGCTCAGACTGTAAGAAATATATTATTTATAGGAAAAAAAAAATCCTGACTTAAGGTTATGGGACAGAATCTCAATAAATATTGGATTTCTTGCAACCTACAGCAGTGTGCAGGATTCTTCCCTTTTCTTATTATTTCTTGTGTTCAGTTCAACTGTCTGGAACCATTCAGGTGTTCATTCAAGGCTGTTTGTTTATTGTCCAATAAAACAATAAAGACCATCTTTCGGATTTTAAGATTTAGAGTAATATTGCTTAAAATACTAAACTCTCGACCAGTGAAACCTGGGAAAACCTTCAAAAAATTGTGCAAACTTTCAATGAATAATTTGTCTGATCTAGACTGGACATGATTTATATCCCACTGAGATGTCACTGAGATCTTAAAGATGTTTTGAGAAAGGGCTTCACATTCAAGCCAAATGTCTTTAGGATCGTCTCTGGTGCAGTGTGCCACAGCTTTCAAAAGAATTCAAGTTTCTTTATTGAAGAACACACTTTTCCTTATTGCTGAATTTTCTACGTCTTGCCTCCAGACCTCTCTCCAGTCTCTCATCCTCCTCCAAAGCCCTGCACATACAAAATACATTCAGTCCGTGAAGTAAAGTAATGTAAAGTTTAATTTCCAGTGCAACAAAACACACTGTGACTAGACTCACCCTCTCTCTTTTGCATCCATGTCTCTGACCAGCTCGTCCCTCTTGTTGACCAGTGACACCAGTTCCTGTAGCAGTAGCTGTTCTCTGTGCTGTTGGGCGTGAGTTTTCTGCCAGTCTGATGGATGAAATATGGATATTAGTGATATTATTGTACAGTGATGAAATACTGATAACTACAGCTTCAGCCATAGAGGAAATAGGTAGGTAAAAGTTAAAAGCATTAATAGACCAATATATGGGCCAAGCTGATGTTCTTTCTTCCACTTTGGCAGAATCCAAATGAACATTGTTATTAATTAAATTTGGAACCTGCAAACTTTTCACTTTTTTGTTGGTTTTAGGAGTACAATCTGAATTTACATGACAAAGGAAAATATGGAATGTGTAGAATACAGATGCACAATATATCGGTAGCATACAGGCTGATATTAGATAACTGAATAATTAACTATGTTCATTATTTTTACATTTATATTACCTTGGCTGCTCAAGTTATGCTTTAAAAACACTACTTTAATAACAGTTAACAGATAACACGGCTTACCTTCAATAGCCATCGTGGCTCTGAGCTCTCGAGTTAGCAGCTCAAATCTTCTTTCTAAATCCTGCTCTTCTTGCCTGCAAGGATAAAATCATGATTATTTATTGATGTGGCTGACAGTGTGCACTGATTGTGTCTTACATATCAATACATACAGCAGCTCCAGATGGTCTTGTCTCCTGATCAGAGCATTCTTCTTGTTGACCAGATTGAACCATTCCTGAATCAGCTTCTCTTCTTCATCTTTATCACTTCCTGTTACACAGATAATGTGGTATATCATGCTGTATTTCAAGAGTTAATTTGAAATCAACTTCATTCTCTCTTTCCCTCTATATGAGTGTTTTTCTTACCCGTCTCCATGAACTTTCGGAGACTTTTCTCCACGACTGCAGCTCTGCTGTCTATGTGCTTCTGTTCGGTTTCCAGGGCCTGAAGTTCACTCAGCACATATTGATTGGTGTCCTGCAGACACTGGCCAGGAAGTACCACAGGGAGACATACATAAAACCAGACAAGAGCAATACAGACAAAGAAAGGAAAAGACAGTGAAAAGGAATGGAGATTGAGCGAAAGAGAGATGGATAGAGCCAGATACAGAAAAATAAAAGACCAACATTGATAAGACAGAAACAGACAATGACGCACAAAGATAATGGAGAGGAAAGGACATGCTTGATTTAACTAAAAGATTTATAAAACAAGGAAATTAAACATGAGATGGTAAGAGCTTGTGAGTCAGGGGCCGGATTCAAAAATTATTCTTAAGAATGAAGTAGTTCGTAAGAATGTTCTTGCAATTCTGGAAAATTATTTTCTACTCTATTTTCTTTTTTTTTATTCTTAAGCAGAAAATGGGCAAAGTTTCATTGATCAACTTAATGACAAACACCTCTCTGTCTTTTTGCTTTGACTGCACAGTACTGTAATTATCATACTAATCATAATAATGTTGTACTGTTTAATATTTAAAACAACCCACTATATAAATGTAAACATCTCACCACTGGGGATTTAAGACATGTTGGAGGTTATCCTAACTTTACCAACTAATTTACTTGTTTACTTGAACTGATTTTTCAAAACATTCTTTTCAGGAATTCTAATTATTTAATATCCTTTATCTTTAGAACAATCTAAAAAAAAGATAAGAATAATTTCTATGAAATGTTATGAAATTTTTCTAAACAAAATAGTTTTCTTAACAAAATATTCATAACCTTATTCTTAAGTTAGAAAACAAGGAAAAAACAACCGTTTTATTCTTATGAATGTTTCATGAATCTGGCCCCAGAACTGGAGAATTATGATGATTATTTTAAAGATATTTTCTAAATATTTAACATGCAAATAAGCAAATGTTGTTTTAAAACCACAGGCTTTGAGGTTTAACCAAAAATGACACTTGATGAAAGATGAAAAACTACACTTGTCTCAAATACTGAGGGCATACTGACCATTGTCTCATTATCTGCTGATTTAACATCTTGGTTTGCTTCCTGAGGTTCTGCAAACACATTAAATGGCA
This sequence comes from Schizothorax lantsangensis, assembly GCA_027422415.1. NCBI lineage: Eukaryota > Metazoa > Chordata > Actinopteri > Cypriniformes > Cyprinidae > Schizothorax > Schizothorax lantsangensis. Next base: position 14,365,145 of record CM049856.1, read on the forward strand.
AAAAATTGCAAATCAGAGTGTAAAATTCAATATTTTTTTTGATATCAGGAAGCAGTTTAGGAAGGTTACCAGTTTCAGCACTTTCTCTAGCAGCTGTTGAGCCGTTAGTTCCTTCAGCTGTCAGTTCACCTTTATCTGACTGTCAGAGGTTAGTAGAGAAAAGACAATTGGATCAAATATTAACACACACAAATGCAAGGAAAGGGTAAATTTGATGTCTTTTACCTCCTTTGGCTGCTCGTTTGAATCAGTCTCATCCATGGATTCGCTCTTCAGTCGTGACCGCCGTTTCTTCACTAGATCCGCATCTCGTACGTGCCCAAAACCTGATCTGGAAGCCGTTGAGTTTGATCGTGGTGGGGCCACAGGACTCTGCGCTCCTCCCTCTGTCTCCTTACTGCCCTTCTCTTCCATCTTTCCTGCACGTTTAGTCCGAGGTGGAGGAACAAGAGCTCCGTTTGGCTTAGCCACACTGTCACTTCCCTCCTCTCCCAGTGAGTCCTTGCTGTTACTGTCTCCTGACAGAGCTCCAGCCTGGAGTCTCTCTGCACAGAATTTGGCTGCTGCTTGTACATCCGGCCCTTGATTTGGCCTGGCTACTGCATAGCTGGACTGACTGTTGTTCTGCTCTATCTGTAACACACTCAGCTCCTGCCCAGTGAAGTGTGCACGGATTTGGCACAAGTACGTCATGACAATCAAACGGTCTGGCACAGAGAGAAGCACCATGTCTGAGGGCTCCAGCAGACGAGAGATTCCCAGTGATGCAAAACCATCAAAAGCCTAAAAGAGGGTAGCACAAATGACGAGGTTGGGTTTATAGTTAAAAATATATATTTCTGTGGAACATCTGCTTAAACCAAACTTACAGCTTTGTTGTTTTGCTTTATGTTGTGAGGCTCCAATGCATCAAAGTCACTGGAAAACAACAACTAAGTCAATACACAATAACAAATCTAAAAAGTAATTATTTTATGATTAATTCCAATTATTTCAGTAATAATTCTCATATTATGAACAATAATAAACTATAAATGTACAATACTGAAATTCTAAATGTCTAAATAAAATGCATATGAAAATAATGCTGAAATAAATTATTTTAAGTTTATTTAGGTATCACAACATTATATTGTCAAGTATGAACAATTTTTTTTTTTGCTAAATATTACATTTAACAGTATAATTAAAATATTATTAAGGCAACGGTAAATTAAACAAAAAACGAGCAAATGAACATGCACAATTAAATATCTAATATCAACTAATTTCTGTAAATGAAAATATTAGTCATAAAATGATATGGTACAGATACAATGTGTATTGCTGATTTGTTTGTACCTGAAGCAAATAATATTTTTTAGGCTTATGCACATAAATTGAATCATACTAAGAAATAATGAGCTTGCTTTGAGCTAGTAATGAATGAAATAAATCAGAAACTGACATTATCTCAGGGTGGAAGTGATGTAAGATGGCACAGAATGCCAGGCCGTTACGCCAAGAGGTGCTGAAGTTTGTGATTTTTACACCCTTATAGTTTTTAGTGATCTCTTGACACCACACCAGCAAGGACTGACTGGAGGTCACCAAACCAGGACTGGGCAGTGGGCTGGCAAACTGTATAGTGACAAATGGAAAGACAAATAAAACAGTGTTAGACAGCATTTAAAAAAGTGATAAACAGTCTACATTTTAACAGGTACTTTACATATAAGACAAATTCCACATACATCCCATCCAGGCACTGCTGAACCCTCTTTAATGGATTCATCCATTGTTTTTACTATTGTAAGGTCCATTGGTGGTGGAATTATTTTCTTTTTAATGCGCAATGGAGGCACAATCACATGGGATGAGTCTGCAGTGGTCTGGCCGTTAACCTGCATGCTGCCTGGGCTCCTAGATGGCGTCTCGCTCCCTTTAGCCTCTGGGGTTACATCAGAGGACTCCTTTTCCTGAGGATGACCAGACCTATTAAAAGGACAGAAACTGTTAGACATACTGACATGACTTACAAATTTTGCCCTGTTATTATAAATACACAATTCCTCATCATTAATGATGTTTCACATGGTTTTAAATTTAAATGTCAAATTCAGTGTTAAAATGAAAATGATTTTTTTCTGCTAGGGCTTCCCTTTCTGCAATGCTTAGAACATTTTGGGTTGATTTGAGGTTAATGAAAAGACATGCAAATATTATTATACACAGTGTTATTATACTACTGCTCAGAAGTTGTAAGATGTTACATATACATATAGATATGTAAGATTTGAAAGAAATTAATACTTTTATTCAGCATTAGGAGGCATTCATTTGATCAAAATTGACAGTAAATATTCATAATCATATTCATTAAAAAGAAGTCATGAACAAATAATTCTTCAAATAAATGCTATTCTTTTGAGCTTTCTATTCGTCAAAGAATCGTCACAGTTTCCAGCAGCACAAATGTTTTTAGCATTGATAATAATAAGAAATGTTTCTTGAGCACCAAATCAGCATATTAGAAAGATAAAGGAGTAATGGCTGCTAAAAAAATCAGCTTTGCCAGCACAGGAATAAATTACATTTTAAAATCAAACAAATTCAAGCTTCTTCAAATTTGACTTCTTTCAAAAACATTAAAAAAATCTTACCAACCCCAAACTTTTGAACCGTAGTGTAAATTGTGCACAGAGGTGTAAAATTTTAGGCATCAAACTTTAAAACTGTAGATGACGTTCCAGACTTTAAGTCAAACAATATGATATAGAAAAATACAATTGAATTTTAGACTTTACACTCCACTCAGACACAGACTTACAATTCATCAGGCACTGGAGATGGTGGTCTATCCTGCTCTATTTGCGCCTCTTCACTTCTATCAATACTTAATTCTGGTTCTTCCTTGTTCTCAGTTTCAGCTTCTGTTTCTGTGTTCTCCGTCTGGTTCATGGGCTTAACAGCTGGTGTATCCTGGCACTCCCTTTCAGATCCCATACATTCCAGCTGAATAGTTTGTTCTTGCTTGTTTAACTGGACATTATCATCTAAAACAGCATTTCTAGCATTGACTTCTCTGTGGCTATCATCTAACTCAAAGCTCTCCAGTGGCACAGAGGGAGTTTGAGACTGATTGATATCAATCTTCTCATTTATCTTCTCTGGAGAAATCACTGATGGTGGAGGTCCGAGTGTTTTTGTAATCTCAGTCTGATCTAAATTTGGCCTCATCTCATCCACGGGCGGTTTCATGCTAGACTTTAGTTGCATGGGAGGAGATGGAGGAAGTTCAAAATCAGACTCGCTGGGGATCAGACGTTTTTTAGTGCGTGGAGCAGGAGCTGATGGCTGTGTCGTCTCTTCTTCGGCTATCTGACGAATCTTTGCTAACAGAACGCTCTCCTCTGAGAGGTCATCCTCCTTTAGACTGAAACTTTCTGTACTTTTTGAGGGCTCACTTTGTCTTTCGAGTTTTGGAGAAGGAATTGGCCAGGGGACCACTGAGCTCCTTGGAGAAATGTCCTTCCTGGAAACAACGTTCTCATCAACGTTTATATCTTTCGGTCTTTCTGTGGCTGCTACAATAATCATTTCTGATGCCTTGGGATGACTGGGCTGCTCTCTTTTTCCATCTCAGCTTTTGAAGTGTTGTTTATACACATGGTTTTGGTATTGTCTCCCTCTAGTGGTGACAGGTTATTCTCACTTGTCTCTTTTGCACCATCTTTGCATGTCTCAACAATCTTTACAGCTGCTGTCTCTATAGTTACATGTGAAGGAGTGATTCCTTGTTCATCACATTGTGGAACCACACGCCTTTTAGCAGCTGCAGAGCTACTATTTTGATTGATGGCATCAGGGCCCACTTCCTGTAAAGGCACTGGGGGTGGTGACTGCATACTCTTGTCTTGACAGGGAGGGAGAACTTTGCTAGCAGGTTGGGAAATAGTTTCCGTTGGTGAAGTGTCTTTTAATATAGACCCAGATTCTGGTGGAAAGGTAGTCTGAGGTGATTCCGGTTTTTGTATGGCTGTGAAATCTCTTGGTGATATTGTTGGTATTGAGGATTCCTCTGGTCTGTGAGAAATGGGACACCAGAACATGAGATCAAAATGTTGCACCATACCAACTTGGTTATTATAGCGTGCAACGGTTTTTCAGTAAAAATGTAATCAAGTGAAAATGGCACAATCAGTTCCAGCACAGGGATACAAACAGCAGCATTAGCCCACAGTCACCGTGTTTTCTGGTAACAATTTTTGCAAGCTTGCAGCAGCAGTTGCAAAATAGACAAACAAGCTGCGAAGTTGCTGTTTAGTCCTTTTTGAAAAACCACAGCGAGCCCAGAATCAATTCAATAGGAACCAACACAATTTGTTTCATGCTCATAGTATATACACTGACCACCTCTCAAATATTTGGGTTTGGTAAGATTTTTCAACATTTTTAAAAAAAGATGTCACTTATGGTAACAAGGCTGCATTTATTTGATCAAAAATTATTACAATTTAAAATAACTTAAATATATATTTAAATTCAATTTATAACAGTGATGGAAAAGCTGAATTTTCAGCATCATTACTCCAGTCTTCAGTGCCATATGAGCCTTCAAAAATCAGTCACATATGCTGATTTGGCGATCAAGAGACATATAGTTTCTAATATCATAACTACCTTGACCCTTTCTTGATTAATTTAATGCATCCTTGCTGAATAAAAGTACTAATAAGTACTAATTGTCTTGCCTGACACCAAACTTTTGAAAGGTAGTATGTCCCATCACTTAGAAGTCTAGTTGCCCTGTTGAAAAAAAAAAAACATGCTGGTTGTCTTTCAACAGGGTGGCCATAGGAAACAGGACATTAAATGCACTGCTTGATGTCAAGACTCCACCAGCCCTTGTCACAGACACATACAAATAACGTAATGCATCGGCTAGAATGCTCAAATGTCAGCCAGACGGAACATTGCCAAAATCGTGCCATTCGTGTAAAGAGGGTCATAAAAATGAGAGGCAGTGCAGGCAGAGGTGATGTCCCATGCACTTACCCTCCATCCAAATATAGATCAGCAGACCACACTGTTCCTAAGTCTTCCTGACCCAATTCAAATTCCAGCTCCTCCTGTGAACCCTCCGACTCCGCCATAGGCCTTAAATCTGCTGCTGTTATCTTGCCAGGCAGAAGTTCTTCATGTCCATTTCTTTTTGGACGTTCGTGCATTTTTATTTCCTGAAACTCTACCTCAGTCACCAGACCATCTGTTTCCACAGAGCTGAGGTTTTGCACCTCTTTCTTAGCAGTTATGTCTTCTTCTTCCTCAAGAGGTAAGCACGGCTCTTCATTCTTCTCTTTATTTAATAGCACACTCTCAGACTTCAATTCCACCGTCATGCATTTGTCATTTCTTATTGGTGTCAGTATTTGGGTTTGCTCATTTGCTGCTTTCTGTTTAGAAGGGCTTCCTTTATCCTGGGTCTTGAAAGTCATAGATCCGCTTTGAGTTTCTCTGGCTGCCAGTTTCAAACACTCCACCAGGCTCATGGCTACAGGCTCTGAGGTCTGAATATCTATCTGTAACTCGCCAGAAGGTAACACATCGTGGATTATTGATTCCTGAGGCTCATCGTCAGTTGGATGCTCAATTTTGGTGTCAGAGAAGGCATCGGGAGGGAGAATTTCAACCACAGATCCATCGTGATCATCCAAAATTGTGTCGTCTTGAACATCTGTTTCAGTTGTGCTTGGCTGCTGTAGTACTGATGTCATGGTCTCGTAACTAAAGGATGAGGACATTTAAATATGATTACATTACATCATGATAAAACAAATTCTTTCCATTCGCAAAATGGCTCTTTTTAAATCACCAGCCAGTTTTCAATCCAACTGGCAAGCTCCTCCTTAAGCTAAGCTTCTCATCAGTACAGGACACCATAAATGTGGATGCAAACGCTTCCTTGCAAATGCACAATCACACCTAATAACAACCTTTCAGTTTTTCAGGAAAACAAAATTATAGCCATGCAGATGCCGTGGCAAGAGAAGCTCTGTGCAAGCCTCAGAATCGTCCCACACTTACCCTTTATACAGAACACCGAAAATCCCCCGTATAAAGCCTACAGATACTTCTTCCTGGTCAGAAACTGAGTCATGTTCCTGTTTGCAGGTGTCCACGTTTCTGTCTGTTCCTACATCAAGCTCATGGCCAAGTTCAGTTCCTGAACAGACACTGACAGTCTTCAGATCTTCTTTAGGTCCAGCTTCAGTTGTCCAAATAGCCTCATTGCCAGTTTGGAGCATCTTATCATCTGAATCTTTAGTGGTCTTCTTTTTACTGTCTTCCCTCTGGCTTTCTCTGTTGGTATTTTTATCTAGTTTGTGGTGGAAATGGGACACGGTAAAGGAATCCTCTTGCTTCTTAGGCTTGGTTTCTGATGTTTCTTGTCCATGTTGTCTGCCATTGACCAAAAAGTGTAAGTGACAAAAATATTCTTTGAAGATCAATGTTCTCTCGCTAACATCTCAACTCCCAGCAAGTAAAACAGATGTTTACTTTAAGTTCTAATAGAGATGCATTAGAAACTCAGGCAGAGTAAAAAATCAATAAAAAAAATCAATGTTGAAGTATTAAAAATATCAATAAACACAACTGATCAAATGTCTGGGGTTGGTAAGATTTTTTTTAAATGTTTTTGATCAAATTGTTCACCAAGGCTGCATTTATTTGATTAAATACAGTAAAAACATTGTGAAATCCTTCAGAAATCATTCTAATCTGCTGATGTGGTGCTTTATAAACATTACTTTTTGTTTTCAATGTTGAAAACAGTTGTGTTGCTTAATATTTTGTGGAAATCATGATTTTTTGATTTTGATGAATAGAAAGTTCAAAGGAACAGCATTTATTTGAAATATATTTTTTTGTAACATCATAGATGTCTTTACTGTCTCTTTTGATCAATTTAATGCTTCCTTGCTGAATTAAAGTATTTTTAAAGTAAGATACAAAAAATTTTACACACCCCAAAGTTTTGAACAGTTGTGTAGATATGGACAAAACATGCAAGCCCAGATAGTCTGAAGTCCACACAAAACTCCATGCAGTGAGGTTAACAAACCTCATGCACTTACCCCCTATCCAGAAGCTCTTTTTCTTGTATCAACTTGCCCAAACTAACACCTTCATCACTTTTTTCTTTTGTTTTCTCCTCTACCGCAGCCCATAACACACTCTCTTCCTCAAATGTGACCTTTTTCTTTAAATCACTACCATCAGACTCTGTATCCAGAGACAGGCTGGGCGTCAGAGGGCAAATTTCCTCCAGATGCACTGAAGTTCTTTTGTCCTTTTCCGTTACAGCAACAGCAGGGGAGATCACAGGAAGTGGAGGCTTCATACGGACCGTTATACTGACTTTAACAGCTTGTTTTTTCTTCTCCTTGATAGTCTCAGCTTGTTGTGGTTTAAGGACAATGGAGGGTATCGGCTGTTGGGAATCTGGTTCATTTAAACTGAGATTTTCAGCATCCTTGACTTGGATCACGGCTTTTTCTTTGCTGTGAGGTAAGGAATAGGGCTTGTCACATTTTACTTACCTTGTTTTGATCAAACATGCATTAACAAACCTGCTATAACGCTGGTATGAATATGAAGCCAATTTTAGCACAAGTTTATATTCAAATCATCAAAGTATGACTTGTTGAAACTCTCTCTCGTATTGACACGAGAGTGTACAAACACCCCAAAAGACCATTTTAACACACTTAATTGTATGAGATGTGGAAGCATGCAAGCACTTGGCAATGGCTGAACATTTGAGACCAACTGGCTCTTACCCTGCTTCTAAAGATTTTTTTGAGGACATTTCAGCTTTATTTTCTTCTTTTGGCATCTTATCAGTTGTTTTGTGCTTATTTATTTCTTCATCCCTTGCTTTATCCTCCTGATCTTTTACTTTCTCTCCCAGAGAACACCAGATTGGCACTTCTGCTTGGGCAAGTGAATGGATCTCCACACTCTTCTGCGTTAACACTGTGTCGTCTGACTCCTTCACAATCAGCTCTGGTTTTGCTGGTTGACTGACTGCTGGAGTTTGTTCTGACATGCATTTAAGGACTTTGGGCTCCAGGGGTTGGGGATGAATGGGAGGAAGCTCTTTGGGCAGATCTGATATTTGAGGGGCAGCCGCTTTGAGGCTAACTCTAGGCCTTTCAAATGGAGTGAAGGCCATTTCATTTTGACTGAGAGAATGACAGAGAAGAGAAGAATGAGACAGGAAGAAAATTGTTACAAATAAAGAAATGAAGATAATTTAGTATTTAGGAAAAACTTTAGGAAGTTCATCTATTGTTTTTCTGGAGAATGATGTCAATGATGTAATTCTACAGAAGTGCAATTTTGTGGTTGGGGAAGAAGATATAACCTATCTATTCATACTGAGACGAGTTAGTATATTTAAAATGTGTTATCTCAAAAATGTGTTATCTAGAACTGTTCATGATGCCAAAGTGAGTTTTATGTGCCTAAGTATTCAAATGAACACCATTAGAAGACAGATAAGGGTTTACTGAAACAGGAAGTGACCCAAAAGAGGAAAGTTCCAGTTTGCCACAGTTTGGGAGTGTAATAGTGCCATACGAGCAGCACACTCACCTTTCCTCAATAGTTAAACTCTTGTCCAGATGATCCGTATGGGACTGTTTCTCTCTCAAACTACTGTTGGACTTAGATGCAAGGACTTCTTCCACCCACACTTGGCTTTTTTCCCTGGGAAGATCTATAGGTTCTTGCTTTAGAGGTGATGAGCTGGATAAAATGCTGGGGATATTGTGTTCTGTAGGGGTAACCACAGTTGAGGCAAATTTCTTGATTATCTTGTCCTCATCCGACTTGTTGAGGTCGGCACAAAGCAAAGCACCCTTCACGTTCTGTACATTCGGTTCCTCTTTTGGAGAAACTTCCCCTGCTGATTCAATTTTTGTGTTTTTTGGTTGCTTTAGTAAGTCATCATCGGTTATTGAAAAGGTTTGAACCAGACTAGACTGCATTGGCTGTTTAATGTCAATTTTGAGTGGTTCTTTCTCAGGGCGTTTGCCAACAGTACCATCTTGAGAGGTTATGATCACTTTATCGAAATCGGCCACTTTAAAATCCGGCTCTTCCTCAGCCAGTGGTGGTTTCTCTGCAATAAAAACCAGATTTTTCTTCATATGAGTGGAAACCACTGATGAGGGAGCTGTTGTTGCTGGAGCTGAGAATGGGTGTGGAGATGACATTCCCAATGTCCAGTTCCTCAGATCTGGAAGCTTCCACAGGCTGTACTCCAGATGACTTGCCAACAGGCCCAGGACTGGGGGACAAAGATACTTGGTGTCAAAGGTGGCAAAAAATGGGGTGAGAGGCCAAAGCATGGCAGTATTTGGCAAGATTAGATGCAGCTTTTCCTTAGAGAGAGCACTTCGTGCCACAGCGATGTTAGTGGCGAGAAAACAGGACAAACAAGATAGACGCAGGATTGAAGTGGTGAGGGAAAGCAATGGAGAGTTTAAACATTTGCACAATGTAAACTGACAGCTGCTGTAGGCAAATGTCATGGTCTGTTTAAAATAGGATTATCACAAGGTCATGCATTTCCCTATTATTATTAAGGAACCGTTTTTCTCATTAAAAGAGTTATATTTGGATTTGTGTCCATATAAAGTCCAAAACACATTCCTACAGAAACACACAAAGTACTAAATGCTGAATACACCTCTGCAAATCAGACTGTGTCTGCAAGGGTGATATTACATTTTTTTAAATTTAATGATATAGTTAAGATTGATGTTAGTGAATTATGCTTGATGCCAGAACAACTAATAATGTTTAAGTGCTCACCTTTTCACAGCCATGGCAGGGTTGAGCGCTTTTCTTTCAGTGCTGATGGTTTTAGGTTGATGGAGGGAGGAAGGAGATTGTTGATTAGCAATGCTAATGCTGCAGACAGTCCGAGAAGAGCGATGCTGCTCTGGTTTGGGCTCTGAGTTCTTTAGTTCTTCAGCAAGTATATCTGTTGAACATAACAGCAAACTGCATTAAAATGAGTAAAAGCTAATCAGTCTTAATTTATTTTATTTTCAATCATTTTCAGATCATTTACTTCATTAATCACACAAACGAAGAATACTTCTTCACCTTGCAGAAACGGGTTTGTTTGATCCTCCTCTGTAAGTGTGTTGAGCTCCCTGTGTATCTCTGTGTAAACAGTTGATATACAATCATTTTAAATACTTTTTTATTAACGTAAGATGAGTTTTATTCAGTTTTGATTATTAAATTCATTTTTAAAGACAATTTTTAATTTGAAATGACATAAGTGACTGAGGTTGTCATAGAGTTTTATGCAAATAAGCAGCAGTATCTGGAGAGAGATTCTGGACCAATGAGAGTTCCCTGTGGGTGGGACTATCCAGCACGACATGTCCAACGTAAATGAAAGCAAATAACAAAATATAGTCTAATATATAGTCTAATCTAATATAGTCAACTGTAGTGTCACTAGTTGCGACACTGTTGTATAAGTATCCTAATACATCATAACTGTTAGACCTATCACCAATCACACTAGTTTTAATTACTGCATCTTTCATGCAAGCAACAGGCAGTTTAGTACCTGAGCGAGTAGAAGAAGATTGAGTTGAACAGCAGGAAGCAGTTGTGTGGGCATCAGTGGTTGACAGTGCAAGAGCAGGGGTAGAGGAAGAGACAGCTGCTGGGGTAAAAGAGGCAGGTAGGGGTTTGCTGGGGTAAGAGACAGGGACAGAGGGAGGAAGAGATGGCTTGGGGAGTTGACTAGAAGTGAAAGACGTTTCGCACAGAGCTTCAAGATCTGGTCTGCTCAGCAAAGGAACAGGGGTCATAGATTCATTTAGAGGGACACTGAAGAAGGGAGATGTAGAAACCTCCATCATCTGTTCATTTAGCTGTGTAGATACTGTGAGGAAAAGATGAAAAAAATATATATATATAAAAGAAGTAAAACAGGCAGGAAGTTTTAGAATTTGAGATAAAGTAACAGTCATTACTTGATCAAGTGTTAGAGGTTCAGTTTGAAATATGTATTTTGAAGTTTTTAAAATTTGAAGCAAATATTGATTTTAACATCAGAGCAGGGGGTTTCCAACATTTTCAAAAACAACCAAATATGATGATCCCCTAGCGAGGGACCCTTCCTAAAATATAAAGGCAGCCTTAAACTATTTAAGAAAAATATTAATATATGATATTATGTGACATTAACCAGACAAAACTGTAAAAAGACAAAATGAAATGATTGTTTTAAAAATCAAATATTGGCTTTTCTTTTATATCGCACTAAAGCAAATTATTTTTAGTTTTTAATTATGTTAAAAAATTAATGCTGTCATTTTTAATTTTTATGATTTCTGACCAGTCTTTAGAAAGCGGGATTAAATATATTACATTTATTTTAGTAATATTAATTTGAACAAATAATGTTCAATATATTTTATTAATATCTTGCATTAGTACTGCTGCTTCTACTGTTTACGTGCAGTCTGGAGATTTCTCAATACCTGGCACAGTGCCAGCAGATGGACGCTTAAGCGTGTCAGAGAGAGAGAGGGAAGAAGTTTTGGGCTCGAGGAGGGGGACAGGAGTGGGGGATACAGGGCGAGCACCGGGGACAATCTTGGGCTTAAAAACATTGGTGCAAGTTGCTCCAAAAGAATCTGAGACAGAAGTGCAATGACACAAAAAGGACGCAGACCACGTGAAAGAAGAATATTAGTCAGAGATGCAGGAAAAGTGACAACAAGAGAGACAGTGGCTAAGAGGAAATGAATCTGACTTCTCCAAAAGCAATCTTAAAGAGTCAAATCAAGCTAACATACTATTCCTATTAGAATTATAAGAAACATACTTTGAATTGCATGTAATCTTTAAATGTTTAGGAATCATGAGTTTGTACCTTTCAGGAGCACAGTGGGAGGAGAGTGAGAGTGAGAGAGGAAGGGATCGGAAGGAGAGGAAGGAGAAGCCAGAGGGAGTTTGAGCAGAGGATAGTCAGAGGTCACGGGACCCTCCAGAGGGGCCTCGGAGCCAGACAGTCTTCTTTGAAACGACACCGGAGCTGGACACAATCACAGAAGGAAAAATCGACAGAGAAACTATACAAGAAATCCAGGCTTTGTTGAGAAATATACAGATGCATAAGCACTTTTACAATGGTAATTGTTTGTCTGGGTGACATTTGTAAAATAATATATGCATGGGCCTTCTGTGATAAAACTCATCCATGTGGATGGCAATGAATTCACATTGCAGCTAAATATGACTGTCGCTTATCTTTGGTCTTCTTTAATGCGGTTGTCACTCTTCAAACTTTGCAATGTGTATGTGGCCATAGTGATTTTCAGTTCTCAATTTTCTGAAAGAATTTCTTTTACGCCACATACCCACATAACAGCCCTACAGCACTTCATATGATCAAAGAGATGTTCAAAACAACATTTTTACATGTAAACATAGAGGTGATGACTCAGATGGGAATGAAATCAAAACCACATCAACGGTTTGTCGACCTACTGTTTGTCAAAAAAACAGTAGGTCATTTAGCCAGAAATTTGCTACTGGCTGGCAAGAGAAAAATACAGATAAAATCACAGACTAGTACCGGTAAATGTGGAAATGACATCCCTTCCATCAAGTGACATCACTTTTCAAGTGAAAAAAATTACCATTTGGGTAGGGCTTTGAAGAAAAGTAAGACTAACAACATGCTCGAGTCATTAAAAAACACTACCTTTCAAAAGTTTGGGGTCAATACATTTTTTTTAACATTTCTAAAATACATCTCAAGTCTATGCTCACCAATGCTGCATTTATTTGATCAAAATACAGTAAAAAAATCTGAAATATTGTAACAATTTAAAATAACTGTTTTGTATTTGCATATTTTGAATAAAATGTAATTTATTTCTGTGATGGCAAAGCATTCTATTTTGCTGATTTGCTGCTCAAGAAACATTACTTATTAATATTGAAAACAGCTGTGCTGCTAATATTTTTGAAGAAACTGTGATACAAAATTCTTTGATGAATAGAAAATAAAGCATTTATTTGAAATAGAAATATTTTGTAAAATATATAAAAGTCTTATATTATAAAATTATAAAGTATTATAAAAGTCTTAACTATCACTTTTGATCAATTTAATGCATCTTGCTGAATAAAATAATTAATTTCTTTGAAAAAAATCTCACTGACCTTAAACGTTTTAATGGTAGTGTAGCTGAGATTGTGGTTTTATTAGAAAAGAGGAACTTAAATCTCTATTTGAAAGCTGTGCACACTGTTGCCATAGAAGCAGTATAACCGTTCATACAAATAATTGTAGTCAAGTAGGATTGCCAACTAGATACCAATGGTAAAGCGACTTGCTGACTTCCAGCGGTTTAATTTAAGTCTATCTGTAATACCTGAGCCAGGGGACGGCTGGAAGATTTTGGGCAATGCTGGAGGGAGCAAACCAGAAGCATTTTGCTCTGTGTGGGAGTCAGGTGGGGCCTGTGGCTGGGAAATGGGTGGTGGACGTGGTGGTCTGGAGCGGGCGGGTGAGGGCATGGTGCGAGGGGTTGGACTGGGTGGGGTGGGTAAAGGTGGACGTGATGTCAGGTCAGGGTTATGAACAGTGCCAGGCACTGGGCGTGAGAGGACACCACCAGCAGGTCTGTCCTTACCACTGACTGAGGTTAAGATGGTGAAAAATGGAGGGAGAAGGACAGCAAAAGAAAGAAAGAGCAGAGGGAAAGGGATGAAGCAAAAGAGAAAGACAGAAGAGAGAGAAAGGTCAGGAATGTATCATGAAGGATGAGGTTGCAGCTTCATAAAAGACATTTAAAGGTTTATTTCAACCCCCCCAAAAAAGTGGTGCTGTTTAATATTTTTGTGGAATTTGTGATACATTTTTTCAAGATTTTTTATAGAATTGAATTGAATGCACCCTTGCTGAATAAAATTATTAATTTCTTTTAAAAAAATCTACCAGGTAGTGTACATTAATTTCTTTAAGCCTGAAGTATTATTTTGCCACTATTTAAGTAATGCAAATCGTCTTTCCAATTACATGTAATTTGTCATTTTTGGTAATAATTATGCATTGTTCTAAAATAATCTAATCAAATCGAAACCCAATTTCAGATTTTACATGCATTAAATAATCCTAACTGAATTGTTGTCAGAACTGAACTGTTTACTGGACACTATGTTTTCTTAAGAAAAGTTACATGAAAACATTTTAAAATTCCTTTTGTGTTCCAGGAAAAAAAGACAAGTGGTTTGTAAAAATACCATAAGGGTGAGAAATAATGATTTTTGGAGGGGTGAGCTACTCCCTTTAAATTATTAAATAGTTCAATGAAATTCATGATGAAATGCAAGTCAAAGCAATGCAGGACAAAGGATGAATGTGATAATCATATGCAACAAAACAACATCAATGAAAATTCATAATCCTGAACCATTTTATTAAGATTTCATTTAATGGAAATAATTAATAGGATGTGGATTCATAAGAAGTTAAATTTTAAGGAAAAAGATATGAAAATGATCAGTGATGTGATTAAAATGAAAAGACTGTAAAGAAGGAATATGCAAAGAACACAGGTAAAGATTGCTGTTACCTATTGCTGAAGAGCTCTTTAGAGATGCAGATCTCTTTTCTTGGGAGTGTGTAGGTCGAAGAGGAAGATGGGGTGCTGACAGTGAGAGAAAGAGAGAAGGAGAAGTTGTAGCATGTGAGGAAGTAAGGGTTACTATAGTTAGAGAAAATAAACATGCATCATTAGTGATTTATGCAAGTCCTGAGTAAGTGGACAGAGGAATAGGGATGTAAGATAAAGAATACAGTAATGTGTTTTACATATACAGTGGGCTCATAAAGTCTGAGACCACTAGTGAATATGCATTTACAGTATTTAGCATTTGTATGATGCTTTACAATTTTTAACGCTTCAAGTTTACATTCCAAATGATCAGCATTACAATAGTGCAGAATGTAAAATATTAATTCTTCATTAATGTTTTGGATTTCTCAGAATCCTAAAACTTTATTTCCAAGTATAAATTAGTCGTTGAATCCCAGATTTTCTCGTAAATAACATGGGTTGATTGTTATTTTTTAATACCTGGAGCTGCAGTACTGAGATTAACACCGGTACTAGATCTTTTATCCTCTTCTTCATCACTCTCATTAAAGTCATCTAGGTTCCCGATATCTGTTGGCTTTACACTCATCAGACTGGCAAGACTTTGCATGTCCTCGTCCCTGTGGAGAAAGAAGTACAGGTACATGACTTCATTGAAAATGTTGTGATAACTTTACTGTGTGAGTAATGTATGTGTCTTCATTCCCAGTCAGTCAGCCGTTTTAGAGCTTGCCAGACTGTGATATGCTTTCCATTTTCATGCCTAGGAGACACCTAAACGTCTGAGATTGAGACTTCTTTTAAGCCTCTGTGTCTATTTCTGGATGATAAGTGGTATTGTATCAACCATTATGGGCTATTTGTTTTAATTAAATCAATACATGTATAGTTTTATAAGCTCACGAACAGGTTATTTGATAGATGTTCTAATGGAAATTATGCACAAAATTCTATTGCATTACTTTATCCTAATGCAGCATCTCTACAATTATGCTCAAAGCTCAAATGGCATTATTTTAGATGCTCAGGCTGTGATTTGAGAGCTCGCTGTATTGTTTGGGAAAATTCTGCTCTGCTTCTTGACCTGCACATGTCATGGAAGAAACCCTCCCCAGTGTTAAACAGCAAATTCAGCCACTTCTCTTTTTAGATTCCAAGTATTTGTAACCGAAATCAAGTTTCGGTGCAGTCACAACGTTAACAAATGATTAAATCTAGATAATTAAACACCACATGAAAAGTGCTTGAAAAAGAGCTCCATGTGGATGACTCACGTAGCTTTCCCCTCCTTGAGGAACACACAGGATAAGGAGAGCTTCAGCGTGGCCTCCACCACCTTAACAGACAGAGGTTTCATTTTGAGCATCAGGTCCGTCTGTGAGTGTGTGGCGCTGGCAAACTTCTTCATGTTCAAGTCCACAGACGCCAGAACTTTCCGACTGCCCTTTGCTGTCTCCTGTAGAACATCAGAGATAGTAAAACAACATTCAAAATAAAAATAATAAACAAAAAAATAATAAACAATAATAATAAAAACAATAAATAAACAAAAATAATAAAAACACCTTGATTTGAATAAACTCACATTCTCAATGAAAAATGTCCACTCTTTGTCTTCAAACTCATCTGCATGTGGGTCCTGTCAAACAAAACCATGATTAAAATTTACTGACAAACTATCAGTTAGTATCCTTAACAAGCTATGTATTGCATATATATTTAATGAATGCAATATACTCTATATATTGTATAGTTAATAATAAACTGTGATAGGTCTCCTACCCTGTAGAGTGTGACCGCAATGTCCACATTCTCAGGTACAGGCCACACCACCATTCCCCTGTACGGGTTTTTAATGCCTGGCTGCCATGAATGAAGCTGATGAGAAAATAAAAGATAATGTCAGTCATAATAACCCATATTGTATAGTAGTTGTAATCATTTTAAGCACTTGTAAATCACTGTAAATGTGCATTGTTATAAATTATAATTTAAAATGTCAGCACACTGTTCTGACTGAAAACTTTGGGATTCATGGACACTAAATTACACTAGCTTTCAAACACTTCAAAAAAACTGAAAAAAAAAATCAGAATCCAGACTTATAGTACATATTATTTCAACATTTTTTTAATATTATTAAACATGTTTGTCAATTAAAACATTAATTAATCTAAAATAATATTACTTAAAATATTTTATTTGACAATTACCTTCGAACAAATGCGTCTGTTCCTCCGTGTCCACACCACTCTCAGTTTGTCTGGTTGCCTATAATATAATTTAAAAAGAGAGTTGAGTGGGAGCTTACAAGTTCAATGATAGGCTTGGTCCTTTAATTACTATTGATGAAGACGTCTACAGTGACTCTTTCTGTGTGTGCTTAAAATATCTGGATATAAATATAAAGCCTATACAAATTTATCTTGAAAGAGACACTGTGGCATTTCTGGTGTGTGTGTCTCCAAAAAGCTACAGGCAGTGAAACAGATCTTGTGATCTTGTCTCCCTGTGTTACCCCAAGGCAGAAAGGAATCAATAAATGCTGCCAACAGTTTCAAACCCCACACAAAACAAGAGCACATGATGCAAGGCCTTGCATACAAGATAAATCCAAACTAGAGAAACGTCTTGTTCACAAACAAGCACACAAGAGCATATAATCGATTGAGAAACTTTCTGTCTTGCTAGATAACCAAGTTTTAATTTGGTGTCTACTGGAACATGTGGAATCTATTACTTTTTCTGCCCTGCATTGCTACCTACACTGTAAAACCATAAAATAAACAAAGTTTTTAAAGAGTTCCTATCTGTTTATTGAGGGCACAGCACCATGTAGACCTAGATAAGACCTTATATCTGATATCCAGAACATTATGATGACATACAGTATTGTCAGCAAAAATGCAAATCAATGTGCAGCTTAAAACAAATAAATGGAAATCACCTTTTCCAGGTTTGCACTTTACATATGCATATGGATCCTGAATAAACTTGCCCTTTAATAGTGAATTGTTCTGAAGTGAGCTCATTGTACACTCCAGAGCTGTTCAGTCAGTGTCATGCTCGCTGCATTAAGAATTGGAGGAAACTCAGAAGGGTCACATGACCAAGCTGAGTTTGGCTCACAGCGCAAGGGGTGTTGGCCTCTGGTCTCCAAACCACTAAGTCTCACTGTGTTTACAAACAGCTGTTCACGTTTAATAATGGCAGCTTATTATTTTGTGATATAAAAGCTGTCATTAGGCTTACGCAAACACTGAAGGGAACAAAAAACAAATTTTGCCATTATATATAAAGGTTTGGGGGTTGGTAAGATATTTTTAAGGTTTTTGAAAGAAGTCTCTTATGCTAACCAAAGCTGCATTCAATCAAAATACTGTAAAAACTGTAATATTGCTAAATATTATTGCAATTTGAATTAAATGTTTTCTATTTTAATATATTTTAAAAGCTGATTTTTTTCAGCAGCCATTTCTTCAGTCTTCAGTGTCACATGATCCTTTAGAAATCATTCAATATGCTGATTTGATGCTCAAGAAACACTTCTTATTATATTCACAGTAGAAAACAGCTTCATATTTTTTGTGGAAACCATGATAATTATTTAAGGAGTTCAAAAACAGCATTTATTTGAAATAAAACTCTTTTGTAACATTATAAACATCTTTAGTGTCATTTTTGAACAGTTTAATGCATCCTTGCTCAATAAAAGTATTCATGTCTTTCAAAAAATTAAATGAAATAATAATAATAATAATAATTAATTGCACTGACTTTCAAACAGTGGTGTATTTACTCTCATGATGTTCCAAACCTGTATAATTTTCTACATGAAACATAAAACTGTTTCACTCTGTTCATCGCACAAAGCTTCAGAACATTTGGAATATAGCATATGAATCACATGAACCACTTTTATGATACTTTTATGGTGCTTTTGCTTCCTTTTTAAAGTCCCTGTTCATTCTAATTGCATGGAAAGTCATGGCCATTACATGAATACAGATTTCTATCATTTCATAAAAGAAAGTCAAACAGGTTTAACAATAAATAGTAAACTAAACTATTTAAACAATAAATAGTATCCATTTAACACATCAAAATGTTTCTTAATGAACGTGACCCATATGTAAATGTCATAGTCCTCCAGTGATGTTCACACTGATGTTTGCAAAGGTAAACTTAATATGTGTGTCAGCAGCAGCATGAACCGCTACACAAAGAGAAGCAAGACCCAGCTCATACTCAGGTTACAGCTAGTAATAGCAACAGGGCAGAACGGTCTAAAAGGATAAATTAGGAGGAGAAGAGAGGGCCGTGGGTAGAGCACGTATGGACGTAAAAATAGATTGCCAGCCTGGTTGGAAAAATGTATTTATCATGCAAAAATAATCTTTATCATACTTATTTTTTCATCAGAGATAAACACACACACGCTCACACACACAGTTCAAGTTATATTATCCCATCAGAAACTCAACCGCTGTGTCATCTTTCAGCTGTCTAATATCTCCAGCTCACACCCTTCTCAGCTATGGCGTAACATCAACAGACTTTGACCCACTGGCAGAAATGGACATGAAAATCACAGCTGTACTGTAAATCATCTCACAAGATGATTCACACAAGATCTGACGTGTTTTCAGAAATGCACATTCTTTCGTTCCTTTCTCCTTTTGAAACACTCTAACTGCTCTATTGCTTTTAAAAAGTCGTACTACAATACACATGTTTAGGTCAGCAAAAGAAACCGTAAAGCTGTGGCAAAGATACAGGACGTTATTTCCTCATAGTGTTGCAAGAGAATCTAGGACTTTCCACATCAGCTGAAAGCTCATTAGGTGATAACAACAATTACAACTGCTCAGGTTTACTATTAACCTAACCTTTCTTTCCAACAACAACGTTGAAAGGTTAAATATGTATTAGTATTAAATAATAAAGAATGCATAGTATATAGAATTTAGAATCGGTGAAATAGAGATCGTTTAAAATGATGCAGGCTATCTATGATGGAGATAAATCTCAGATACACTAATAGGCAGAAATTACAATGAGTGTTTCAGTTTCTCCTGCAGGCAGCTGACAAGCCATTGCATAACGGAGCGTTGCTTCATTTACCAGGCCACGACTTGTTCAGAGAATAATGCCAATAGTCAATATCACCAAAATGATGAAAACCTTCAGTTTAATGGAAGCGCTCTTGTGCACTGTGAAATATGTTATTGTGTATATTGTGTGTATACTGTGTATAGTGGCTATTGTTTCTTATATCGTCTCAATATTGGTGACCGATGCATCCAAAACTTCCACTCACTGTAGCACTTGTGTATATGGTTTACTAACGATAAAGTGATTTGATTTGATTGATCTGATTTAAAGACACCTTTTTGTGTTTGCTCTATACTTGTGATTGAAAAACAACATGCTTCTCAAATCCAATCAGACTGAATTTCTTCTGATCACACTGTCTTTGATCATAGATAAAGACAGATAGATAAAGACACGTATCAGTAATGAATGTTAGGAAAGAAACCCTCCCTGTTAGTGTCAACAGCTGTCTCTTGATCAAGACTTTACAGAGACAGCAGTTATTTAATTCTCTCCAATTATTTAATCCTGTCACCTCAACACTGTGTTTACATGGAAAATATGAACTTTTAGGGAGGGGGAATGCTGTTTTTAAAAACAGCATTAAAGTATTTTATGAAGTATTTCATGTTCCTGGCTATTTAAGAGTGAAGTCATGAGCAATGCTCTTTAAAGCTCTCACAAAATAATACATGAATAAAACAAAACCGAACAATGACAACACCTAAACAGAAAGGAAAAGCAACACCACCCAGTTTAAAACACTGAAACAATATATAGATGCTGTCAACACAATAAACAGTTTATAGGAGTCAGGTAGCCTAAATAAAACTCAAAAGAAGCAGCAGCACTTAATTCTGCTTAGGTGAGTATGATGGATGTTTATAATATCTTCAGTGTTGACAGCTCGAGTGATGAGGCGGAAGTGGGGGGGTGTGACTGTCAACGTTCTCCACTACATTTCAAATACATTCCCAAAATCGACTGCTGTGTTAATTGTTCTATTCACAATCATTTACAAAAACAGCGCTACAATAACATAAGATACAGTGTGTGCGCATGGTGCTGTTTCAGTCAGAAGAACCGCCCTTCAGCACTGCGTATTTAGGAAGCACACGCGCTATAACGGAAAAGAAATCATAACTTACCATTTCTTTGTACATTCCAGAACAAGTTCTTGATACGAAGCCACGAACTGAAATTTAGTGGCCTTTTTGCCAACTCTTTGTAATCTTTTCCACACTGAAGTCATTCTTCTGTAGAAAATGCAGTATCCGCGAATGAAGTCAGGCGCATGGAAATTCTATTTTTACAGTCCCGCCAGTGAACAAAAAGTAAAAAGTCCTCAAATAGATGGCTGTCAAGTGGCTCGTGGAGTGAAATGTTCCTGCTGAGGAGCACGAGCTGCACCTCATGCGGCTCAGTACCATCGAACTGTCGCCATCGAGTAAAGACCATTTACGGAAACTACTGCATCACGTTACACACCAGAGCGAGAGAAGCTCTGTGTATTGCAATTAGTTGCCTTGGTGCAAAAAAACAACATTTGTGCGTAAAGAATCTAGAGACTTAATCGGTTTTATGTCATGGAGCTTCACGGGATTCGAAATGCTTCTAAAAAGCAGCTGTCTGACAGTGAACTGATGAAAGTGGATGTAGAAGTGCAAGAGTAAGTGGGAAGGGTTATGCAAACACGCCTATGATGCAGCAGTATGCAAAACCTCCCTTATTGTATTCAGTACAGTACTAAAGGCACTGTTGACATGACAGGTCAGGGGTTGTATCCAGTCAGCTAGGGGTCAAAAGAGGATGCACTGTATAATTATGCATCAAAATAATTATCATATTTTGGTTGCAAAATTACAGATAGAGTTAAAAAGTACGATTTTGAAAAACAGCTAAAAACGAGCTCAGTTATTCGGGAATTATTTGCAATACTGTACACCACTAGGTGGCCCTATGAAATGAATTTGCAAAAGTATGTAAAATCTAAAAGGTGGACTTGTAATGTGCTCAATAAAAATGAGTAAAATTGGTCAATGTGACTCTAGAACAAATTTATCCCAAGGTTTGAGCATATTTTTCTTATATGTATATTTATGTTTATATTAAGGTTACAATGGCTACCCGATAAACACAACCTTTTAACATATGGTTCTAAGGGCTACCATAGACTTCTTTGCAATAGGAAAAATGCTTCAAACAAAAACATTATGCACCTTTAGTGCTTGGGCCCTGTGTTCGGTGCATTTATCAACATAATGATCTGGAGCAGTAATGCGGGGCCGTCCAGTCCTTGATCACAGAGGGTATTTTTAGTGAGCGGACATTGGCAAGGGGATTTTTCAAGTTACACAGGATCTATTTTAGATGGCTGAGAGCGAGGGATAAATGGACAGAAGCAGCTGGAGGGATGGATGGAGTGGTGCCACTTGTGTGGGTTATGGGGGGAGTAAACGTTTAACTCAGCTGATGACCTAGAATCCAAATCGGTGACCCCCTTAGTCATATTCCTGTGTGACACTAACCTCTTCCTGTCTGGAGTTGCCACTCACTGCTAACCCCATTTTAATTATATATTTATAAAAACATTATATAACAAATATATTAAATCTAAAATACTTTTAGAAATAGAAAAACACTTTGATGTTATATATTGTACCTTAGGCATTTCAGGAAAGCTCAGCACATGTGTTTATTGACGTGTACTAGCAGTGGTTTGTTTCGAGATTTGTTGAACACAGTTTGTAGTCTAATTTCAGGTGTGCAAATATAAGCTAGCTCATATAAAACTTACAAACAGACTTAACTCAACTGGGAAACAGTGATTTGTGGTTATGACTATGAGTTTCCAAATCAGTCCCCTCCCTTCACTGGGCATCACAAGCTGAGTTTGTATCCGGGTAAGACGTGAGCTCACTCGTAATATATGCTTACTCACTAGGTGGATCAAGAAATGCCTCATCCTTATAAATACGTGCCATACCACCGTATACGGCACACAAGGCATAAAAACAAGAGCCTCATTTATTACTGAAAAACATGATGATGAAATACTGTTCAACTATAACCACATACAAGGCCAGCTGTTCATAAGTTTGAAATTTGAACGAAATTAAAAGTTTTATTCAGCAAGAATCACATTAAATTGATAAAAAGTGAGAGTAAAGACATTAATAATGCTACTGAAGTTTCTGAAAAATACTGAACGTTCTATTCATCAAAGAGTGCTGAAAAAATCTATCACACTTTACAAAAATAGTCAGCAGCACAAATGATTTCAACAATAATAACAAATGTTTCTTGAGCACCAAATCAGCATATTAGAATGATTTCTGAAAGATCATGTGACGCTGAAGAGTGGAGTGATGATGCTGAAAATTCAGCTTTGCAATAATAAGAATAAATAATATTTTTAAATATAGTAAAATACAAAAGTTATTTAAAATTGTAATAATATTTTACAATATTACTGTTTAAACTGTATTTTTAATCAAATTAATGCAGCCTTGGTGAGCATAAAAGGCTTCTTTCAGAAAAAACAAACAAACAAAAAAATCTTACTTTTGAACAGTAGTGTAATGCAGATCCAAAACCGGCTAAACGTTATCCAAACCCTGAAAAAAATTACTTTAGAAAGATAGGAATGGCTTTTAAAAATGTTTACTTAAAAACAGAATATAAAAAGTATAATTTCTGTCATAATATTTATGAAAGGGCAGAAAATGCATATTTTTGGGTTATTTATATGTGATTGAAAAGATACATGACCTTTAGTTTGAGTTTACTTTTAATAGACATACTGCAAGTCCAACAATATCTTGTACATCTGTGTTGTATTTATAGAGGCATGGGAGAGCTTTCAAGAGGAATGCCACATCCTGCACCACTTAATCACTCCGTCATACCAAATATGTGCACTTCATCACAGTGTAAGAAAGATGGTCTCACTGAAGAAACAGTATGCAATGTGGAAAGTACAGTGGGAGTGTTTCAGTGAGTCAAGAGCAAGGTTTTGACACATGAGTGGTGCTTGTGGCATAATGACAAATGCTCAGTGCTGAACAACTGCCCAGAGCTTTGTCTACCTGCAAAGACTCAAACAGAAGACCATTTAATCCAGAGAACCAGACGGAAACATTTAATAACCGTCTGCTTTTCTTTGGAGGACACACTGTGACAGCAGCTGCAGTGAGCATGGAGATCCTGAACTCCCCGAATGGCAGAGTTTAGACATTGTGGTTCATCCACCTGCTCAACTTCAATAATAAATGTCAGAGTTTCAACCAAGGTTATACAGTATACAGCATTGAGTTAAACAATTAGTTAACTTGTATATACATACAGACTTGATAGAATAATTTCATGTGTGCAAATATCAGCTAGCAGAAAATTGAGTAAAAAGTATATTAAATTGAATTCAACTTTGAACTAAACTGAACTTGAACTAAACTTTATATGGCTATAGTCCATGTTAAAATTTCCACATAATATTGCTATATATTAATTGCTCTAGACTTGTATATAGACTTGATAAAACCTAAAGCACAGTGTAATGACAGGCCATGCACTGTTGCTGACTGTAATTATAGTAGTGATGGGAAGAGTTTTTAGTAATGCCTGGCCTGTGTCTGAGCTTGTTCCTCCCCCCTCTCCCAAATGCAAAAGAAGCTAGCAGTATTACCTAATAAGCACAAGATAGCTAGAACCATTTGTTTATACTGGCAGAGTAATGAGAGAGTGATTCAGAAAGATCTGAACAAGCCTCAGTCCAAACATTCAAATTTAGAATAATTGTTTTAATCAGATGGCATGTATCTGGTGAGACTCAAAGATAAACATTAAAGGAGAAGAATCTAGCAATCTTCATATGCGCTAAACGGTTCCAAGACGATGAAGAGTGCAGATGTTTCCCGAAACAGTTATTTTGTTTACTCCAATACTCCAGGCGTCATGACTCAAAACAACATCCGTTTAGAAAGTTTAGAAAGGAAATGAGTGCCACCTAATGGCTGATTTAATCATATCTGCACTGGACGGCTGTTTTGAGCATATCCAGCACTTATTTTGAGAGAGCAACATTTTAATTGTTTTATTTATTTTGTACAGAAAAGCACATAGTGTTTAACTTACTAATGAAAGACAGAGGTGGAAAAAATAATACTGTATAATAAAATAAGCAGTATCGCAAATGCTGGTATGTGATAGTGATAACATACGAATCTACATAATATATTGACATAGTGACCACAAAAGAGAATAGTATGTAAGGCATGTCTTTTTTTGATGTATACACCCGTTACCATATGTAGAAAAACATCCTTGACCACACTGTTTCTGGCTACAACATCCTCTTCCTGTCAATCCTCATCCGGTCTTTATGACTTCACAGGCAGTTCTTCATAGTTCCCTTGAAACAACCTTACAATCACCATTGTAACAGTATCCTACAAAAATAAAGGCCTTGTTTCATTTTGATGCTTACGGAATCCTTCAAACAATGGGGTCATGTTTGTCAGGGTTTACAGTGATGAGGATCATGGGAGATCAGATCCATTCTGTAGCTGAGAGAGCACATGCTTCAGTTAAATGGGGATGTGGAAGGAGTCTTTGATCCACTGGTCTCGAGAGTTCTGAGTGGGCTGAGGAAGGGACAACAGCGTCTCCCCTCTCTCTCTTACATGTTCATCTTCATCTTCCTCCTCTTCATCTTCAGAATAACCATTTTCGGTGTTGAAGGAGCTCTCGCACAGAGAAGAAGAGATGTCCTGGAAAGCTCCTTTGTATTCTTGTATGGACTCATATAGAGACCACAACTGGCACAGCAGGGACATGTCTAACTGTCGAAGTCCAACCTGTGAAAGACACAAAAACATGAGCTATGTGGATTTCAAATATATCATTTAATAATCACCATTAAAGTACAAAAATGTAAATTGAAAAAAAACTGAATGTTTTATTTTTATTTATTTATTTTTAAATAAAACTGTCAATGTATTGTTAGTGAAGAAATAAATCTAATTGTTTTAATGTATTAAACTATTCAAAATGCAGTTAAAATGCAATCCAAAATGACTGTACAGAAATGTTTTCATACAAAAGATTATTTTACATGCTTTTAAGGTTTGATTTTCATTTTTAAGACATTTTTATTTTTTCTTGAGCTCAAGTCAAAATGCCTATGGTGTAAAAAATGGTCTAACCAAAAGGCTGAAATTCTTGATTTTTTAAAATTATTATTTTCTATTATTACTAGGCCTATTTGTACTATTATTATTATTATTTTTAAGTAAGTAGAAATTTTTGTTTAAATATATCATATATCAAATCAAGGTCAAAGTCATTACGTTTTTTTGTTTTAAAGAAAAATCATGTTTTATTTAGGTCAAAAGGTGTAACTAAAAACTTGATATTCATAAAGAATATTTACTTTGAAAAATGTTTTTCAAAAATGTATGCAAAAACAAAGCATACATTGGCACATATTTTAAATGTACTTTTTATCATTTCTGACATGTATTTGTCATTGATCCATACACAGTTGCCCATTTTGCACATACTGAGCGAAGATCAGAGTGGCACTGAGTCAGGCGTGGTCTCGGACTCACCATCTCTTTGCGCAGCACGGCCAGCGCTGCGTCAAGGCTCGCTGGTTTACTGCGGCCGAGACAGTCGCTCACTCTGGACTTGCTGATGTCCGCCTGGATGCGCGTCCTCTTGCTGTAGACCTTCTCAATGTCCCTCCAGGAGCCTCCGCTCGAGTTCAGGATACCGCTCAGTCCTTTAGGTAACGGAGGCAAGCCTTCAATAGAACAGACGCTTCCAGCCGGACCGGACTGAAACCCGTTCATTTCCGATTCCACTGTTTTCGCTTTTAAAATTAAAACCTGGTTTTAATCTTTTCTATGCCCGGTGTTGTTATTTTGTTCATTTATTTTTACCACCATGAAAAATATCCAACTGAGATTAAATAGTCTGTCTTTCTTTAAGAAATGGCACGGAAGGTGAGCGCGCACGAATGACCTTAAACTGCAACCAACTGTCACGTCCAAAAACTAATGTCCGGAAAAGTGATATTCTATGCGCGATTCTCCATATATAACCGCTGGTTTACACTGACTGTAACTAGTAGCTCGTTTACAAGGTAACAGAAAATAATTTCGCTCTAATAAACTCTTTCACAATCTGTTTTTCAGAAGGTGTTTGATTTTACGCTCTTCCTTATTTGTATTTCGACGTAAAGCAGCGCATATATCTATTGCTGCAGATAAAACCAAATTCCTACCCTTACATATAAGCAAAACTGGACAGGAGATCAAGGAGCCCCGCTTTCTTTTCGTTTAACGTTTTCTTTTGTCTTGTACAGCTAAACCTCGCCCACTGCATCTCTCCGCCCAGAGAGACGTTCAGCCACAGCGAGGCGCTGTTTCTCACTCACAGCAGCACACACTGATGAAGCTGACCGTCTTCTTTCCTTCTTTTTATGTAGTTTCTTGAATCTCAAGGACTTTTCAATTGCTTTATCTGAACATCAAATTTGCTTTGGGAGAAAAAAAGGATAATCTAAGGGGTCACGGAATGAGTTATTGCAGTATAAAGGAATGGAAAAAATGCAAGGTCTAAAGACAATAAACACCACTTTTTTTTGTTTTTTGATATAAATACTCAATTCTGAGAAGAAAAGTCAGAATTGTGAGATCAACCTGCACTTGCAAGGGAAAAGTCTGAATTGTGAGATATAAAGCAGCAATTCACTTTTTTTTTTCATTCTGTGAAAAAAAAAAAAAAAAAATTGCTAGATGCAAACTGAAAAATTCAGAGTAAAAAAGTCCAAATTACAAGATGCAAACTAAGTATTTAGAGAAAAAAGACTGAATTGTGAGATATCAACTTACAATTACCTTTTTTTTCCTGTAAAGGAAACATGCATCCAACAAAACGCACTGCCGTGGAACTCAAAAGGTTTTTCAATGCAAAAAAGGTTCTCTGTGATAGAACACATTTGTGCATTTAAAAATGTGATCTATGGGAACTGGAATGTGGGGAATGAGTGAAATGGAATACAAAAATCCTAGACGTTAGGCAATGTAATAAAAAAATGCAAGGTCTAGAAATACTTTCAAGTTTAACTTTTTAACGTAGCATCTGGTGTGAGATGCAGCAAAAGGCTGCATCTCACAATGATCGCTGGAAAAGCAATAGGAAAGCAGTGCAGTGGAATGCAAAATACATTCTGTGTGAATGGCCCCTAACAGTACCAAACTTACAATGCTGTTATTTGTTACCAAAACAACACTAATAGCACCACATTGGATCTGTTGCAGCTTTGAAACACTTCACTCTGCCACTGTAATTGATCTAACATCGTCACAACACTTAAGTCGGTGCTTTCAGAAAATTTGGATTTTCAACCAATTATGAGTTCATAAAGTAACGGAAAAACAGTTAAAACTTGTAACTCGAACACAAACAAATCAAGAAAAAAGAAACCAGCCTTTGCAGCTCAAGCAATGTATTTCAACACACGACACAGTTACATACTCCGCTGCATTAGAACAAACATAAACACAACCGAAACACTCCATTGAGTATGTTACTATATATATATATATATACGTGTATTAGTGCTGCTTATATTTCCTTATGTGTGTGTGCTGTTACAGCTCCGTCTGTGCTTCAGTCTTATTAAAGCTGCAGTTCTTTCAAGCTGCGCAGGGATTCGGCACAGCCTCGGATCAGACTGCAGAGCTGGATGCTGGCCTCCACTGACACCGCGTGCTGGAGCTCCTGTGTGGCCCATCTGAGTTTATGTAGCACTGCCTCCTCTGCGCTTGACAAGGCTGGGTGGTTGTTGAGGGTGTTGCCCACGGACCCTGAAGGAGGTGCAGTCTGGAGAGCAGGGGTGGCTGGTGGCAGGAAGTTGGAGCTAGAAGTGGGGACAGAAATAGGGGTGGACTGTATGGCAGGAGGGAGACCTCTCAGCCCAGACGCGGCCCCCTCGCAGTGCTCCGGCCGGGGCTGGCCCGTGATGGAGAGAGGGGGTTCGCTGGATGAGGCTCCGTTAGTTTCAGGGAGAGCCTGAGTCGCAAGCTGACGCTCTCGTACCTGTGACAAGGCTGCCTGGGCGTTTAAAGCTGAAAGAGAAATTGAACAAGTCAACAGAGATGCACAAGACTGCATATTCATAAATAATTCACATGCTGCATTTAAACGTACCTGGGTTGTCCTTGTCAATATCGGAGTCTAGCTCTTGACAAGCAACACAGTAATTTTTCTTCTGCTTATCTTGCAGCAGAATTGTCTGCAAATATATAGGACATTCCTTAACTCATACACGCTTCAATCAATAATAAATATTAATTAATTACTAATTACTATAATTCCAGTGGGGTCCATAAACTGGAAATCCTTTTTTGTTGATTTTTTTCCATTAGAAGTTACAATATCTGCATAACCATTTTAATGAAAAGATGACCTGTCATTTTCTAATTATTTCAAAATAAAAATTTGTTTATCTCCAGGTTTAAATCCCAGATTTTTGGGGGGGATCTTTTTTTTGGAATTGGTATTAGCACTAGCAGATACTTAAATGTGTCCATAAACTGAAAATACTTTATTTTTGCTTTTTTTCCCCATTAGAAATTACAATATCAGCATACTTTTATTGAAAATATGACCTGTCGTTTTTAAAATTATTTGAAAATAAAAATGTGTTTATTTACCAGAATCCAAGAATTTTTTTGGGGATCCATTTTATCTTAACTCCATTTTTTTTTATTTCATACTGTTTAATACAATGTTGTGATGCTTTAATTTGTAGCTGTTGGATTTCATTTATAGTATACATTGTCACATAAAAATAAAAAATGACTAAATACACTGGGGAAAAAAGTATTTGATCCCCTGCTGATTTTGTACGTGTGCCCACTGACAAAGAAATTATCCGTCTATAATTTTAATAGTAGGTTTATTTGAACAGTGAGAGACAGAATAGCAACAAAAAAATCCCCCCCAAAAAACACATTTCAAGAAAGTTATAAATTGCTTTGCATTTTAATGAGTAAAATAAGTATTTGATCCCCAATCAATCATCAAGATTTCTGGCTCCCAGGTGTCTTCTATACAGGTAAGGAGCTGAGATTAGGAGCACTCTCTTAAAGGGAGTCTCAGCTTGTTACCTGTATAAAAGACATCTGTCCACAGAAGCAATCAATCAATCAGATTCCAAACTCTCCACCATGGCCAAGACCAAAGAGCTGTCCAAGAATGTCAGGGACAAGATTGTAGACCTACACAAGGCTGGAATGGGCTACAAGACCACCGCCAAGCAGCTTGGTGAGAAGGTGACAACAGTTGGTGCGATTATTCACAAATGGAAGAAACACAAAATAAATGTCAATCTCCCTCGGACTGGGGCTCCATGCAAGATCTCACCTCGTGGAGTTTCAATGATCATGAGAACAAGGATCTTGTCAATGATCTCAAGGCAGCTGGGACCATAGTCACCAAGAAAACAATTGGTAACACACTACGCCGTGAAGGACTGAAATCCTGCAGCGCCCGCAAGGTCCCCCTGCTCAAGAAAGCACATGTACAGCCCGTCTGAAGTTTGCCAATGATTCAGAGGAGAACTGGGTGAAAGTATTGTGGTCAGAGGAGGCCAAAATCCAGCTCTTTGGCATCAACTCAACTCGCCGTGTTTGGAGGAGGAGGAATGCTGCCTATGACCCCAAGAACACCATCCCCACCGTCAAACATGGAGGTGGAAACATTATGCTTTGGGGGTGTATTTCTGCTAAGGGGACAGGACTAGGGCTGCAACTAACGATTATTTTGATAATCGATTAGTTGGCCGATTATTTTGTCAATTAATAAAAAAATAAAAAAAAGCATTTTTCTTTTTTTTTTATTGACAAAAAACACACTATTCCACATTCTGCCCAATGTCCTTCAAACAAACGTGCCAACTGAATGCTATGAAAACATACAGTGCTTAATTTATTAGACCACCTGTCACAATAAAGAGAAAACAAATATTTTAGGAATCTGTCAAAAAATTGTTTAAATCTAAAAATGTTATTGTCATTTATTGGGCAAATAACAAACTGAAACAATTAAATAGTATTTATTCACATATCAGAAATGGCCTCCTATGCCTTTCATAACAGCTTGTATTCTTGCTTGCATTTATGTATCTTTTGACTGTAACTGGGTATTTGAAGAAAATACACTAAAGCGCTTGCCATTTTTTTCTGCCTTTCTTTCCTACATAACTGCAATAATTATATTATAGTATTAGAAATAGCCTACTACTGTTACTAAAGAGCTTATGCATATTGGAGGACTAAGCAATACAGAAAGCTAAAAAAATATATTTTGGTAATCACCAATGCTGTTAGTTTGGAGCAGCAGTGGCACAAACCTTACATAATTTGATAAAATCCTAACATTAATTTGTTTTAATAAATTTGTTAAGCAATGTATAGTGAACAGTTTAATTAAATCTCTACAATAAAATTTTTTTTAGTGTTCACCAACAGGTGAGAGGAATGTTCTGCAGGAACAGGCGTTCAATTTGATCACAGTTATTTCTTTATTCTATAAAAAAAATTATATTAAGTGTCTGACATTTATATTCAGACAAGCTGTTATCACTTTACAGTTCCTACTCTCATGAAATACGCGCACTACATGTTGTATTTTAAAAATAAATTTAACGTTCAACCAGGGGCGGAGCCAGACATTATAAACATTCGGGGCTTAGCCCAAATGTTGTTGTTTAATTAAATCTCTACAATAAAAAAAAAAAAAACCCCCCCCCCCCCCCCATATATATGACGGTTTATGGACTAGCCTATTTCAAGAACAGATGTCAAATTTCAAAAGGGTGAATAACTATGCATAATAGGTAGAAATTTGGCATAAACAACTTTACTAATCTTAAAACCAATTTTGTTATACCATGCTGCAGTAAAGTTCATAGAATTAACCCAAATTCACCCAAAATTTTGTCATGTTGTTCCAGACATGAGGGTTACCGAATGTTGGTAACCAAATGGGTGAAAGGAGCCATTGTATTCCATTGTGTATTTCCTACTATGGAAGTCAAAACTGTCAACTGGCTGATTACCAACATTCTTCAAAATATCTTCTTTTTAGTTCAATAGAAGAAAGAAACTCATGCAGGTTTGAACAACATGAGTAATGGTGACCATTTTAATTTTGGGTGAACAAACCCTAATGTTTAGATGACAAATGAGCTTAAGTTGAATCATGCAATAATGGGGGTGGTCTAACTGCAAATCAAGGATCTCCAACAATCTTTCTGAAGTGAATACATGAGGCCAACTGAAGAACATTTACTGTATTTATATTAGATTTCTTAAGGGAGTAGCATAAAAGGATAAACACTGGCATACAGGGCCGTATGCAGGTTTTTATAAATACCGAGGACCCAAAATGGAGATTGGTAGGGGGGGTCATGCTCCCCCGAGAAAATTTAGATTTTCCTGATTTACATGTGTGCATTTTAAGATGTTTTAAGGCTCATAAATTGGATGATAATAATATAGGTTTAAAACCAAGTCAGTGGGCAGTAGTAGCATAAATTATTTTTCAAGATAACAGATTCTTAAACATGAGAATCAGATTAAATGTTGCAATGAATGATCCACACTACAAACTGTAAATAGAGAAGATATAGTTTGTTCATGTTTATGAATGTAATAAACTCAAGTTATAATTATCCCGGTAGCCTTCAGTAAAATCAAGTGTCTAAAGTGATTAAACATGAATATTATTTTTTCTATTTTTAATTCACACTAACAGAAATTAATCTTTTCCAATAAGTTTAAACTGATTTTTACATTTTATGGGCATTTTTACCTTTATAAAGCCATTTTATTCTAAAAGTGTCCATTATCTTTTGAGTCAAATTCTTACATTTAATCAGTGAAGAAGAATAATGGGCTGTTACCAAGCAAATTAATTCAACACAGAAGCTGCATCTGAAGTGGCATTTTAGATGTATTTACACATTGTTTAATGCAAGACATGAATGCATTTAACTGCAATTACAAATGCATAAATAATGTTTTGATATATTAACCATAAAACTTTAAATACTATTATTTGAAATGATTTAAAACATGAAAAAAATCGTGCATTATGCATACTCGATAATGTCATCATGTCTCACGAGTTCAGTATTTGCGCTAAACATGCGCATATTTGGCTTGCATGAACTTGCCCAAGACATTAATGAGTGAACATAATTTACAAAAAGTAACCCGTCAAATTGGCTAGGTAAACATGCTTGAGGTGAATGAGATGAGACGAGTGACGTGCTGAGTGATTGACAGGAGGCGTGGCTATGTAGGGCTGCGGTGTGTGTGACGTGAGCTCGCTGCCTGTCGGAGAGGAGAGAGAGAGAGAAAGCACAGCTGATATCGTTTTATCGATCCTGCGGGAACGCGGCATTGAACCGTTTTAAATATTTCTGTATAATATGTGTTGAAAAACTATATTTTTGGCAAACCCAAAAGATTCGGGGCTCGAGCCCCAGAAGCCACCCCCCCGCTCTGCCCCTGCGTTCAACAACGGATATTTCAGCACGACGAATGTTTTTGCGCTGAGTATTAATTGTCTCCCTCTCTATTGTGTTCCGTCTGTCCGCCGCGCTGGCGCTCATTCAGTAAAGATTTAAACTTAACACAGACTGTCAGGATGGACTTTTATACAAAAATGGAAATGCTTGCGTGAATTTGTGACATTTACAGATAAGGATATGACCGTAAACTGAAAGTTTTTGCGTTGAGGACGCACACGCATCTCATCTGTCAAAGCACCTGACAGGGCAAGCCATTACGTTATGCATTAGCTTAAAGCTTAAAATAAATAATTCTCACATTTTGGGCAGCTTGGATCACGTACTTCTCCCGCAGCATCTCATTCTGTTTCCACCACTATTTTTAGATGCATCCATAGAAATGCATTATTCAGTGCTGTAATTTGACACAACCGGCTGAAGTTGGACGTGCACTGTGGGCAGACCCGACTAATCGATAATGAGAATCGTTGTCGATGATTTACATTATCAATTTTATCGATTAGTTGTTGCAGCCCTAGACAGGGCAAATGCACCGCATCAAAGGGACGATGGACGGGGCCATGTACCGTCAGGGCCAGGGCATTGAAAATGGGTCGTGGATAGGCATTCCAGCATGACAATCACCCAAAACACATGGCCAAGGCAACAAAGGAGTGGCTCAAGAAGAAGCACATTAAGGTCCTGAAGTGGCCTAGCCAGTCTCCAGACCTTAATCCTATAGACAATCTGTGGAGGGAGCTGAAGGTTCGAGTTGCCAAACGTCAGCCTCGAGACCTTAATGACTTGGAGAGGATCTGCAAAGAGGAGTGGGACAAAATCCCTCCTGAGATGTGTGCAAACCTGGTGGACAACTACAAGAAACGTCTGACCTCTGATTGTCAACAAGGGTTTTGCCACCAAGTACTAAGTCATGTTTGAGAAGGGGTCAAATACTTATTTGACTCATTAAAATGCAAATCAATTTATAACTTTTTTGAAATGCATTTTTCTGCATTTTTTTGTTGTTATTCTGTCTCTCACTATTCAAATAAACCTACCATTAAAATTATAGACTGATCATTTCTTTGTCAGTGGGCAAGCGTACAAAATCATCAGGGGATCAAATAATTTTTTTCCCCCACTGTAAATGCGCATATATATATATATATATATATATATATTAAAACTTATATTTCATTTTTTCTATTTTAATATACTTGAAACATGCTTTATTTCTGTGAAGTAATGCTTAGCATTATTACTCCAGTCGTCAGTGTCACATGATCATTTAGAATATGCCAATTTGGTGCTCAGGATAATTAATATCTTATTATCAGTATGGAAAACACTTGTGCTGCTTAATATTTCTGTGGAAACTATGACTTTTTCAGGATTCTTTGATGAACAGAAAATTTTGATACAATTATAAAAGACCAGCATTTATATAAAAACACTATACATGTCTTAACTGTCACTTTTGGTCAGTTTAATGCATCCTTTCAAAATAAAACTATTTTCTTTAAAAAAAAAAAAAATCTTACTTGCTCTATATTTTGAAAGGCACTGTAAGGATCTATCTATCATTATTGGCAATAATTTACAATCTACAGATATCTCACTGTACATTTAGTTATTACAATTGAGTGAAAGGCTCTTGCAGGTACGTCTTTGACTAATAAGACACTCATTTTATGAAGTCACAGATGAATGAATGTAACACGTGTTTCTCTCTCACCCCACACAGCTCACAGCACTCCCCCAGCATCTTGTAGCCCTTCAGCAGATAGTCTCCCATCAGCTTGCTGATCTTGTCCTGCCGCTCCTGGCGAGCCTGAATCACCTTCATCTCCGACTCGGAGGGAGGCTCCCATTCAAAGTCCTCATCTAGATTCATCAGAGCACACAGATTCCTCATGTGTCTGGCTCATTGATGTAACGTACACAGATCAGAAACAACCAGCTAGCATCTATGTATATGGTGCTTCAGACAGTTAAACGGCTTTAGGGTGTCACTAATAGTCAGTTATGCTGAATACATTGCGAAGTGTTAGATATTATGAATAAAATTAAGCCACATACCCATACTGACTGACAGACACTGTAGGGCTAACCTGCTAGCATGAAGAGGGTATTTTAGCGCGGCTGCAAGTGCACTACTTTAGCACGACGGAAATAAATGAAGTAAATTAAGATTAATGAAAGATAAATATAGGGCACTCAGGAGCAGAATAAGTAGTTTATTCACATTTTACCTGCGTTTAGGGCCATGCTTTCCTCCTCAGCCGCTTCACAACACAGATAACGTTTCCTGCTCGAAACTTCAGCGGTGAAATCAGACCGGCGCCATCTAGCGAGCTGAATGTAGGACCTGCAGTTTTGTTTGCACTTTTATTGAAAATGACATTATATATAATATTACATAATATATTTATTATAATTTACTTACTTTATAAATTTAGATTTACTTTATCTTTCAGCTTGTTGCCAAGACAATATTTTCATTTAGGCTATAAATTAACTAAAATAAAAATGAATGAAAATATATAAGTACATGTAATGATATTTTAAAAAAACTAAAACTAATATAAATGTAAAAATCAAAACAAAATTACAGCAATTTTATCTAAATTAAAAATGACAATGGAAAATATGAAAATAAAAACTAATTTAAAATATGATACTAAAATAACACTGATATGACCATAATAATTTGACGTTTTTTGTCAAAAAAGTTTAGGATTTTTACACATTAAATAATATAAATATAATAAATACAATTTTATTTAATTATTACATATATTTCTGTTACATAGGCATTGAATGTAAATAAATGTTATTTTTGTTAAAAATGTAAACTTTATTTGCCTTTCATTTTATCTTTAATGTAATCTTTCTTCTCATCATTGAATCTGATGGTTCAATAATTAAGATGTTTTGAATTTCAAACAACACAGTATGAGTAATTACATTTACTCAGACACACAAAAGATTTTATGATATTATCACACCAACACTCGAATCAAAGTCTGCTCATAATTGGCTCAATTGAGTGTCATTACAGCTGGTTTGGGTTTTGCTCTTGCAATCCCAGCAGTGTCCATTACAGTCTCCTCTCCAACTATACTGTCCTCTCGCCAGTTTCCACGCCACAGTGTGCTGAGCCAGCGCAAAGTGCTGTCGTCCCAGTTTTCTGGAAGCTGCAGCATGAGATACCCTGCTGAGATGATGCCGGCTGCCGCCGCTCGCACATGGCTCATTTGCAGAGTTTCAGTCACAAATGCATCTACAGCTTATGAGTGAGAAAAAGAGAGCAATAGACTTGACAATTCTCAAGGTGCAAAATTAAATACTACACATCAGATGCTTAATCACATTTACACATCCAGGCCTACAGAGTGCTGCAGGGATGATATATTTTTGTAGGCCAGACCCAGAAATCAGTTAGCATTTTAGCACTTCCTGAAATCTTGAATGAGTTTTTTTTTCACATTTCATTCAACAACTTAAAATACATTAGTAAAAAGCCCCTTATGATTTTTCAAGTAAAGTCAGTTAAGTCACCTTTATTTCAGCAACATAGCAGAATCGATTATGGAAAGTCAACCGTGGAGACAGTTTCAGTTCAGAAACAGCTCTAAAGCAAGTCAATATTGTCAATATTTAGCTCAAGTCAGTTCAGTGCTTGTTCAGTTCAGATAGGGCCACATGATTAATTGTATGTATTTCTGCTTCTATCGATTTATTAAGCATAATCATCTGTGATATTTGCCTGCTGTGCTATTTTTCTATTTAATTTTGGCATTTTTTGTTATCTTGCATTGGTAACAAGCCTCCACATGCGTTCATGTTTGTGGTTGGCAGATTTTGAGAATTTAAATCCCCCAAACAGAGTTTATTATCTTGAAAAAGGTGGTTATGATTTATAGGCTGTGGCTAAATGGGACTACACAGGTTGTCAAGGACATTAAATGTCATCACACCAAAAAGGAAAACTCATCTACTCACTAGTCCACTTTTATAGCATACAGTGTTTATATTTGGGCTCTTGCAAACTATTCTAATGCAAACTTTCAGGGAAAATGTTTTTAAATAAACACTGAAAGAGTTGTTAAAGTCATGCCTAGATTATTTAGCTCTTTACATTTGCTGATTGTATTTAGGTGTTAAAATTCATAAAAGTTGTGTTTATGTGTGAAGTATATCACGATGAATTAAACTTGTAAGAATCATAAGCGTTTTTGGTCACAGTGCTTTTCTGCAATTATTCAAAAGTAAAAATCCTATTGGGTTTTTGTCCTACAAAAATACATAATCACTGCAGCGCTCTATATTGCATATGTCTGTGAGGCTTCAGGTTTATTTGACAGCTTATTTATAATCAAATCCATACCTGCACTCGCTGGGATGGTCAAGAGAATTCCCAGTGAAATTAAACTGGGGTACGTGAATATTCCTCCCAGATTTACCAGCACATTGAAAACTTCGGAGAAAACAGGACAGGAAAATTAAATAAAGGGCACCTCATATGAAAGCAAATAAAAATCTGACCTATATTTTTTCCACTGAATGTTTATAATATTAAAAAAAGTTAAATATTGTTTAAATACCATCGAACATAAGACGTAAGTCATTTTTAACATTAACTGTTTGTAATCATTATTTCATAATTCATAGTAGAAAACAAAAGCATGAATTACCGAGCAGTAGAGAAGCCATGACACAGAGTTGATCCCAGGGGATGTGCTGAGAGGCAGGCCAGTATTCCACGTGTGTGAAATAAAGCAATACACACACCCAGGAGTGGAGGACAAAACTACACAGACCCACACAAGACAGCAACACACTGGCAGCACCTGGCTGGACATTTCCTGCACGCTTTCTGAAAAGCACCTGAGACAAGAAACCATCAACTACTACCACAAAACTGCAGACAATTACATTTGTATCAGTTGTTTACACTCTTTCTGGAGGTTTGCAGTGGATTAGTAGACATACATTTCAAGCAAAGACAATTAATAACATTGGTTATAGTAACTTGACAAAGTCACTGAATGAATCACTGTACAATTCTGAATGAATCTTTTTAGTGAACTGATTCAAAAGTGTCACTGGGATGAACTCAAATCTCCACCACTAGTGCTGACCTTGAATAAAGCTGAAGCTGAAGCTGAACCAACTCCCAGTGCCACTCCTGTGATTGAGTCACTATGGAAACCATCCCCATAGGCCAACATAACAATGCCAGTTATGGACAAGATGGCAGCCACTATCTAAATACAGAATAGACAAATACGGAAAAAAAAATAAGATTATCTCAAAATTGGTGAAAAAAGAACAATAATAAAATCACTCTCACAACACTATATATCCTATTTGATGGCTCACCCTGACACCCATGAAGCGGTCCTTGAGTCCAATCCATGAAAGGAGGAAAATAAAAGCCTGGCTGCAGCAAAGGACTGCACTTACGTCCACTTTGGAGATGCGGCAAAGCGCCAACAAGTACAAATACCCAGATAGACTCCATAGCACAGAGAATGGAGCGGCTCCTTTCAGAACAATCCTTACAGTCAACTCTTCAGCCAGGAACTGGCTGCACTTTCTGCAAGTCAGAAGATCATCCAAATGCCGTTAAGCTTCAAACAATGCTGACGCATAACATATTTCTATCACATATTTTTTTAATGTAATGTAAGTAATGAAATAGTGTAGACTGGCCTGGGGCAAGTTGTCACAAGACCTTTATCTTAGCAAGTAGTTTTTGAGTAAAAAAGTCCAATAACACAAACGTGTATTTTCTCTATGAGAGGGTTTGTAAAACCTAATTCAAAAACCTCTTAAATCAGAGCCAAACTGTCAAATATGTTTTAAAAGAATGAATTTCTGATGTTTTAAAATGGAGGCTATTATGTAAAATATTTATTTGTTAAAACAATGTCTCATTATCGGGTCAATGTGTCTTAAACTTTATCCTTGACTGTCAAATATAAAACATGTACAGTAAATGTAATATAAGTATATACATACTTATCTGTTTCAATTATTTGCATTATTGATATGAAATTAGCTATATATTTTGCTACCAGAAACAGATTAATGAAAAAACAGTTAATTTCTGACACATTAAACTTTTGTGACAGCATATTTATATACATAGGGTTGTGAGACAGGATGTGACAACTTGCCCTTTTCACCCTATGAGTTAATTTAAGAAATAATTTTGTTCCATGTGAATGTTCTGCAACAGAAACCAATATCCGCAGATCTTTAACTGTAAAGATGAATGCATGCAGTTTTAGTTGGCTACCTTAAAAATAGAAAACTCTAAACCCCATGTGAAAAAATACAGCTTAGTCTGTGCATGCAATTTATAATAAAGCTGCAGTCTACCTCAACTGATATTGCTGAAGGTTTTGCTGTTACATCAACAAAAGCCAGAAGGTGTCAGTGATGACTTTGCACTGATAATGGGCTGCTGGCCAGGCATTGATTCATTAATGAAAAGTTGTCACTTGTTTATCTGTACTAGAAGCTGAGAGGATTAGAGACTGAAAGCAGCTTGCACTAAACAGCTTAAATTAAAATAAGATTTATATACATTAATGATTATTTAGATTTAACTTGCTTGAATTGCTTCTGCACTCTAGCAAATTAATATTGCATGAAAGATGTACAGCATGGGGTTTGGACTGCAAAACATGCATCCCTTGTACATGTACCCTTAAAAAATAAAAGTTAAAAATATATATGTAATGGATGCAATGTATATTAAAGATTCTTCATGGAACCATCCAATAAAGAACCTTTATTTTAATGAGTGTATATAAAACAACATTAATTTAAAAATGTTTTCTTCTAACCTGAACTCAGTGGTTGGCAACTGCTTCTGTTTCTCTGTGAGAAGATGACACAGATAGTAGAGTGGAAAAAAGAGAATGTTCCAGATACTACAAAACCAAACGATGAAGAACGGAGCGGGATGTCTTATCAGAGTCTCCTTAGCACTATTAGTACCCCAGGCCCAGGAAACAGCCACACAAGCCCCTAAAATGAGCCCACATGTCACCCTCCCTACAGCTCGGAATGGACATCGAGCGCAGCAGCGTTTAGACGGTCTTTCTGCAGCAGATTCATCCTGAACTAAAGTCTGCTCCTGAGGATCCTTCTCACTAGCTAAGAACAAAGACAAGACATTTAATGAATTACAAATGCCACTACAATTACAGATTTCCATACCAAAAAGAAAGCACCAATAGACTATATGAAGAGCTGAAAAACATTACCTGGTGTGGGCAGGTGAAGTGTGACAGGTTGGGGTCCAGAGGAAGGAGAGATCTTGGCTGAGAGTTTGTTCATTGCTCGCTGTGCTCTCTTAAAAAACCCTAACCCTCTGGTCAGGGGTTTGAGCCCCTCTCTATGAGCTCGGACTCTCATACCAGCAATATGCTTTAAGTAAACACACACATGTTAAGTGCAGATTACTACAGATCTACCTGTGATTAAAAATCTCAGGTTTAACAGCTTACAGTGTCACTTGCTAAATGATGCTAAATCACAGTTAGTGCTGATGTTGGTTGTTCTCATGTCGTGGGTATAAATAAAAAAAAATTGGGGGAAAGTTTAAAAATAGCTACCTCATTGGAATGGTACAATACTTGGAGACTTTTATGGCAGTCGCTATGTGATATTTTTTTGTGTGTACAATCTACAAATCAGCCACAATGCAGAAAAAAGTGCACAGCAATGAAGGGGTGACAAAATTTAGCCTGAAAACACTGCTCAGAAACTGAGGAATACACAGCACTGAATATATGCTATACAGGCATCACCATGGTATTACAAGTGATTTTCTTGATTTTTTTCCCCACAAAGTGGAACAAATCTGCCTCAGTTTAATGGATTTTAAATACTTTTGTTCTATTTTTAACTTACATACTGCATTAATTGAAAAATTATATAAAAATATTTTTTTAATAATTTTTTGGTTACATTTTATACCAAAAATCATCCATAATTTAGATATGAATATTAATTAGTAACATGAAATACACTCAAAATGCAAAATATTAAATAAAAAAATTGTTGAAATTAAATAGTATATTCATTTCATAAATTAAAATTATTACACGATTATGGTCTCCGGTCAGTTTTGACTGTGAACAACACAAGTGTGACTCCCAAATGAACAATAAATGTGGTTTGCATTGACTGTTTAGCATAATAATATGCATGTATTGATACTGAACTTAACAAATGATAACCTGAAATATAGCTCTTTAAGGTAACAATTGCACTTTTTACAATTTGTAAATATGATGGAAGGAATATCTCAACCCATAATTAAATTAATTATCTGATCTAGTTAATAATCCAGATTTTGGCAGACCATCAACACTGGACCATCAAAAATTCTGATGAGATGCTTATAATTAGGAACATAATTAAAGCAAGAGTTATGTAATCTCAATCTCAGTCTCTAAACTAGTAACTAGACGCCCAAACCTAATTTATTCTAGCTAGAATGTTATTTTTCTGTTTGAAAAAGTGTCAAGTAATTAAAAAAAATAAAAAAATCATTAGGAGAAGATTTTCATAAAGATTTCTGTCACTGCATACATTTTTTACACAACTATTGGCCAGAAAAAAAAAACTTGTTTAACTTACAATGATGTTTTATGACAACATGCACCAGTAGCTGAGTTCTGACCAACAAATAGTCGTCTGAAAATCACTGAACAACAGCAAGTTGTTGAAATTGCGTCAGTCAGTTGTCATTTTATCATTCCTCTAAAGTTTAAACTCTGTTCATATTTTCTGATTTATAGAAATCAATATAAAAACAAATGACTATGACAGTTTTATAGGTATTTTATTTGGTTTAATGACTCAGGAATCAAGAATTCCACACATGACAAAACAAAATCACATGAGCTGCTGTGATTCAAATGTTGCTAATGACTCTAGACTCTACGCAAGACACAAGCATACATAACGAGCTGATCAAACTCCATACATTGAAATGCATTGCTCAGACACACTTTGTATTCTATGGGTTCATTTATAGGTAAGATGACGACCATTAGGGAGCACTTTCACAAAGAAGAGTTATGTTATTCCTGGACTGAGAACCTCAAGGCGACCATTCACCCCAAGTTGGATTTATGCTTTAAACTGTCATTGTATTACCACCAGTATGACCTAGCGACTTTGCTCTAAGTGATAGTGATGTGTTTTCTGTGTTGTGAGGTACTCCTGACATTGTCTGAAATGCGTTCTTTGTTTAATAGGGAGCAATGAGACGTTGCTTCTTCTGTCTTGCTGTGAAAGTGTTGAGGGAAGGATAACATCTGTGGAATCTGATACGGGCATTCAGTCTGTTATAATCAGAGAGGGAAACACAAAGAAAGGGAGTGAGATTATTTATGGTGATAAACATTGGTGAACAATGATTGGACATCGTTTAAAACTTGCCATGGGCAATGGTTATGTTGATGAAAAAGTTTGTATACCTTTGGGTTTAGGGTGCATCAGGGTCAGAGGCAGCTCTACTGTCACATCACTGCATGGAGAAAAACAAAAGGTTAGATAAAGCGTTCCTGATTTCTCATAATGCATTTCAGCAGCATTTCATTTTTCATTTACCTTGCTGTCAAGCCTCCCAGCAGACTGAAAAAATAGAGAAATAAATATATCAATAAAAACAATGATAATAATAAAAGTATAATCTGTCGTTTATTTACAGTCAGACAGTCAGTTTAGCACAAACTGGACAACATTTGTCAAAGAAAGAAAACCTTACCCTCCTCCTGATACCATGAGGTTAACCTTGATCTTGTAGGACACAAGGATTCCCAGCATCTCCTTGTCCACACCTCCCCTTATTCTGAAGAAAACAGGAAAAACAATGAAGTGAATGTATTGTAAAAACTTGATCATGAGCACGTTTACTTCATTTTTATGAGGCATTCTGTAAAACTCTTTATGAAAGTTTGTAAAGCTGAAACAAACACTCACATAGTGGTTGAGGCCAAATTAGTGTCTTCATCTTTAAGTCTGCCGTCCAGCGCCAGGCCAAGTTTCTCCTTGTTGCTTGACAGCAGAGGAGTGATTGCGAGGGTTTTATCAAAATTTGCATTTCCTTCTACAGTTTCCCTGCAGAGAGCATTTGAATCATATTAGATTATTTAGAGAACTTAAGACCAATCAGTGAAGAGATCTTCACAATGGCTGGCATATATCACTGTCGGAAATAAATAAGACTCACCCAAACTCTTCACTCAGCACATTCTTGGTGTATTTGTCGGCTGAATAGAGAACGACGTCTGTGGTTTGGTCAACTATGAGAATAATGGATGCAAAATCAGTTATATTTATTGTGTAATACTCGATTCTGATTGGTCAGTGACTGCATTCTGTGGCTATTTTTTTAAATAAATTATAATGACTACTAAAATATATAATTAACTGTTATCCCTGGCACCTGATTTCCTAGATCTGCTAATTTTATTCTTTCTTGTACCACTCCATGGTCTCATTCTTTTTGCATATTAAACAATAATTGACTTATTTGGAAGTAGTCAAGTAATTAGTTGGATAATAAACAGTCAACCACTTAACAATAAGCTACATTATTTGTTATATATACATTTGAGAA
Organism: Schizothorax lantsangensis; assembly: GCA_027422415.1. Taxonomy (NCBI): domain Eukaryota; kingdom Metazoa; phylum Chordata; class Actinopteri; order Cypriniformes; family Cyprinidae; genus Schizothorax; species Schizothorax lantsangensis. The sequence continues at coordinate 14,409,174 of CM049856.1, forward strand.
TCATTTGAAATTTCTTTTAATCTCACCTGTAACCTTGATTTTTTTCACAACTTTGTTGGTCTCATTCTTGATCTTAATAGTGACTGGGATGGGATCGCCGTGGTAGTAGATCTATTATCAGAACAAAAAAGACACATGAGTTTCTTCTTGATTTGGTAAATATCAAAGCTTGAAGTGCATCAGAGGTTACATACTTCCTTGTCCAGAGAGGCTTCCAGAAAAACAGGCTTATCGGACATCATAAAGCTCTTGCAGAGCTCAGCTTTCTGTCCAGATCCTGTGTTATCAGGAGCAAACTGGATTTTACGAATGACAAGACGGCAGGTGTCCCTGTGGAGGGAGAGGACAGAAAAAATGATTAGTAAAGTTCAGTGAATAATCAGTGTTTTAACATGGATTGAATGTACAAAATAACCAATAACACTTACTTCTTGTCGATCTTCTCATCGGGGTCATCAGCTGATTGGGCCAAGTAGGCCTTGACCTCAAAGTCAACACCACAAGCCTGCAAGAACAGAGCCATGAGCAAGTCCATTCAGAGCATTTCTATTTGAAGATAATATTAATCATCCAGTCCTATTTTCATCACACCTTTCCTTTGTCATCTGAGGCAGGCTGAAGTGTAACAGAGCAGGGAAGGTTGGTAGGAATCTGAAAGACAGATCATTTCAATTTAAGTCCTTTCAGTTCGATGCATAATAATAAATAGTAAATAAATAGATACATTAATAGTATAATAAATTAAATAGTATAATAAAAAGTAGCAAATAATAAAAAATGGCAAAATAACAAAAGTAAATATATATTAAAATATCTGGCAGATGCCTTACATTAAAAGTGAAGGGATGACCCTGCTCTCCAGCTTTCTTCAGGAGAGTGTTGTGCATCTCTGTCAGGGTGGGTTTGTGGCCTGCATCAGGATATAGCTGTATGTGCTGAATCCAGATGTCTTTTCTAAAGGAAAGCCCAATCACGTCCAGGTCTTCACGACCATAGCGGAAAGCGCAGGCCAGCTGAATCCAAACTGCATGAAGCAAGAAACTGGTCAAACATTGTTTTTTACAATAATCCATTCATTTTTCTTCTATTATCCTAAAGTCATTTTGACCTCTCTTTCAAATAAATAAACAAACTATTTTATTGAGGCACATTGATACTGACAATACCTTTTCTGTCTCCAAGCTCTGCAGGATCGATTTTCAGTACACCCTCTGTTTAATAATAAGAAACAATTACAATTTAGTTGTTGGATATTACCTGGTTTTTTGTGTTTCAATAATAAACGCAGACAGTTTCTCACCAACAGCGTCAACTGAGTCAACGTGGTCAACATAGTCTCTCTTCCCCAAGTAGAGAGTGAGCTGAAACACAAACAGTGCATTACATACATGTATTGTCAAAATGTAATATGAATATATTATACTACATATAATGTGAAAATTCAAGATGCATCTGTGGCAGTATATTAAGGAACTGACAAAACAGCAAGTCGTCAGCTGAGTTCAGTCATACCTGGCCATTTCCACTGGTCTTTTTGAAAACTCTTTTTGAACATGCAAAAAAAAAAAAAGGAAAATGGGGAAAAGAAACAGTAAGAAATATGGTTTGTGGTGTAGTAAACACTGATAAAATAAGATAAAGAGTTTAGTTAGTAAATGGTGGGATGCAAAGAAGAGTGAGATGGGGTCACTTGTCCTATTAGGCCTATACCTCAGGTATTAACCTCTTCAGTCACCTCCACCTGAGCACTGTATTTGCGTTTGCAGGTTTGACCTTCTCATCCTGAGCATTTATCAAGCTGTTAAAGCTTAGACACTTCAAAGCCAAGTCCCAGACTACCCTTTGCTAATCCAGGCTCCAGCTTGTGTTTACTCCAAAAGGGGAATCCTGGTAAATGATTGTGACTGCCAGCTTATGACACATTCATGCTGGACTCCAGTGAATGTTCCCACCTGATAAGATCTATTCTAAACTTACAAGAACGTCCTCACTGACACATGTAATGTTTTTTAATATGTGCTGCTTCTACTGTTAAGTTTCCCTCTGGGGATTAATAAATGTACCAGATATCCTATTCTATCCTACTTAGATATGCTATATTAAGTGGTTTATTAATTTCTGATCTCTCAAATCATTCAAAACATTAACAATGTTTGTAGTTTGCACTTTGGATTGACCCTTTCTCAGTGCCTACTGTAACGTGAATATTTAAAAATTAAGTAAGTGACAAAAAATCATTGAATACAAAATAAGAACTTGATAAATATTATGGTGAAAAATATTGGAGTTCACCAGAGGGTCGCTACTGCCTAAACCTTACTTTCTATAAATGTTTAATAACTAGTTTTGGTCATTGAAAAGTACAACAAGTGAAATGACTCGAAAAAACTAATTTGGCGGCTGTTTTCTGTATGAGAACAGTGTCAATTTTCAAAGGTGAGAGCAAAAAGGAAACAAAACTTACTTGTCTACCATCGTAGAAGGATTTTCCTGAAATAAATGAAAAAGAGAATATTATGAACAGTGATAAAAACAACAGGCCTGTTGTCAAGGTGACAATACTGTGAGTGTGTTAGTGTTCTTATAGTTAACGAAAACTATTTGATATTAAATAAATTTAACTGAAATTAAATATATAACAAATGTGAACTTATTTCAGATAGTTGCCAAGGCAACATTTCTCATTTTCATTTAAATTAACTTGCTGTACTAAAACAACTAAAATTAGATTAAAAATTAAAACTATATAGACATATTTGTAAAAAAATAACTAAAATTAAAAAGAAAACAGAAAATATTAATAAATATGAATAAAATCTATAATAGCACCTCAGTGATACTAAAATAACATTGTGTGCATCTATTCCTATTGCCTCTACATCACTACGTGTGTATAAGAAGCCGTGATGTGTGTTTGTGTGTGTGTGTGAATGTAGAGATCTCATCCAATGAGATTACAGCCCCACTTTTATTTTTCTCTCAACCATATTTAAGATAAGCCTGTACGGCATTGCTCATCCAGTTAACTCAGATGCTTTGCTGTAAACCTCTCTAAATATGCAAAGTTAACTAGGCTTTGAGGTATTTTTTGTATCACATGGATGGAATATATTATGACTAGAACTAACATGAACTGAACCAATGCTGTCCTATAATGTAAAGTCACTGAGCTCTTACCTTGTCACTGGTAAAGTGATAGAGTGATCTGCTCCGTCTCTCTGGTAATCCACAGCCTGTCTGGTGAAGTCAGAGAGTGCAGATGACAGTCAGAACCACAGGGTTTTATACTCAGACCTTTGCTCTGCTGGCTGATGCTGCTCTGTTGTAGAAGCTGCTGTCTTTCTGTCAATCCAATTAAACACTTAACCTGCTATTTAGGGCTACAACATGTTTATACATAAAAACGGGGAATTAAACCAAAGAACAGGGAAATGGTTTAGTATAAAATGTATGACTTTGTATCCTTGGAAATGAAAACATGTTAAGGGAAATTATGACAGAGTAATGTCTTGGGACAAGATTATTTATCTCAGTATAGTCCGATTTACAATTTAATTGAGTGAAATAAACCAATAAGTCCTGTTTTTTACTTTACACAAATGTATTTTTGGTTCTAAATCAAAATTATTTGTCATACCGCTAATTACAGTAGTTTAATAATAATAACAATAAGCTCATTTCAGATTTTAAACAGTGTGATACATTGACGTGTTCTTTGAAAGAGTAAATTGTATATGCGTTCCTTTAATAGTCTTCACCAAACCACCAACTTAACATTATGTACTTCATTATAATAGGACAGAGCCAATAAAATACAAAGTGCAGGTAGTAATGAAGCATCTAAATAAATGTAGGTAAAATACATACAATTAGACCATGTACCCTGTACAGTACCTTTTTAAAGCACTGTACATATTGTTTGTACACAATTTTAGTTACAAAACAGTGTGTATATATTGTAGGATTTCCATTATTAATCATTTATTTGTCCTTTTTCTCACAAACAAGATTGTGACTTAAAGTACACTTAATTAAGGAAACCCCAAAAGAAGGATAAAGTAGGAGTCTTGCTGCACCAGATGGCCAACAGGCTAGAAAACCCAGTGAGTGACCCCTGAACAATTTCCTTAAGCCTTTGACTTATATGAAAGGCTTTTGTGCTGAGTGCTGGTCATTAAATAGTTTTCTTTATTATTTATATTATATACTTTTAATTTCTTAACTTATAGTCTTGATTTTAAATTATATAATTATTTTATTTTTATTTAACATATAAAGACAAATATGTAACAAAAAGATACAAAAATCTTTTAAAATGATTTATTTTTGTTTAATCAAATTGAGCTGTTATTTGTGTGCCAATTATTATTATTATTTTTTTAACATACCTGTGGCAAAATGTGAAGCGAATAGTTAATTACAAATGTAATAATATCCCTACATACTAAAGGTGCTTCCTTGCACAAAAGGTGTATGTAAGCTTGTAATGAAATCCCTCTTCACCCAACACAGGTAAATCTCTTAGCGTCAGTCAGTGTTCACTGAGATGGCCTTTACTTCCATCTGTTCCCTCCTATCAGGTACTGGCAGTCCAACGGCATCATGTTTATCTAAAGGCTCTCCACCAATCCCAGGAGCTCAAGCAATCAGGTGGCACGTGTCTCACTGGTGCAAGAATTGGCACACCCTAAGAACATTTCTTGAGCGTAATCCACTTATTGCTAAGAATTCACTTAAATAGCTACAGTCGAGTCAAAACATTAAGTTAAGAATATATGTCTTTATTTTTCGGAGATAATAAATGTAGACGAATTATCAATGCATTTGACGAGACGTTAAAGAGTTAAAACTGTCACACAAACCTCTCTTATATGGGGACATTTTATTGATGCAGCTGAAGAAAAAACAACACACAATTACACATTTACGATCATTAATTACATTAGATACGTTGTGGAGGTTGATAATTATAAGTAATTTAAAAATGGTTTAAAAAATAAGTCAGTAAGACCTTAGTCTTTCACTTCTAATATCTAAAGTCCATTTTTAGTTCAAAGTGTGAAGACTTAGGATTTAATCCCAAGGTAATTACAGAGGAGCTCATGGGCGTCTGTAATTACTCTTTAGGGAGGGAGTGGGCAGGCTTGTTTGAGAAAGAGGTAAAGCCCAGGTAACAAAGTGTCAAAGACTGTAGTGCACATATAAACACAGATGTACTTATTTCTAAACAACTTGTAAATGATGATCAAAGAAAATATTTTTGAATTATTCAGAAAAGGAATTGAACTCTTGTATCCATCATATACAGGACTGTTGAATATATTTGAAAATGTTAACATTTTCTGACTCAACCAGCAACAAACACTTACAATATAGCAGCAGATTTGCTTTTGAAACATTTTTGAACCTCAAATAGTTTATGATCCAAAACAATGTTAATGAATGACTTAAAAGAAGTCTACCTCACATCTTCTAAATATATGCAAAGCTACACATCCTCCCTAGATGGCATCTGTATCATCAGCATTCCCATTAGCCAAACTTCCATATAAAGGTAATTTATTGATATCAAGTTAGGTTCTGGTGCTGTTGACCCATAGTTGGCACAGATTGCTTCAGAGTGTAATCTCTCTTAATCTGTCTACACACCAACTTTGTCCGTAATGGGATTGTGTCTACTGAGCGCACAGGATGGATTCCCTCTTTATTAGAAAGTGCTTGCAGTCCTCTGTGACAAAACCAATGTCACTCAAATGAATTAAAGACCTATGAACTTTGGCCTGACCTTTTGTAAATGCCCAAGGATTCCAAAGATCTAGACGGTGCTCAGTACCTCTCTGGCATATACTCAGGATTCCACTTTGATTAGGCTTTTTAATCTTTGTTCTGGACATTCAGTGACCAAACACAGTTTTCAAACATTTAATCTTTTGTGCGTTATTGCTTATTTAAGTGTTCTTGAAAATGCACCACATGACTCTTGAATTATTAAAAAAAACTTGGCTAAAACTTGAGTTAATTTTGCTTGGAATTGAAAAATGTTATCAGTGGCCTTTATTAAAAAATATTTAAATAATGCCTAAAGGAAGGATTGCATCACAAAGTCAAAAAATTGTGTGGGTGGCAAATGACAAGTGAAAATTTGCATTCCTAAGAGCAGAAAACTGGGCACTGATTAGTTCTCGGAGGCTCTGAGAATCTTTTAATTAAAATTCATAACTTATATGCATGCTTCCAGTAATAATAGAAAGTAATATATATTTACAATAATAAAGCTTTTAAAGATTTGTTCTGGACATTCACTCTCATTCTGAATGTCCAGAACAAAGATTAAAAAGCCTAATCACAGTGGCTGGCGATAAAAGCCCTGGAACATGTCAGGAACGTGTTGAGCACCATCCAGATCTTTGGTCAAGGTTCATAGGCCAATTTGATTGACTGCCAGCATTTTGCATAATGCATATTTTAGTACCTTTTTGTACCTATTTTTTTCTAAGTATCATGTATGTATAATATAGTGTAGTTATATGGTTATCAAACACATCAGAGACATTAATACTTCTCACTCTTCTCATCCATAATCAGTTTGAAAAGTCTATTATATCTGAAATCAAAGTCTAAAAACTTAGGTCACCATTTTTACCCTTATGGTGGATAAATGTGATCACTAGCAATATATATATGCTTTGCTATACACTCTCAGAAAAGAAGGTACAAAATCTGTCACTGTCTGATAACTGAATATGCTGGAATACTAGGAGATTTTTTCTGAAACCTTCAAAAAATACACATTTGCATATTTGCATAAATATTTGCATATTTTCCAGGCAGTTTCATACCTTTTTGTACCTAGCTCTTTTTTAAAGCCACTTCACTAATTTGTGAAGCTCAATTATCTTTTGCTGCACATCAGAAATATATTCTTTGTTTTTCTCATGATTATGCATATTTATAATGCTGTGGAACAGGAAGTCGTGGCTGTATAATACAAAATGTAAGAATATATACTTCAGTACTGTTTTTGTACCCTTTTATCTTAGTTTCTGATATATATATATATATATATATATATATATATATATACTTTATAACTTTATATCTAAAACTGTGCATGCTATGTTTTATGTTGATTCAGTCATATTAAATGATTTTAACCAAATAATATAAAATCAACTTTTTTTAATAAAATTATATATATATTTAATAAATTATGCTGTTATTATAAATGTATATAAATATTTATTTTATATATTATGTAATTTGTTACAAATCAAATTAAATATAAAAATATCTATATTTACTATATACATACATAAATACATACACACATTAATGTGTGTGTGTATAATGTAAAAATGTTTTACCTATAGTCAGGGAGGTTCAGTCATATTAAATTAGATTTTAGTAAAAATAATATAAAACCGGGTAAATTATAAAATATATTAAACATTACCCACTTATTCCATTATTATAAATTTATGTAAATATTTATTACATATTTATTATGCAATACATAATAAATATTACTTTATAATAATATTTATAAGATATATAATTCATACACACTGTATTCATATAATATTTCATTTTTATATCACATATATTTTATGTGTATACAGTTGTATGATTATTATATGTGAGTGAGGTGATGTGAGGTGGGAAGTAGGTATTTATGGCCGAAGTACTGCACGAGTGCGGATCAACCTCTGTCCATGGTGCTGGATTTTATCATTCGTGCCCCTCACTACAGTGTGACGCTTGCAATATAATCCAATCAGATCTGATTCGAGCAAATTACACAAAACTATGGTTTCGTAGATAAATTTTGTTCTGCGTAAGAGTGCCGTGTATTATAGGTGTGACAGTAATGAGCAGATAAGTGCGGTCAAGGTGTCGTCGGCACTGCAGCATCCGCTCTGCGGCTGATCGCTGCTGCTGCTGCTGCTTACAGTCCCGCAGACAAAGTCATGGAGGAAGGGAAGTTGTGAGGCTAAGAAGTGGGTCTACATCTCTACGAAACGGGCAAATTAGAAACAATGGCGGAGGCTAATCCACTCAGGGGACTGCCCCGGATCCAGAGGGCTGCGGTAAAATGGATTCTTCTCTATTTTGGACCGGGTTTATGCCGCAGAACTGACAAACGCTAATGCAGGGCGGCGGGTGGGAGTCATGTTTGCTTTAGATTAATGAGAAACTATAAACAAGACTATAAACGCGCGCGTTTGTAATACTAACTATTAGTTAGGATCGGGATAATTATTGCAGTCAGCAGTGGTGTGTTTTACATTTGATTACAGGCTTTTGCGATGATCGGTTTTTGAAACAGCCGACCACTTCGCTTGCAACTCCGTGTATGGATTATGACTAACGCAATAATAATAGACTAAATCATTCTTTTGGCTGTGCATCTGTGTTTTACTACTAGTCATTACACATATGCACCACAAAGGTATATTTTAACCCCTAATGATGAAGTAAACTGCAGGACTACTGATTATGGCAGCAAAAGTGTGAGTCTCTGATGAGGTTTACTGATCATAACTCAATCAAAAGGGAGAAGACAGACAGCTTACACTGACTTCTCAGCATTAGCAGTTAAACAGAGTCAGCTTTGGATTTCCATGGACATTGATTGTCTTTATGGGTCTGAAAAAGTGCTAGAGCTAGAAGTAGTTGCTAGATTGAATTTCCGGCTTGAATCAGCAAGAAAGGTGTTGCAAGAGGTGTTAGCTTCACATTTTAGTATTTTGAACACATTTTAATTGTACTTAGGTTTCTGTCTTTGATGTTTCATCTGTTTACTTAACTACAATTTAAATATGTGCATTTATGGACATAGGTGGGTGTCTGACCTAGATTTCTACATCTGTGAACACATTAGAAGTAGGAGGATGATATACAAGCAGCCACCCTGCTGTTTCTGATTAAACTGTTATGATCTTATTACTCTTTAAATCATCCTTATTTATGTGATTGGATGTGAGTTGAATGTGTCCATATGAAATATCATATCTCATCTTCAGATGTCATTCCCTGGACATCTGCACTTAGTTCTAGTGTTGAGACCCAAAACCCACCTGCAGACCACTGGAACAGACCTCGGTTTCCGCTTCAGTCAGGACGACTTTGCTCTCAAGATGCCGGTAAGAGCTGACGAGATTCCTCTGTGGTGCAAAAACAATAGGTTCTTTATGATAGTCATTAGATGCATACCTGATGTCTTGAGAAGCAAAACAAACACCAAATTGTATAATACTGAGTCATTAATTTGAATACCCACTAATTATGTGAGACAACATTTGATATTCTAAATCTATTTATTTTAAACTTTATTTATCCATAATAAGGCCATTAAAGGAATAGTTCACCCAAAAATGAAAAATGCTAAAAATTTACTCACCCCTAGGCCATCCAAGATGTTTGTTTATTGGAACAGATTTGGAGGATTATAATTTTCATCTCTAACTCACCAATGGATCCTCTCCAGCGAATGGGTGCCATCAGAATGAGAGTCCAAAAAGCTGAGAAAAACATGGATGGAACAATAGATTTTGGCCATAAGCAATAGTTTAAGGTTAAACACCTTGATGAATTTGTTTCTTACAAACATGCAGCTTTTCACTTCACAAGACATTAATTGATGGACTGGAGTTGCGTAAATTATTTGTAGATTATTGTGATATCAGCATCTCATCAGCTGGTTGAACTCATTCTGACGGCACCCATTCACTGAAGAGGATCCACTGGTGAGCAAGTGATGTAATGCTACATTTCTCCAAATCTGTATTGATGAATAAACAAACCCATCTATATCTTGGATGATCTGAGTGTGAGTACAATTTCAGCAATTTTACATTTTTTGTGCACTATTCCTTTAAAAGGCCATTTCACCTTTAAAAGGTTAGCCTGCTTAACGAATGGACTCTTAATCTTATTTAACACAATTTTCATTAAACATACCATGCTAAATTAATTCCCTGCTTCTTTTCCTCCCTTATTCAGATGGTAATGCTGAGCTCCCTGACAGACCTGCTTCACTTCATTGATGAAAATCAACTGAGCACTGAGTTTGGCGGTACGCTGGAGGAATGCCATAGTGACTGGATAGTTCTGCAAACAGTAAGCATTCTGATGCACACCGTAGCAGCACCTTGATTTCATGCAGGGAAACAACAAGACATTTATACTGTAACAAAATATGGCATTATATGCTTCACAAATTGAAATTAAATCACAAAATCGCATTGTATGCTTCACTATTTAATAAGATAAGAGAAACAAATCACTTACTAAATTATATCTGTTTAATTCCTATTCATTGTTTGTGATTTGCAAATCTAAATTCATGCAAGTCTGATTTTAGATTAGGATGCTTTGACCTACAATTGCAGCAAATGCTGAGTAATGCATATTTTTGTCTGTGCTGCCCCCTCCAGGCCATAGAGAGTTTTGCAGTGGCAGTGAAGGAGATCGCTCAATTACTGCAGACATTCGGCACAGAGCTGTCTGAGATCGAGCTGCCTGATGAAGCCAGCAGCATTGAGTACTTACTCAGATCACACACTGAGAAATACAGGCAGATGAAGGTATGGGGATGATTCTGCAGTTGTGTATTTATTATGCACATAAACAGTGGGGCTTGACATTTTTTTCTAATTTAATGTATTTTTATCTAATGCATTATATTATCAGCATAGTTTTTTTTTAAATATTATGAAAAATAATATGAAATTTTACGGCATAATGTTGTTATAATTTAAATACACTTTGGCAGTTTTTTAATCCTAAAACTCATTCACAGGTTTAAATTAGATTTTGAATCCCATACTCTCAGAATTTTGGAAAATCTATTAAATATAAAACACAATAACTGGTAGGATGATTTTCACAACAGAACATTTAACCACTGATATGCCAATACAAGACAACTAAAATAACATAAAAGCATCCCAAGTTGCTCACACATTAAAAGAAGGCTATAATACTGTAAAAAATGTATGAATACTTGTATGAATATATATATAAATACCTAGGTGATATTTGAATTAGACATATGGTTTGAAAACTATTACAGGGTGACATTAGGACAGTTATGAGGGAAGGACGTCAGCTTCTCTCAAACCTTGAGGCCTCAAAAGCTGTGGAAGGTGCTGCAGCAGAAGACAGGGACATCAGCCAAGACAAAGAAAGAGTGCAGAGGTACGTAGGCTATTACTCACCAGCAGAGTAAGTAAATCATTGTCATCAGCTCTTTTGGGTAGATGAATAACTCTCTAAGGAATTTTTATGTGACTCAGGTATTTAAAATCATGCTGTATTTATTGCCTCTTTAATATTTTATCCTCCAGTATTGGATTGGTTGACATCCATTTAACTTCCACTTGGTCACAATGCATCTTTCTGCAAAAATTGCAATCAAGTTAATATTCTAGATGTGTGAAAAATTCCCCTCATGTTCCATTTGTTTCTTGCAGGCTCATGGCACAGTTACGGGACATGGAAATGGCTTTTGATGGCTTTTTTGAGAAGCACCACCTCAAGCTCCAACAATACCTTCAACTGCTCCAGTACGAGATGAGCTTCCATGAGGTACAGACCAGTGTTGGAGTACTAGAAGTAGTGATTGTACTTTTAAAATACTGCTTTTCCAGCTTGTCTAGAAACAAGCAACTTTTCCCCAAATATTTGCGGACGGTACAGTGCAACATTGCTGTTTTCAATGTCACTACTGCGAATGATACTTTGCGCAAGTTCACTACCCCCAGATAAAGTAAAAACATTCTCCGCTATCTCGCTCTTAGTGCTACAATGTCAGATATATTTTAGTGATTTGGTTTGTCTTCTATCTATATGAAGCGTTGGAAAGCCAGAGAGTCATTCTAGTCTTAAGTGGTCCACTTTTTCATGTACAGCATTGGTAAGTCCAATCGATTTGTCCCAAACAGTTCATACTCTCATGTGTAACCACCCAATTCATTCAAGTGAATCAATCTTTCAAGGATCCTCATCTCTGTCGTGCATGGCATGGAAAAGCGCAAGTCATTTTACTGAATCAATTCGACAGTTCACTGTCCCATTTGCAGCACTGGAAAATCTGATCATTCTAGTGAATTGGTTCATCTTAAATGGTCCACCTATGCACCATTGGAAAGTTCATTTGGATGATTCTTGTAAATGAACAGAATAAAAAAAAATCACAGATTCGAGTTGCTATGGCTTTTTCAGTGTTATGTTGATTACTACACCTTTGACTACATGATGACTCTACTCTCACTGTATTAAGCATTTAATATAAACAATTTAAGGAAAAATCATTCGAACTTTTTTGTAATTATACCAAAGTCACATCTGCTGTAATAGTTTTTTGTGAATGAATGCACTATAAAATATTTATTTTAAATGCATCGGTGAACATAATTATATGGTTTTGATCTGTGCACAGATGGAAGCCACTCTGGAGAAACTCAGTGCACAGGAGAAAGCCATTGCATCAGTGGGAACAACAGTGGCCCAGACGGAGCAGCTGCTCATAGACCTCGAGATGCTGGAAACCACAGCAGAGGTTTAATACTTTAAATATTAAAATAATTGACCTTCTCTTTTTTTACTAGTAAACATGCCTTTTTGAGCACATCACCAATATTGATTGATACTGAAGTTGATGCTAAGATCAGTTTGACCAGTCTTTTAACTGAAACATTGATTAAAAGCCAAAAGTGCTCTGTTGTTTTTGCAGGAAGAAATGGGCTGTGCTCAGATTATTATTCTGCATGGGCACCAGCTGGCAGCGAGTCATCACTACGCTCTTGCCCTAATAGTTCAGCGCTGCAATGAACTGAGGCATCACTCTGACACTCTCACTACAGCTCTACGTGCCAAACGGGCATCTCTCACACGTATACGAGACCTGCTGTTGCGGTTGGAGGAGGTAATAACTATGCAAATGCAAGAAATATGTAATATATGCACTTTATGCAAAGCACATACAGACTCTGCATATCTGTGTATGGGCAGACTGTGCGTTGGTGTGATGAGGGGGCCTATCTGCTGGCTAACCAGTTGTTGGATAAGTTTCAGTCCAAAGAGGGGGCGCAGGCAGCCCTGCAGGACATTGAGAGACTGATGGAGACGGCGCCCTCAGTGGTGCGGTCTGACCCGGACGTTCTCAGTCTGGAGTTTGAGGCAATACTCACACCACAGCTGCAGGTACGGTTATGGAATAAAGTACAAATACACTGTTTGAGACAAGTAGTGAAAATGCATCTACTTGGCATTTTTCTAATTTAATACATTTTCATTACAAATTATAGTATGAGCATTACAATCTGAGAAAATGTAATTACAATGTATTTTTGAATTTCTTTCTAAAAATTACTAATAATAACATGCATATAGAAAATAGATAGGGTGAATTTACATTTCATGCTCACTTTAATGACACCAAGCCAGTTTTTTTAAAGTAGTCTCATTCTTTTGGACCCCATTTATACAGGTTTTGAGGATGTGCTCATTCAGCTTCATTTGTTCTATAGTTTAAATAATTTATATAATTTTAAATGATATCATAGGACAAAAGAGATTTAAATGTGTAGCCCACCCAAAAAATGAAAATTCTGTCATCATGTACTCACCAAAAACAAAAACAGTATTGCTTTCTTTCTTCTGAAGAACATAAATTTTCACTTTTTTTTTTTTGGTCAAAACTGCTTACCAACATTCTTCATAATATCTTATTTTAGTGGTTCAATAAAGAAAATCATATATAGGTTTGGAACAACATGAGGGTGAGAAAAGATGTCAGAATTTTCATTTTTGGACAAACTATCCCTTTAATATCTGGCAGTATCTAATTTCTTTCTCTTAGACAGCAAGAAAATAAATGGAAAGAAAAAAATATTTAAGCTTCCACATTAAATTTAATATCTTAATTGGTCAACGACTGTTTAATTTGCTTCTATTTTTTATTTCTCCTAGTAGAAATGCATCAGACAAAGTTTATACTAAAATCCAATAAATTATTTTAATGGAAGCCTGTTTCTGCCATGTAATAAAAAAAATTAAAAAGGTAATTGTGACTTTTTATCTCACAATTTAGACATTTTTTTCTTCCAATTCTGAGTTTGCATCTCCAAATTCTGAGTTTATATCTCACAATTCTGGCTTTTTTTCCTCTGAATTTTGAGTTTACAATTCTCGCAATTCTGTTTCTGCCACAGACTAAGAATTTTAACAAAATTGTGAGATATAAACTCAAAATGTACTCTTTTCTTGCAATTTCAAGTTTATATCTGACAAATCCGACTTTTCTTCCTAGAATTGAAAAAAAGAGAATTGTGTGAGATAAACTCATAACTGAAGAAAATTCAGAATTGTGAGATAAAAAGTTGCAATTTATCCTGTGGCAGATAGATCTGATAGATGTGAGATGTGATAGATGTGTATAGACACTGGAATGCATCAATGCCATCTCCCTCTTTTTCTACAGTATGTCCTTACTCTATCAATCCAGTGCCTATTTTAAGTTCACCCCATTCCTTTCCTGTTAGTCTCAGATAGAAGCTGTCACAGAGAAGCTATCAACAGTGCAGGGAATGATCCAGAGCAGACAGGCCTGTCTGAGGAAACTGGCTGATATTCAGGTCAGACCCATCCAGCTAGTCGCTCCAAGGCCCGAGAACTCGCCACGCTGCAAATCCCCTGTATTCTCTCCAAAACACAGTATGTTTATCTATTTCAACCACATTCGCCCATGACAAACTTACTGTTTCCATTTGTCTGAATGTTTCTTGTCTTTTTCAAAGGTTTTGACGTGAACTCCAGTTTAAGGTTTTCTTTTGATCTCACACTTCCTGGTAAAAGGGCCTCACGGAAAGGTCCCAGCACTAAAAAGGTTTGGCTGACCGTCCTTGTTCATCTCAAAATCACACTTCGTCTACTCATTGCTGACAGCTTTAGGAACTTTATTCCGGTTCTTGTAGATAGAGGTCATGCACGACTACGAGGAGAACCGCAGCTGTCTGTCTTACAGCCCAGAGGGAGTTGAGAACCCCGACCAGCACAAACGGTGAGCATTTACACAATATCTTGACAAAAAAAGTATGTTCATGAATCATGAATTTCTTCTCAACCTCCTCTCTTTGTCTGTCTCTCACCAGTCTCTTTCCCGTTCTGTCCTCATATCTTTCTCCCCCTCTCTCCTCTGTTATTGCCCATGCATCCCTCGCTTCTGCAGCCACGTAATGAAGGAGCTGATTGAGACGGAGAGAATCTATGTGGAGGAGCTGCTGTCTGTTTTGCTGGTAATGACCGAATGACCTTGAAATAATTGGTCTGTGTTTTGTTTTCCCTCATCCCATTTGCCTCGCAGTGGTAATATATTGTAGATGACCTTTGGGTGCACTCATTTTGAAATCACATCTTTCCTTTCACACTGTAGTTTATAGTGTCGCAGTGAGTCAGAGCCTGATCATGTAGTTACACACACATTTGACTCTGTTAATGTGATGTTTTCTGTACAACTATTTGTGGAGACTGCCAAATAAAAACAAAATAAACTGTGTTAGGTCTGATTTGGCACAATGAGTAAAGACACAACATGAAAAGTGCATAATTAGAGCTATAATGCAATAGTTCTAAAAAATGACTGTTCTGTGATGCTGTGACAGGGTTACAGGGCAGAGATGGATAACCCATCTCTTTCTAATATACTGCCATCTGTACTGCGAAACAAGAAAGAAGAGCTGTTCGGAAATATGCCGGAGATCTATAAATTCCACAGCAGGTGAGAAATATGCCCACACACATGGGCATACAGTATAAACACACATTCATGCTGATCCTGTCTTTGTTGTGCAGGATATTCCTGCAGGACCTCGAGAGCTGCTTAGAGACCCCAGAGAGAGTGGGAGCACGCTTTCTGCAACGGGTGAGCCATTCTGTGTCATACATGTACTGTATATGTAAAGACATTTATAATGATGCAAAAGATTTTCTATTTCAAAACAAATGCTGGTCAAGAATCAAGGTTTCCACAAAAATATTAAGCAGCACAACTGTTTTCAACACTGATGAAAATAAGAAATGTTTTAGACTGCAAACTCACATTCACAACTTAGGTAAATATGATTTATTCTGCTGTTGTTCTGAAGATTCGGTTGTGATGGCATAGAAAAGTAATAAAGGAACCACTTATCTGTATACTTAATGCCTGTTAAGAGTTCTCTTGTAATGAATGTTTTTGCAGAAAGAAAATTTTCAGGTCTACGAGCGTTACTGCCAGAACAAACCTCGCTCAGATGCCCTCTGGAGGCAGTGTTCAGATTCAGCCTTCATACAGGTATTGTTGTGGATATTTTTTATATCACACAACCATAACTGATAAACATGGTTACAATAAACAACACTAGCAGGTATTTATAAGGATAGATAGTGATTAGTGTAATATTTTATATTCATTAAATGAGTTTTAGATTGTTTATTTTGCTAATTTGAACTTTTTTCTTATGTAGGAGTGCAAAAAGAAGCTGGATCATAAACTAGGTCTGGACTCATATTTGCTGAAACCTGTTCAACGTTTAACCAAGTACCAGCTTCTTCTGAAGGTGCTTAACTATGACAAAACAAATCCATGCTTGTTATAGAATTTTTTGCCCCCACTGATGACTATTATACTAAATGATGTCTGTCTCTCTCTGACTAGGAACTACTAAAACACAGCTCAAACTCGCAGTATGCATCTGAGCTGCAGGGGGCACTAAATGCCATGCTGGACCTCCTCAAGTCTGTCAATGACTCCATGCATCAAATTTCCATCACTGGTTATGAGGTGCGGCCAAGAAATGAGGAAGGATAGAGGAGGAATATAAAAGAAATAGTTCACCCAAAAATTAAAATTCCCTAAAAAATGTTTTACTTACCCTCAGGCCATCCAAGATGTAGATGAGTTTGTTTCTTCATCAGAACAGATTTGGAGAAATTTACTTAATTTACATTTTACATCACTTGCTCACCAATGGGTCCTCTGCAGTGAATGGGTGCCGTCAGAATGAGAGTCCAAACAGCTGATAAAAACATCACAAAAATCCACAAGTAATCCACATGTCCAGTCAATCAGTTAATGTCTCGTCTCTTTAAATCTGGTCTGATGAGGAAACAAACTACATCTACATTTTGGACAGCCTGAGGGTGAGAACAATTTCAGCACATTTTTATTTTGGGTGAACTGTTCCTTTAATGGTTGTATGATTATCGTGACTGACAGTTGACTGACAGTTCGCTTTTCTCCATGTCCTCTGTATCTAGGGCGAATTGAGTGACCTGGGCCGCGTCCTTATGCAGGGGTCTTTCAACGTCTGGATCAACCATAGGAAAGGGCCAACGCGCATGAAAGACATGGCTCGCTTTAAACCAATGCAAAGGCATCTGTTCCTTCATGAAAGAGCTCTGCTTTTCTGCAAGAAGAGAGAGGAGAGTGGAGAGGCACATGATCGGACAGCGTCTTACAGCTTCAAACACTGCCTGATGGTCAGTGAGAGATCAACGGATTTGCTATTTAAATAATACTTTTGAATGAACGTCAAAGTAGAAAGATGCTTTTTGCAGGCAGATTTTACAATTACGACATCCACCATGCCAACTTTGACCTGTTTTATACATTTAAGCAATTTTCGAGCATTTTGTGTTGCACAGATGCTGAAGCTAAGCACCTGTTTATTTATTCCAGCTCTATTTTAAGTGTGCTCAAAGAGATGGAGGTTTTTATGAAAGGGGTTTTAGGATTAACTCAGATTCCATTGGCCATTAAAAAACCCACAAGGTTATTAAAAAACTGCATTACTGAATTTCCATGTGAGATCTTTGACCCCTCTGTTTCATTTGCAGATGAGTGCTGTTGGTATCACAGAAAACGTCAAAGGGGATGTAAAGAAGTTTGAAATTTGGTATAATGGAAAAGAGGAGGTGTATGTTGTTCAGGTGAGTCATTTAATCAAGGTTAAAACTTCACAGTATGCACTAGATAAAAAGTTACAAGTGCCTCTGTCATCACTTAATAACGCCTCCTCAATACCTCCTCGTTGATGGAGATATAGCAAAAAATGCTTGTTCACAGTGAATGTTAATGTCAAGTCCTGAACATAAAATGTCAGTTTGTTTACACAACTAAAAAAATTAGTGTTTAAAAAAACACTTCAGTGGAACTAATTAGCCATTTTTAAGACGCATTGTGACCACATTGAAAATTCAGGATTCAAAATCTAATTTAAAACTGAGTTTTAGGATTTTAAATATATAAAAAAAAAAAAAAAAAAAATTGTTTTGATAATAATATAACTTTTAATTAAAATAAAATAAAATACTAAAAAAATCTAGGATGTTAAATAAATTTATATATATATATATATATATATTTAAAATTTCATCATATATAACTATATATTATACATATAAATGAGTTATATTAATAAAATATAATATAAAATCTAAAAAATTATTTTCTTATATAGTATATATAAAAATATTAAATAAGGAAATTGATTATTGAACAAGAAAAAAATTATTTGTATTTTATAATTGTTTTATTTTGCAGGCTTCAACTGTAGATGTGAAGATTGCATGGCTCACCGAGATTGGAAAAATCCTCAACAATCAGCAAAAGATTGGCAAAGGTTTCCACACTGCATTTCCATTTCTGTTAATATCAGTGTTGAATGTTTTAAATTAGGAATTGGTATGCCTTAAATAAATCTGTCATGTTTAGTGGGTCAAACTCTGTTTCACTTTCTCAGGTGATGCTCACCCGGATGGTGAGCAGACATTATCTCCACCCTTGGCTGACAGGTGATCCTTACTTCTATAGCACGGATGTAAAATGTATCAACATTCATATTTGCATATGGAAGGATATGAACAAAATTCAACAGAATTTGTCGAACAGTGTTGCCTTATATAAATCACATAGGCTACATAAAGACTGTATGCTTTGAACCATGCATGATGGATATAGTACTAATCACCATTCTGTCATGAAAAACATTCTTGAAGCACACATTCTTGCCATTTCTGAAAAATACTTAATAGAAACATTTGAGCTTTGGAGAATCAAACATAAAATGCTACATGCAGTAAACGACTGTCTAATAAATACTATGAACTATTTTCAAACATCATGTTTTTTAAACATTTAGTGAAGCATTTTATCCTAATTGGACATTTAAATCTAATTTAAGTCTTGGGATAATTAATCAGATAGTATGCAAATCTGTGATTATTTTGATGTGATTTTTAGGATTATTTATGTGACAGATGTTACTTTTTTTTTTACTATATACTTCACCCTAAATTAATAGAATATATTAAAGATACAAATATAATTTTATATATTATAAAAAAATAATAACAGTGAAATGTATAGGCTAATTAAATTTGAGAAGTCATTTGCAGCACATAGTACTTTATATTTGTTTTTTCAAAATAATTTATTTGAATGTTGTTCAATGGAACAGGATTGGGGTCAATGTCATGTAAACTCTACTAATGTTTGTTTCAATGAAATTCAATTTACTGCCTGAAAATTACACTCACATCATTAATATTGAGCTTATTTGCCATTTTACTCTATTGACCGCAGTCCGGTTTCAGATTATCGTGTTTGTTATGACTTTTGATGGATGTTTGTGTTTTTGCCCTGTGTTCCTTTGATGCCCTTGTTTCCGTTCGTTGGTTCATCGGTTGGTGGGTCAGTGTGAGGCATATGTCCGTATGCATGCCCTGGACGTCCACACAGATCACTGGCTGCTCAGCTTGTTTTGATGTCCTTCCTCACAGCAAGCTCCAGGGGGCGTCCGTCAGCTCGGAGGAGGCCGATTCGGGCCGCGTGAGTCCGGTTCTGACAGACCCAGTCATCGTTTCTCCACGCCCTCGCCACCACAACCGGCGCAGTGAGTCACAGGCCATGCAAAGGCTACTTTCACTGGCATTTAGTCTAGTTGATAGGAACAGGAAAATTCACTATGCTGTCGAACATAATGGGTTTTTGAAATGGGATTTTTAATATGTAATATGTAAATTGTGCCACATTTATTTGCATGAAATTGAATCACGTAATGGCAATGCATGAAAAATGTACAACCCGTTCGGGGAGAATGTCATTATGGATCGGCTGGTTGTGGGTTGCAGGCTGGCCAGAGACGTCTCACTCAGTGGACATCTGTGAGGGTCTGGAGGACTGGACCACTGACCTTTCAAACATCTCAGACTCTGATGAAGAAGACGATGTGCTGCTGGTGAGCTCGGACCTTTAGATATCACTAAGATTCCCAGTTATTTGGGGAAAACTTCATCAACAATGAAGGATTTTGTTTGTACATAGTCTATATGATGGTTATGACCTTGTACTATGCTGGTTTGTTTGTTGTCTTTTAGGTTCCTGGAAGGTATAGAGCAATGGTGGACTATTTAAAGTGTGGCAAGGATGATGTAATCATCAAATGTGGTGATGTCATTCACGTGCTGCAGGAGAGTGCCATGGGGCTTTGGTGAGTCATTTTAAAAAAAAATATTTATCTTCAAGCGGAGCAAAAAATATAAGACATGCTCCGGTGTTAAAATTCTGGCTGACATTGATAAGACAGTTGATAACTATTACTATCATGTATAATGATGGATGGATGCTAAAAAATTCAGCTTTGCCATCACAGGAATCAATTACATTTAAAAATATACTAAAATAGAAAACAGTTATTTAATATTGAAATGATATTTCACAACATTACAGTTTTTACAGTATTTTTTCATCAAATAAATGCAGCTTCTGTGAGCATTAGAAACTTCTTTCAAAAATATAAATAAAACTGACCAAGCTCCCTAAAAAAAAAAAAAATAATATATATATATATTAATATTATTATTATTATTTTATTTTTTTTTTTTTTAACAAAACATTAGCATGTTCTCGCCTACTTAGCCACCTGTAAAACTATAATTACTCCCTAAAATCTGATTTCAAAATTCTGATGCAATTTAGCATTTTTTGCTTCTGGTATAGAACATTGATTAATTACAAGAACATATTAATTTTGAATCACTAGTTACACAACAAGAATCACTCTAATTTTCAAGTTAATGATCAGTGTCACGCTATAATTCCCACAGGCATGTTAAGAATTTGACTCGTGGAGGTGAAGGAAAACTCCCTGTTGATACACTGCTGAGAATGCTGGGAGATGCAGGCAGAAGTCCCTCCGTTAAATCAGGAGGGGGGCTTATGGTGAGTGAACTCTACAGATAATGATTTTATAAGCATACTATATTCTAAAATGCAGCTTACATAAACATGTTGAATATATAATTTTAAAGAGACAAACTGAATTTGATCAGATTTGAACATACTGTACTGCAATAGAAGCTTTTCTTTCTCTAAAGCACTCCGGTGTTGTCTCATAGGTACGGGAAATATAAACAGCAGGAAGCCCAGCAACACCTAAGTACATAAACCACATGTACACAAAGCTCACACCATGTGACAACCCTAAAGGCCATTTCTGTCATTCAGGACTGAGCCCAGTCACACCAACCTGAAGCACATAAACAAACACCAAGTCAGGAAAACAGAGCTGCTTAGCTGAGAGAAAGTTTCCATCTGCCATCAGTGGGGATTTTGGATTATGCTGGATTTAAAGACAAAAAGGGATTCCTCTCTCTCCTCGAACGAGCCAATGACCACACCAACAACAATACAGTCTGGAAATAAAAGGAGCTTTTCAAAGCACTTTACACTGATCCACTTCATCCCTGGAAAGTACCATCACCATGCTGTGCCATAACTTGATATAAAACATGTATTTGTGTAGTTAGCACAGTATTTAAGTGTATATTAAAAACGGGAAGGTTTATGGCATGGGGTGTAAACTGGCTTGAGAGAAAAACAAACAGTTTTTTTTCTCTCCTCGGATAGGTAGTGGTTGAACACTTGTTTTAAAAAGCCATTTTAGTGCTGGAATGGATACCAGTGCTACAAAGAATGAAAGATATACTAAACATTAGTATCTAGTTTATGTGCCAAAACCTAACATTCCATTCCCAAACTTACCAGGTTAACACTAATTCCTCTTTTTTTATTACTCTGACTTTACTTTGGCATCAGTATTTCTCCAAGAAATATTTCAGAGAAATATGTAAAATAAATATTATTTCAGAGAGTATGTGAGGTGAAAACTTTACAAATCACTAGTCAGCAATGTGATTGCTTTATTGCTTTACAGTTATGCTTAAAAACATAATGCTCACCTTCAGATGATCCATGTTTGTATTCATTCACTTTAAGTCAGTTCACATATTGCTGTTCTGGAATACTTAGCAAATTTTCTTAGTTATCAAAGTGTTTTTGTACGGGTTTACTGTAGAAACAGCATAATTGATTTAAAAATCCTTTTTTAGCACTTCCACCATATTTGGGTCCGTTTTTGTCATTGAAATAAAACTTGGTGGTATACATCATTAGAAAGTCCACTGTAAACTTGTTCGTTCTAATAACTGTTTTCTGTCACACTTCCTGCACTCACAATGTGCATTTAACTTTTGTTAACTGCTTAGAAACCATTGAGGTGAATTTACATTAGCTAACCGCAATAAAAACAGCAATGAATAAATACAGTACCGTTTAAAAGTTTGGGATCAGTAATATTTTTACAATGTTTTTTTTCTGAAAAGAAATGCATACTTTTATCCAGCAAATATGCATTTAATTGATCAAAAGTGAAAGTAAAGGCATTGATAAGTATTTCCATTTTAAATAAATGGTGTCCACAAAACATCATATTTAGCAGCAGTTGTCAGCATTGATAATAATAAGAAATGTTTCTTGAGACCAAATCAGCATATTGGCATGATTTCTTAAGGATAATGTGACACTGAAAACAGGAGTAATGATTTCTGAAAAATCAGCTTTGCCATCACAAGAATAAATTACATTATAAAACAGTTATAAAAACGACCCCAAACTTTTGAAAAGTAGTGTACTTTTTTTAATGTCAAAAAGCATGTCATTATTTTAAAAGAGGGCTTGACAAGGGAGAAGAAAAGTGGATGCGGTCTGAATGGGTTTCATGTGTACTTTCAGTTTGAAGTACACTTCTTAAAGCCATACACTTCTAGTGTATAATATGTACAGAGTTACTAAGATGAAAGTGACCTCATACCGCTTCGTGGTATATCATGTATGAAAATAATTTCACTAGATGTACAAGCACAAAGTGTAAGATGGAAAACTATATTTTTTCTTGATTGTTACAGTATGTCTGTTGAATGATGACTAGTAAATATCATCTGTACAAAAATGTCTGTGAGCTCTAATTCATTCCGATATGTGTTTTTATGATACTTTTAAAACAAACCTGCACAAAGGCCTAACCTAATTTTAACTCTATTGACCATTATTGGACATATGTCCTGTTCTGATGCCAGTAACGTTACTTATCCAGTACATATATTTGGAGATACGGGTGTAGATGCCATACTTTCCCTCCTTAGCGCACTCCTCGCCCCAGCTGACGATACCCGTGAGGAACCATGTGTTGAGATAGCGGGTGGCATGGGGTCCTCCGCTGTCCCCCTGACAGGAATCCTTGCTCACCATACTGTAACCGGCACAGAACATGAAGCGGGAGATGGTGTCGGTGCTGCTGCCTTTGCACTCTGTCCGGTCCACGTAGGGGAGCTCTACTTTCTGAAGTGTTTTAGATTCCATGCCCCCGTACAGTAGCCTCCCCCAGCCGCTCACCAGGGAGTTTGCTGCACTCCTGAGCAAGTTCTCTGTGAAGTCTTTAGAGCCCAGGCAGATGGGCAGGGCGTAGTCAGAGAATTTGACGGGTCCCTTGAGCTTCAACAGGGCGATGTCATGATTGTAAAGACTCTGTTGAGAGTTGTAACGTGGATGGATATGGTACTCCACTATGCCGTGGTCACTCTCTCTTCCTTCATTCTTTGACACATCATGTTCCCCTATAGAAATATAGCACCAGAAATATAGCAACTCACTGACAATATGTGTGATATCACATCACATGTGCTCTGGAATACATAACTGTAGATTTTTAAGAGACAGTGAAATTAATAATAAAATAATAAATTATATATACTATTCACAACTGCAGTTTTTTTAATAACCAAATAGCAATAACAACCATGTGACAGTGTAGTTGGTTTCTCACCCACTCTGATGAAGAAAGATCCCACCTTTCCTTCAACACAGTGGGCAGCTGTAATGACCCATTCTTTACTGAGGAGAGAGCCGCCACAAAATGCAATCTTATTCACCTTTCCCATAAAAACCACCTGCCAACATGACAAAGAAAAAACAGTCTAAATTTCCCTCAAGATTTCTGATATTACGGTTTTTATTGTAATGTCCTGTTTACAAGGTTCTCTGGATTTTTCGACACAAACTAGAGAAGATTATACCAGCCTTGCTTCATAAGGTGAGGAGAAATCTTATGAATGTTTTATTTGGACACACAATTCATCACTTCACCTACCTGCCATGGAATCTCCCCTGGTGTTGCCTCGTTTCCTCCTACAATACGATGTTCATTGTTTGTTGCATTTGTGATGGTGGGCCGAGTGGGAAAGAATGAGGTGATGTTTTTCAGTGTAGGTTGAGGTTTGCTAGTCCCATTCACATCAGGAGGATCTGTAAGACTGGACTCTGTTGTAT
This sequence comes from Schizothorax lantsangensis, assembly GCA_027422415.1. Lineage (NCBI taxonomy): Eukaryota > Metazoa > Chordata > Actinopteri > Cypriniformes > Cyprinidae > Schizothorax > Schizothorax lantsangensis. Next base: position 14,433,883 of record CM049856.1, read on the forward strand.
TGATGTGATTGAGAGAGTGACTTTGATTTCCATTCTCAGCACTGATAAGAGACCTTGAGTTAAGTGTTTCAGCAATATTCGCTCCAAGACGTCCACATGGGTACTGCCCTAAAACGTAAATGAAATTCCTTGAATGAAAATGGTAGTCACAATATGCTATTGCATAGGATGAAAGGATCATACTGCACAATATAAGAAAAGCTTTGAGCTATGAGATTGAAATACAGTGTACATCCTGGCTTAATGCAGATAAATGGCATGCAATAAGTGGGAATAGGTTTATAGTACCTGTAGGTTCACAAGTCCTGCCATCCAGATCCAGTCTGTAACCCTCGGCACAGTCACACACTGCTCCATAAATTTTATCCACAACGCAGAAGTGCATGCAGCCTCCATTATTTACATTACACTGTTTTGCCATTTCTGCACCAGAGCAACCCATGAAAGACGAAATAAGGTTTTAGCAGAGGAACATTTTAAGAGTCACAAAAACACACAAGGTTAAGCATTTATTTTTGACAAAGTACTAATTGGACACATAAAAAAACAAAACAAAAACATAAAAGATTAGTTTATTATTAATTTGATATGAAATTATGATATTTATATTCATTTAATGATTGTTTTTATGATTTGTGTCTAAATATATACATGTTTGTGTGTGTATCTTTAAACTTCATAAGCTTCATCTTTAAAAATATTCAATTCAGAATAAACATATAAAAATACACAATTCGAAATAAACTTAAATAAATATAAAATAAAACTAAAAACAACATATTTTGGCATATTTATTAAAAAATTAGATGAACTAGAAGATATAATATTAAAACATTTGTTGTATATTTTCTATACACAACATATTTTAATGTTTCACATAAGAATCATTGACTTCCGGTGAGGATGCGAGGATCGTGGATCTTACCCAGCTCACAGTTCTTCCCACTAAAGCGGGCTGGACACCAGCAGGTGTATGTGTTCATACCATCCTCACATTTCCCTCCATTCTGACAGGGAGATGACTGACACTGGTCTCCATCTGAAAGGAGGAGAGGCCATAATCATGATATTATGAATATATCCTGCAATGTTAACTTAAGGTAAAATTAACAGACACTTTATGGACAAATTAAAAAGGACAGAAACATACAAACAGTAATCAGTGTTCTAAATGATACATGTATCAGAAAGAATATTGATGCTCACCCATATAAGTGATCCAGAATTTCATCTGAAACAGAGATTGGAAAGTTTTTAAACTCGCAAACAGAGTCCTAAACATTTCAAGATAAACATGTGCTTATGTAACTCACGGTTTGTTCCTGGTCTTCAAAAACCTCTCTGGCCTCCTCTAGATTGCAGCGTTCTTCCAAACATTCCCTTTCCAAATTATCCTTCATCATCTCTTCAAGTCTACCTGTGTTATAGCGTTTCTGTCTCTTCAGAAGAGACCCCGCCAGATCCCTCGGCAGAAACACTGCAGCTACGTGCACAAAAGAGACATGCTGAAAAATCACAAACGCCAAGGTCTGTTTCTAGGACACAGATAATGTAGTTTGACAAACAATGAAGATTTGGCAAGGGAATATTGTTTTACTTTGAAAGGCTTTTTATGTTGAGTTTGAACAGCTATTGAAGTCAAAGACTTACGTTCTTTCAGTTCCACCATGATAGGAACAATATGATGATTGATTTTTTGTTTTCTTTGTTTTCTCACAACACAAACCATGAAAAGTCTTCTTGTGTTAAACAGTTTCTCTCTGTAATAACTCTAATTTGTCTATGTTTTCACATTTCAAAAGACTGCATGTAACAAACAAATACTCAGTCTTTGATTATTAGAACAGATTTTACATTGACCAGCTCAAACTGAGAATTTTGACAATTCAGTGTTTCATTCTAAAAAAGTGTGTTAAAAGCAATGATTTCCAGGAACGCACATAAACTAGATAGGTTAAGACAGATGAATGTTAACTTACCTTCAGAAGAAAGCCAAGTTTCTAGCAGCAAACTGCATATCAAAATAATGGGATACATTTTCACCATTTTCTCTTTATTTCCCTTCAGGCAGAAATCTTTCCCAACAGTCTAAATACCTTCATGTTCCGCTCCAAAGTTCAGGACATACGTGTTTGCACTTCATGCAAACAGATATCTCATCGGGTGGGTGTTTTTGTCTGCACCTGCAGTGTTTGTGGGTCTTTGCACTGCATTTTTATTCCATTTTTCATAGCTGATGCGATTGAAATAGTTTTATTTGATGTAATGTGTGGTTTCATGAGAAAACATCCCGATGTTTGAATAATGCGTTTTGTGCCGCTTCAGACTTCATAACAGAGCAGTATGAATATATATGTGGATTATACAATTCTTGTGGATGATTTATACGTGCATGGATACCCATTCACATGTCTGAGTCATTTCAGTCTTTTAATTTCTTTCTGCTGAGTCAGAGAACTCGGTTCAGACTTGGGACCCAGCAAATATTGACAAGACTTGGCTGACTAATACAGACCTTCATGGCCGCTAAACAAGTTAATGCTTTTAAAATTAAAGTTAGGAAACAACAAACACTGACATAATGTGCTAAGGGAAGTGCTATTTGGCAAACAACTACAGTCTTTGACAACAAAAACTGAAAATGTCCTTTTCCTCCAACCATCAGTTCTCCTTTAGTGATTCAAGGTGAACAAGCCAACATAAGTTTCCCAACAGAAACTATGTGAATTTTAGTTTGACAGTATCTAGTACTAAACACTTAAGGAACCAGACAGATCTAGTTTAAAAGTGTAGAATTTAAATATTTATAGTGTTCATATACTTGCTTTTATATAACAAGATGTGTGACTTCTCTGTGGCAGTCAAACAGGAAGTTTAAGCTACATAATTAATGCTGCTCTTGGAGGGTGGAATGAAGTGGAAATTACAATGACATTCAGGGATTCAATTAGTCAACTACTGTATTTCAATGGCATTTCTATAGGGATTCATCTTGCTCAAACAAGAGTCAGGTGAACTCATTTCTCAGCAGAACACAATTGCAGCAGATGATAATTTGACACCTTTGTAGTTAATATGGTAGTTAGTAATTACCACCCTTTACGCAAAATGTAACAAACAACTATTTTTACTAAATCAAGCAAATATAGCTCAAGTCCCTTTATTCTATAGTCTTTGATATAAGCTAGCATAAATTAACTAATGAGTCTATAACCTGTTGGAATAATACAGGCATTTTTAGTTCAATCTTGGAATCATTGTTTAACAGATTGTCTTGCTTATTATTTTTATATTTTCTTTAAATGAAATGACCTTTAAATGACCTTCATTTGCGGTACGTTCAGCTAATGAATGACTTTGCGTAGATGTTCTACGTCATGTTTGTCAACTCGAGAGTTTTCTGATGACGCCTGAAGCATCAGCGTAGCGCGACGTCACGCGTCACGTGGTGAAGTTTGGGACTGGGCTCCACAACGCGACCTCAATAGACCTCAATACACCGCCATGTGGTCTGATTGATGTGTCAAAGCACATCATGAGCGCTCGACTTCAATCTTGCACACTGCAAACTAAACGACGCTGAAACAGCTTGGCAAGTGGCCTTTTACATGTTCATTTAATCTTTTTTTGCTTTGCTGCCTTGTCTTATGGAACAAAGCGCCATGCACACCTGCCAGAGAAGATAATAACGACCAGCAAACGGTAAGGATTCAGCTACATTAAAATCCACTGCATTAAATTCATCTAATGAGTTACTCGAGTTATTTTGTTTATTATATAAGTGTGATTGGAATAGCATACATAACTGGTTTATGTTGAATGCCATGCATTCTTTGATTTAAAATATATGAAAACCATAATTTAAAAGACATTATACAATGGGAAACCGTTATAAACAGCGCTCTGGTTCCTTTAAGGGAGGGTTGGCCACTGTTTAATAGAACAGCCAGTTTTAAATGATCTGACCGATTTGGTGTGAGTTATCATCTGGAATTCTTCATCAAAACTGGGATCTATGAGCGGGAAAGCATTACTAAAGACGAAAGAAGACAAGGATGCAAACAAGGGTAAGACATCACATCTATCATTTTGCTTAGACCCTTTTTCCTTTCCATGTATTGATATAAATTTGGTTGTTTATGATTCTGCAAAAAGGGCGCACGATGTGGTTATGCAGACACAAGTCAAGCATCGCACGGAAAATCATTAAACACCGATCTATTAGGCCTCTACAAAGAGTAACTTAACATGAAACTATATACATATGGCGTTTAAGCTTATAGATATGTGTGAGCAACAAGTGTGATGTTTATTTTACGATCATATTTAATGTGGCGCGGTCACTTTAAATTTACTGTAACAGCCGAGTGCGCTTCACGAGAAGCAAAAATAGCTTTCCACTCTTCTCACACTTTACCTCAAAACAACAAATGCTTTAATTAAAAACACTTTCTTTAGATAAAACGTGTTGATAGCAAGAAAAGGGTTATGTATGTATTTTATTTCTTTTTCTTGAGCGTGGCAAAGGCGCTCGGTTCACGGAGAGGCTGGGTACCTATTGCCATGGAGACAAAGAGACTGTCTCATTAAAAATACATAGCATGCTGTATAAAGCAGATGTATTCTGTTTTTAGTGTCTACAGTGGTTCTTTCACTGGACATACATTGCATAACATTTTATATAAGGTCAACAAGCATTAAAGTGCACGCTTGGTTTTAGTAATATGTTCTAACATGTGTGTTGTGTGGTTGGGTCATAAGTAATATATAGCTGTCCACAAACCCTGAGAGGGAGTTTAATGGTTGTGCAGAGGATTAGGTTTGATTAAGGAAAAACTCATTAAAGTTTATTACGTCATGGAAAAGTGAAGAACAATCTACACATCTACACTGAGGCCATATAAAATAAGGGGTCATTAAAAAGACACAGCTTTTAATTATATTTAATAGACCTGTGGGGATTCAGCTTAAACAAGAGATTAAGCTTCTTTGGAGTTTTAATTGAACGTTTAGAATACCTTCATTACGTGTTTAATTCTGGTCATGTCACCACTGTGTGTCCATGTTTTATAATAGTGTCCTTCAAGATACATCATACTCTGTGATGTTGATACTAATAACATTTATTTGTCATGTTGAAGCCTCAGTGATTTACACTTTATAACCTCATAAAAGTGAAAAAAAATCATCATATGTAATGCTTCACACCACATGTGTAAACAAGACGACTCCAGTATGTGGCTAATTAGATATAATACTATAAAAATAACAAACATAATATAAAATTCATTGCAGATATGTTTAAATGTAATTAAAAAATAAATATAAAAAATATATATACAGTATAATAAAAGACTTGACTAATTTATAAAATCTTGACTGTCTTAGAAAGCCTAATACTTTCATTTGTTTCGATGTTCAGATTAGTCACTAATTCGTTTATATTCGTCATTTTTTTAAACATGACAGTATAAGTTATATAGTATAGAATATAGTATAGAGTTCACTTAATCCATAGCTTTACCACAAGATGGCAGTATCATCTTTCTAAACTCATTTGGCCTCTCTTTATGGCTTTCGACCTCCCGCTGTGAGTGTGTGTGTGTGTGTGTGTGTGTGTGTGTGTGTGTGTGTGTGTGTGTGTGTGTGTGCGTGTGTGTACGTGCACGATCGCACGAATCAGTATTGTGTAAAAATTATGTCTAGGCTATATTATGTCATACCATAATTTTTCCTAATACTTGTTGTTCTGTCATATGTTTAAGTATACACTGTTCAAGATGGCAAGGAGTACATTCTGTTGCGGACGGAGTCAACTCAGTCTCTTGCTGTAGATAAGAAAGAAAACTCACCCTTTCATAGTAAATGTCAGGAGCTCTTTTGCTGTCCATTCTGGAAACTCTTCGCTCTAAAGAAAAAAGAAAATACTGAAGGTTTGTCGTGATGAGAAGTTTATCAGTTCTGCCTGACGAGCACTTTCAATGTTAATGTCACATGATAAGCAAAGACTATTGCCGTTGTTTTATCACCAAGAACATGAAATAACATGCGTTGTAAATGTTTTATATGGACCCTTCTCACAGACTGTGTCGACGCGTTCCCACAGTTAATAACATCACAAATCTAGTAAAGTTTTTTCATTTTTACTGTAGGGCTATATTTATAACTCTAAACTGTGTTATATTACCCAGGCAACTAGCTAAAATCTTGATCTCTTATGGCCAACATAAAATCTCCTGATATTTTTCCCCTCTTTGTGAAGTCATAGAAATGCTGTCCTTTTTTTCTTTTGCTATTGTAGCAAATGGGGATGCAAAAATGACATTCACCACTATAAAAGTTTACGCAACTATGATGTCTGCTTTAAAGCAAATTTGAGAAACTCGGAAATGTGAAAAGTGTCCATTGCAACACATGCTATTATTTCAATGCACAAGTGCTGTTATCAATTTTAATTAACTGAATAGTAAGGGAATGTTCAGTACGCCGTCATGTCTGGACCCACACAATTAATTGTTACTCTTGCATGTATACACTGTATTTCAAACCCAAGTCTGTTTTATTGTGCCCTTCAGGATACTTGGATGTAACGATGAACCTAATGTTCCTCTAACCAGTGGTCTCAAACTCAATTCCTGGAGGGCCGCAGCTCTGCAGAGTTTAGCTCCAACCAGCTCCAAATCACACCTGCTTGGAAGTTTCTAGTGATCCTGAAGACCTTGATTAGCTGGATCAGGTGTGTTTGATTAGGGTTGGAGCAAATCTGTGCAGAGCTGAGGCCCTCCGGGAACTGAGTTTGAGACCAATGCTCTAAACCCATTTCACATCTTTTTGCGCCATCTAGTGGTGCTCTTTGAGATCAGCTTCATCAGGGTGGGGTTGTTGTTTTACTTGAAAGGTGGCTGAAAACAGAAGCATAAAACTAAAGTATTTTTTGTCTGTTTAGGTAAATAGTCTTATGTTTAGCTAAATTAAATATGTTGTGATCATATAAATGTATTGGAATTATCCAAAATGTTAAGTTAATTATTAATGGGTATTGTGCTTTTGTTCAACAGTCAGTCATTAAAATAAAGGGGATTTTTAATATTTTTATGCCATTTTGAGTCTCCATCTTTTCTCATCATTACAAGATTTTAGATAGTTTAAGTTTCATAAACAATGAGGTTTTATAGCCCTAATAAATTAGATTAAGACTTTATATTATTGCCTGGCTAATTCAATTCAGTTCCTAACAAAGACAACATATTTGTTAATAACAGCTTAGAAATATATATAATGCAGTAATAAAAAGTGCTCCAGCTCAGGGTCCCTTATCTGTAAAGACATCAAGAATTGATAGAAGTCACAATCGCTAGAGATTTAATGTGGATGAGTGGAGACAGCATACACATAACAGGATTATATAAAACACTTGTGTATATGAGACTGACTTTGATAGGATCTTAAACTTACATTAGATTAGTTGCATTAGATGAGCAGTAAAATACACTTGGTTGTGTCGCATGTTGACCCAACAAATAACAGGAAGGAGGGCCAGACTAATTCGATTCCCCCTGTTTGAGAAAAAACCCTGTTTCCTCATTACGCCGATATCTCATTAGTCCCTCTCTGAACATGTAGCTGGTTCGTTCTGCTTTTCTGGACTGTTCCTAAACTGTGCATGGTTCTCAGAGCTTGTAAACCAGCCAGATCTCTGACACTTTTATTACCAATGACTCTTTATCCAAATGGGTTTTATTTATTGCCCTGTTATTTTTCATGATGCTGGATATATCGAGCGTATACTTTTAAGTAAATCCTCAGGTTTGTGATTAGGATTCATTTATCTCAAAGGTTTGAAAGTGTTTGCTCTCTCTACTCTCTTCTCTCTTTAGCTTCTTGCTGTGAATGACCCTGAAGAGAATGTTAGAGTTGGCAGTATCACAGATGCATCTGATGAATCATTGATAAGGCGCCCTAAACTCATAGTGGTCTGTCAATAATAGGCGATAATGATCTGCTATGATCACCGGGCTGTGCTCTTTTAATGGACAGAATACTCATGAGAATTAGTTGAAAGTTCGCAACGCCCTTTTTCTTGCTTTGCACACTGTGAAGAAGTGTGAAAGAATAAAAGCCTTCTTTGGATGCCTCTGAGAGTGGCATGGCGTTTCCCTTGAGAAGATCTGTGTCAGGTACACTTTTAGATATCTGTAGATATCCAATCCTAAGGGCTTTCTTAATAGGAGTTAGGCAAATGAATGAGGTATAGACATTTCTAAGCTGATAATGGCATGTTAGAGTGGTTGAATGGCTTTGTTTGTAACTAACAGAGAGGCGTGGGTTTTTAGTGCTGTCCGTGGTGCTGAAATTCATCAGTGCAACTGAAATTCATCTTAAGTGGGTCGCAAGAGTTTTCTAGTTGTTTCATCAAAGTAGGATTGGAGTAAAAAAAAAATGTTTTGAAATATGTATTTGCTTGTATATATATTTTTTCAGATATATATTTTCTTAGTTGGCATCATCCATCTTTATATACTGTAAAATTGTTTTGTCAGGTAATCTAAATAATGTGCTTATGGTAACACCTAAATTAACTGGATTTGGATTGTGCATTGAGTAAAAAAAATTGAATTGAATTAACATGCCTATAGGTTGATGGTTAATTCAAAAGAATGTAAATATCTCTTAAATAATTAACTGCAGGTTACCTTACCATATACAGTAAGAGTATTTTAAATACTTTATATATTTTTAAAAGTGTAAAATTACTGTAGATATATATTTTTAGCTATTTTTATTTGTAAAAATATGAATTACCTTAAAACTTGCAGACAAAAAATTATATTTAATAAAACAATAATGTACTTTTATTATTCTATTCTGCTATTCATCGCACAGTATGTCGTTTAGTTAATGTTTAATGCATTATTTTAGTGACCTGTATGCTAGTCTGATGATGTTTATGTTATTGTTTAGCTGCTGAGGATTTTTTTTTAATGAATTTCAAGTAGTTATGTGGCCTTCTTTTGTCTGTTGCCAGTATTGCAGTAACAAACAGATTTAAACACAAATTAGTTGGTAAATTACCATTATAGCATTAAATGAGATATACAGTTAGGAACTGTAAAATGTGATTTTACAGTAAAGTTCTGGCAACCAGTTTTTTTTTTTCAATTAATTTAACAAAATACTTTTACATTGCAATTCTACAAATCATACAAAACACGTATGACAATGAAAGGACTACTAATGAGGTAGATTATGTGTGCCAAAAAGGCCACTCCTCATTTCAGGAGGCTCTAATGTTGCCTGTTTATACAAGGCGGCTTGTTGAAGACCACAGTCACGTCTCTCGGGCTGTCTGTCACCATGCAGCCGCTGAAGCCGTGCTGCTGCAGGAGCCACTGCGAGGAGAACAAGCTGCTGCTGCTGCAATCCAACCCAGTGTCGAAAAGAGAGCAATCTGGAATCTCCGCACTAGTGGATGAGGATATTTCTCCTTCTTGGATCATATTGCTGACACCTGAGTGCAGTTGCTGTTTCCTACGCCTCTGAATTTCCATATTTTGGGCGGTCTTGGGGAACGGGGACGGGGAGTCTGTTGAGTACCTATGCAGATCTTCACTGCTGAAAACATGAGCACATCTGCAGGGGAAGCCGATTAATCCACTCAACTTCAATTAAAGGCTGCGTTATTGAAAGGCGGGGACCTCTTGCTCACTATTTCCCGGCATAATTCCCCCTCTCTCTTTCTCTCTCTCTCTGTTTCTCACATGAAGACAATAGTTAATTATTTCCTCAGCCGCGGTGTGTTAACAGGTGCTCATTTTTCTGAATCAGCGCATGGCTTAGTAAAGCTTTGGATCATGGCACAATGGCACGCGTTTCTCTCTCCCACAAAAGCGCAACAAAAAGGCAACGTTTTCTAGAAGACAGCTTTTTTCCCCGGAGAGAAGAAGAGGAGCTGCTGTCCGGGCTCTGTTGCACCATGTCAGGGCACAACAGCCGTCGCTGAATGAAGCGGCTGTAAAGGCTTCAAACCAAGTGATTTGTCAAGAGGAAAAATATGCTCAATCCTTGTGGGGACAACAGCGGACTTCTGAAATGACCATTACGCAGTCCGTCATGGAGTATTGATTTTTCTTCCTCCGTGACAATGTTCTGAGCAGACAGGACTTTAACATAACACAACATATGGTCATTTTTTATCTGGGACGCGTCGCCACAACAAAACGCCAAACTGGCTACAGCCGCAGCGATCGCCAGCTCCCTCATTCGGCAGAGGAGGGTGAGGGAGCGGGAGAAAGCCAATGCCAACCGCTGCGCCAGCAGTCCCAATAAGAGCATAGGGAACTGCGAGAAGCCCAGCAGGCTCAACTTGTTCTCACGCGTGAAACTCTTCGGCTCAAAGAAACGCAAGAGAAGGCGGCCAGGTCTGATGTTATGTGTGTTCTTTTTAGCAGACTTTACTCAGATAGCCATGTCCATCAATCATCTTCATCATCCCCATCCTCATCATCGTCACAGTTGACTGTGTTAAGAAATTGTGACTGCACTTTAACTCCTTCCATACAAAAGAGTCTGAACTGTATACTGAGATCAGCTGCTCAGAGTAACAAGGATTTCACAGTTCACTGCTTTTGAGCACTGGCTTCTCTCTGAGCTAGAGCTGATGTTGCAATATCACCAGGGCACACAGCTCATCACTTGTTCTACACTAGATATCATGCAGTCTACGCAGTCTGAATCAGAGACTGGGCTAAACAGATCTGTGGCACTCTTTGGGTTATGTTGACTTGAATTAGATGGATTTTCATTGCTAATATTGAGTATATTGTTAGTATGAGCACTGGCTGGTCTTGAATATATTCAGTGTTTTGTTTAAGGGTTATTCTGCAATAAATGTGGATCTTGTTTCTGAATGGATACAGTGGGTTTCTGGTTGGTACACTCTTGGAAATAAAGGGTTCCAAAAGGGAGTGTTCACAGTAATGCCATAGAAGAACCATTTTGGTTTCCCAAAGAACCTTTTAGTGCACAGTTCTTAAAAGATCCAATTTTTCTTAGTATAAAGTACTTTTTTAGTAATCTAAAGAACCATTTTTCCACTTTAAAGAACCTTTTGTGCAATGAAAAGTTTCTATGGATGTTAAAAGACCTTCATGAACCATCAAAGTCAATAAAGAACCTTTATTTTTAAATTGTAGGTTGAAGCAGATGTGAACTTAGGATGTGAAAATTGAATTTAAAAAATATACATTATATATATATTATTTATTTTCAATGCTATATTAAAAAATGCATTAAAAATATTTCCAAATATTTGTTGGTGTATTCATGCTCAGAGCTTTGAAAACCATATAAAAATGTGAATTATTATTAATAATAGTAAAATAAATAATAGCAAAAAATATTTCAAAATATTATTTAATATGACTGAACAAACTTGACTACCTTGCTTCACATCAAAGTTCTTCTAAGGGTCAGGTCAGGTAGAAATACCTCTTTAAGGAAACAACTACAGGCGGACAAAATGAGAATTATTATAATTAATTTACTGGAAAACTGTTTGTGACTAAAACAATTTATTATTTTTACAGCATCATCAAATATCAATTCTGTTTACCTATCACAGAATAGGTAAATTCTGTGATTTGTGATGTTGTTGCTCTTTTTTGCATTTTCTATTGTATACAATGAGGAAATATAGTTTCGTAACTCATAAATTCAGAGCAGTGAACCGGAATCAGGATATTACTGAAATGCATGTTATATAAGCCATAGTTATCTATCACCTCAACACTGAGGCATGCTTGGCAAATGCCTGGGTCCTGTTGGCACCAGCACTCACTATGTTTTCACAATTCACATTTTATTGTTTTCCAACAGTCATTTCTTGGCTTTCACAAGCTGTGCCTTTGTGCTGGATGTTCTCTCCTTCCTCACCCCATATAATCTGCTGTTGCACACCCTCCCTTTTCCCCCGTCCTCTTAAATTGTGTTGTCTCAATTCCACAGAGCCTCAGCTCAAGGGGATAGTCACCAAGCTCTACAGTCGACAAGGCTTTCATCTACAACTCCAAGCTGATGGGACCATCGATGGTACAAAAGAGGAAGATAATAGCTATGGTCGGTTCACTACACGTAACATGTTTAAACACGACCATGCCGACACGCTTCGTTCCCATGGGTTCAATTCTGTTTTGTACTGTAACTTCACAGCTATTTTCAACCTCATCCCCGTTGGGCTGCGAGTGGTGGCTATACAAGGTGTCCAGACCAAGCTCTACCTGGCCATGAACAATGAAGGCTACCTGTACACCTCTGTAAGTATGACAATCTCATCATACACTCTTAAAAATAATGGTTCCAAAAGGTGGTTTTCACAGCAATGCCATAGAAGAACCATTCTGGGTTTTCTAAAGAACCCTTTTTCTTAGTGTGAAGAACTTTTTAATAATCTACAGAACCTTTTTTCCAACATAAAGAACCTTTTGTACAATGGAAAGATTCCATGGATGTTAAAAGTTCTTTGTGGAAACTTCAAAGCCAATAAAGAACCTTTATTTTTAAGAGTGTAGTGCATCTTTGCGAGTCCCTCCTACACATTGTGGGCTCTTCTGAGATCAGGGCAGTAGTAAACATCCCACATTTCGTCTCTGCTGCTCTCATTGTAGTTAAATCTATGTCTTAGACAGCATCATGGATGCCGGAGGATCCGAGCTGTTAACTTAAAGGTTGCAGGTTGGATTCCAGACAGCGGGCGATCGATGAACTGAAGAGTTAATGAGATCCAACTCCTGCCCAAACACCATCTGCCTCTCTTATTTATCGCAGCATTGTATCGTGATCATATTCAAAGAGGAGATAATGGCATATTTAGACATGCTTGTTAGCACCTCGCATTCACACATAGATAATTCACACTTCATATAATTGCTTTGTATTTGAACTATCTATAGAACGCTCCTGGGAGATAGTGCATCATCATACCCAAGGTTTTCCGCCCAATATATACTCTGCTGTTTTTAAATATGGGGAAATCACAATAACGCTCTAATGGATATTCTGTTTGCGAGTGCCTCCCTCGCCTCTTTCCTTTGATTAAATGTGCTGTGGCGAGATGAATAATTTAGGCCTGTTCCAATAAGTGCTTCGGTCAATTCAAAATGGACATTTTGAGGAAGATTGCTGGCATTAGAATGCTAAAGATTTGCAGTGGCTTTTGAAAGTCTTGGCCAGATCTGTGCTTTCATAATGCAGAAACAGTTTACACTGTACCTTTGTATTCCAACTGTGTGTGGGTTCGCGTCTGACCGCCTGCCCACAGAAATGGACTCTTTTCACAGATTGTGATGATGTGTTTCCACAGTTATTAGCATTGTAAATCTAGCAAAGTTTTTTTATATTTTCATTTAAAAATGTAATGGACATTTATAACTCTATACTTGGGTTATATTACCTTGGTATGAAATACAAGAAAACTAGTTAATGCTTGTTTGTGGGTGTTTTTAACACAACAGCTGAGGAAATGACTGCAAATGTGACATATTTCTATTTTCTGATATTAGCAACCTCTCAATATTCTTTCCTCTTTGGGAAAGTGAGAAACGCTATCGTGGATTTTTTTAAATGTAAATGCAAAAAAATGTTGTTCTTTCTATTCACCACCATTTAAGTTTACCCAACTACACATGGGGGAAAAAAAGTATAGAACAATTTTCACTCTGAAATTGCTAGTAATTTTCACAAATAATTACAAAGAAATGCCAAGTAACACATTAAATTAAATGTGAATTTTGTATTAGACTTTGTATTAGACTATGACTTTTGCTTCAAATAACACTGGAAATGTGAAAAGGGTCCATACTCAAACTTGCACCCATGGTCGTGCTGGTATACACGTATCTCCTTGTTGATTTTGATAGGTTGTTTTCCCCAGAATGAATGTATTGATCCACAGGAATGAGTCAAAGTGTTTCAGGCCTCAGGAGTTTAATGGTAATCAATCTGCACCACAAACTAGAGCAAAAGCACACGGGACGACGTGCTACCACCACGTTTAGACCATTTATTACGGTTCCAATCAGAGGAATTTACCTTGAGGTTTAAAGACAAATGATGATGAGGTGATGTGTGATATCGACGAGGCTGGTCTGGACCATCTTCAACTCAAATTTGTCTGCTCTCGCTTTGTTTATCTCCCTACGAGCTCACACACACATTTTTTATCTCTCTTATGCAAATACTCCTCCACAAACATGCACGAATATTGCTCTTCCCCTCATTCTCTCTGTCTCTTATGTCTCTGTTGTCTTCTCTGCCCATTTCACTCTCACAGGAGCACTTCACGCCAGAGTGCAAATTCAAAGAGTCAGTGTTTGAGAACTATTACGTGACCTACTCGTCAATGATCTATCGGCAGCAGCAGTCGGGCCGAGGCTGGTACCTGGGTTTCAACAAAGAGGGTCAAATCATGAAGGGCAACCATGTAAAGAAGACCAAGCCGGCTGCACACTTCATCCCCAAACCTCTCAAAGGTTCGTTCAAGTGTATTCTACACCGATTGTCAGGCTGATGGCTTTCTAAAAATATCTATTTTAGACTGGCTAGATCTATATTGGCTGATTGTAGTGCAAGCATTCAAGTAACTTGTTGGCTTTCCGGCATGTTGCTTGGTGTTAAGGACAGAAATGTGCTCTTTGAAGGGATGAAAAAGCAGATGTGTTGAAAATGCATAGCTTGTTTTGCACAAACTTGCATAACCGTGGTCATGCTCAAGGGGGCATCTGTGCCATTAAACTGGTTAAACCAGAGACTGTAAACATGTCAACAGCTTAACTAACTTGCTAAGAATATTTTGTTTGGGGTGCATTATATTAGTACTATGTTTTATAAGCTATTTTAGAGTTTTGTTGTTGTTGTTTTAATTTATCAACATTAGTCTGTATTGGAAATGTAACTGTTCATGCTCATTTCCCCTCTTTTTGTTTAAGGGCCAGATAAGGTTATTCTTAGTATATTATGTAATCTTAAAAATGGATATTCTCAAATTCTGTATATTATAATGCTGTGATGCCTAAATTCCCTTGCAGCATTCAAAATGATAGATTTTTTTTTTTTACATTTTATTTTTCATTCATTAAGGCAAAATACAACAGAATGTTAATATCAAAATAATTTTCTGCATTAACCAGAGAACCCCTAATGCTCAAAATATCGCTCTCCCATTGAAGAGAAAACAGCTCATAAAAGAAGACATATAGGCACACCTTATTTTACCCCTTGTAGAAATATGAAGTTTTTGCCTCCTTGAATTAAATTGATGCCTTTCTTTCTCGGAACTAGCTGAATCAGTGGGGAAATCAAAAACTGCAGCTGCTTGTGTAAGATGGCTAGACATTAGTCTGCTTTAAATGAGCATGGAAGCTCCATGCAATTAGATTTTAAATAAAATTATGGTGTGTTCATGCAGCACAGAATTATTTTGATTGCAAGCAGGTGTTTTGTGCTGCATAGGGTACTTACTTGGAACTGTTTCAAATGATTTTCAGGATGTTCGTTTGCGACACACTGGAAGATATTAATTTCCATTTGAGCTGAGTAGATTTTTTTAACGTAGTTGAGAATCATCTTTATATAAAGTTTGGTATAAAATATAAAAACTGATTTGTGATTAAAACAAAAATCCCACTGCTTTTGCCTTTAATGTCTATTCATGTCTTTTTATTTTTTTTTAAATAGGACTTTTTAAAGTCCTGGTGCCCTCTATAGAGAACGTAGCATAACATTTTATGAATAAAATATATAAAAATATATATATTTTTTTTAAATCTTATGCTCTAAACAATGTAATGACATGAAAAAATACTAAATCCACAAAACTTTTTTTTTCCCGGTAGTGAGGAGGATATGAGAATGCTGAGATTTTTTTGTCTGTTTTGAGCCTTGGTTGCATTGAAATATCGGAACTTTGGTGGCTAGCCCTTATGCGATGCCCAACCGGACGTGATGTATTAATCAAATCTAACAGCATGAAGTGAGAAATACTATATATATAGGCTATGTATACACTAAAACATATATTTTAAACACTACTTCTCTAAGACGAGCAGTTATGAATAATTTTGCCAGAAAAAAATATTTTATTATCACTAAAGAATTTCTGTGGATTAGCCCTTGAAAACCAACTATATTTTTCTTTCAAAAATATTAAGTCATTTGTTTTGTGTGGATATATTCATACATTCATTATGTAATCTCTAATAATTTTCTCTAGATAAGGTCATTAGAACCGGCACATAAGAGTCTGTTTTTGATTCACTAAAAAGAACCGAGTGGCCCAAGAATCAGAATGCACCAATCCTGCGCTGTATATTTCATGCTAAATAGCAAAAAAATGTGTTTTAATATTTTAGTAAGGTGTTCCTACACCATCTCGGATATTCACATAAGTTTGTCACATTTGCCACCTAGTGCCAGTTGCAAGGAACTTGCTAATTGGTCATGCAGCCGTTCCTGTGATCGAGTGAATTACAGACAATTGTGGATAAGTTGTATATATATTATATATATATATATATATATATATATATATATATATATATATATATATATATATATATATAATATGTTCTTACCTTTATTAGCATTTAAAGCAACATTTGGCAACAGAATGGCATTTCTGTATTCCAACTATTTCTTCATCAGGTACATAAGAATCAGTAATGTAATCCTTAAGGAACCGGAATCATTAAATTCCTTGTGATTCCCATCCCGTTGTGTGTAGACACTAATAGAAGTTATTGATGTACTAATAAGGAGACGAGCTTGCTTCGACCTGAACATGAGACTGATGAGACCTGTTACTTGTGTCTCCCTCATATAGTTGCCATGTACAGAGAGCCATCGCTCCACGACTTGACTGAGTTCTCCCGCTCCGGAAGTGGCACTCCAACCAAGAGCCGCAGCGCCTCGGCCATGCTCAACGGTGGCAAGACTCTGAGCCAGAATGAGCCAACATAACCGCAGGGCACAACTGCGGTCTGCTGCTGTACAGCTGCTGGACTCTACCATCAACGAAACAGCACACACGCGTTTACAAGAGTGCAGTGAAACCCTTAGCTGGTCGCTAGCTAGTGTTTCCTGAAATCACTGTGATGAGAACACAAGTGCAAACCTACATTGTACAATTTTCTGCAGGTCAACCTCGTGAGACAAACAAACCAAGCCATCTTTCTGATGTAGGTGTCTGTGTCCGTTTGCAGGCGTTACCGGTTTCCATGTGTAGCATACAGAGCTGTGGTTTTCTCTTGTGGCATTGTCACTGAATCTTCTAGAACACCTACTTTTGTGTTTTGCTCCATTTCTTCTTAGGGATGCTAACTCCATAGTGCTAAGTCAACTACAACATGACAATAGCAGCTTGTGCGACCCATTTATTGGTATATAGAGAGAGAAATCCCAAAGTTTTTTGGACATACGATACAAGTATTTCAGCTCAGCTTTTTTGAGGCAGCGGTTCATTGTTGTGTGCTTTTTAGATGAGGCGTTTTGCTCCTCGCTTCTCTTTTTCTGCCTTTTCAGCTTCCCCCCACACATTGTTATTCTGCAAATTAAACAGATTTAGGGTTCGGTCTGTCTGCACACCAAAGATGTCATTAGTCGCTTTGTATGGAGGTAAGTCAATTTATGTAATTTCAGCTCCCTCAGACAGATGGTAGAGTGAATGTCATTTAGTCAGAGGAAATGTATTCATGATAGAAGGAGGCTACTCGCTGTGCGTCCCTGCTTTTTTGTCTGTTTATGTCTTCCTTTACTTCCCCTCTAATTTGGGAACCCAGCATCTTGGAGAAGTGTCAAATCAAAAAAAATTCAATTATTGATTAATGCCAACCCGGTAAGATTTCCGTTACGTAAAAACAGGACAGGCCTTTCCCACCTTCCCCTTTTTCCTAAACAAAAATGTAATGAAAACCAAGCAAGAGAAAGCTTCCATTGCTTTTACAGGGCTAAATCAGCATAAATCATTTGTGTGTGAAAATTCATTCTTATGGTTCTTCTTTCTAGTCCTCAGTGGTCAGGCAGCAGCCCCTGTTTATAATTTTGATCAAAATCCTCTTCTGTTGTATGTATGTATGAAGCATATATAATGCATGGGGGACAATGGACGCTGCATGTTATGTGGCTATGTATATTAACTACAATATGGAACCGTGTGCTCAAATGGATACTGGAGTAAAATACAAATGTATATATATATGCATTTTATCCTGCTACCCGCCTGTTTATTATTTGTTGTAAATTTAAGAAGCTGCACTGAATAAAATGTTTTGTATGTTCAGAGCACTCATGATGTTTGTTGTTAAGCAACTTTTGCTTTCAATGCAGTTGATAACTCTTCATCAAAACAGAGTCATTGTATGTTGTATGTGACAGCGCTGCTGTAAAATACAAACTTAAAACTTTACTAATATAAATCTTGTAAAAAAAAATCTAATATTTGAATGAAGCATATTCTTACTGTTAAATGTAAAAACATGAATTCAATATGTAAAATTAAATATAAAATACTATTTAATTTAATGTAATATAAAATATATACATTTTATGGAATTATAATGTTGTATAATTATGTACAATAAATATGTACAAATGATCTTGGCATATTTGTGTTTATGTATGTAATATTTAAAGACAAAATAGGTCTCTAATTTATGTCAGATAGACTACAAATCTCTTATATAAAAATAAAATATCTAAAATAAAATTTATTTTATATAAAAATATCTATTATTTATTTTTCATTATATTACATTTACCCATACTTATACCCATTTGACCAATGTATTCCATTACAGACTTAAATAACGTTAAAATATTCAAAGGTATCTTACAATAAATGCAATTATTACATACCTCTCTGAAGAATTGATTCTGACTGTCTGTCATCAAAGCTGGCTGACTGTATTATCGCTTGCATTTTTAATAACCTAGTTAATTAACAGTAGCTTCACATATACACTAAAAAAAAGAGTGTATAGCACTAAAAGTGGTTCTTTGGCTCATAATCATAGGGGAACCACTTTTAGTGCTATATAGCACCATTTTTGTTAGAGTGTACTGGGCTGAAGTTATTAGTAATATTGACTGACAGATATAATGACAACAGTAGCAAATAACTTTACATAAAAAGGTGTTTTTAATTAAATGATGAATTTGTTGTTCTGTACCAGTTTGTCAGTGAAACTCTTCACACCCTTTAAATATGCAGACTCTGTGACATTCAGAACCTCTTAGGAACAAACTCAATGTTCATTTTGGCACCGCAGTGCATAAACATTCGTGAATTCATCTGAATTTATTCATCATAACTCGTGAATAAACATCAGGTCAGCGAGCACAGTTTGATTTTTAAGTAGATAGTTCTACCTGTTTTTTATTCATGAATTCATATTGATGAAGCCACCGTGAATGAAGAAATTGATTTTGTTGTGCTTTGCTTCACTGGAGTGGTGTAATGAAACCTTGATCACTTCTAATGCATAACCTATGGGAAGGCCATTGGAAAACCATCTGCTGTTGTTTAATGTACTGTAAATGAGCATGATATAGGCCTCATTTAAAGACCATAGTTCAACTCTATTTAACTCAAATATGATCAAACCATTAAATAACGTATATAGGGACATTTTAATGAAAAGGCACTGAACAAACCATTAAATAATGTATATAGGGACATTTTAATGAAAAGGCACTGAAAAAAATAAGTCAAGATGGCCTTGGTTGATCAATCAATCATTTGAGACAGACCAATATTGTAAAGCAGCAGAAGAAAATGAAATTACACTAAATAGCTTCAACTTCAATTGTTCTAAAACCCACATTTAACCCCATGTAAAGGTGCATTTCACACTTGTAATTTAATAGGGAGTTAGCTCTGTTGGATTCGGAGCAGGATTAGAACCACTTTTGCATGAAGTTTTTTTTAACTTGTACAGCATAAAATGATGTGGTGTTAGAATGTTGCGACTAGATGATTAGAAACAGACACCCAATCGCATGATTATATTGATGTGCTTTGGACAGTTATGAAAACAGTAAATTGTAAGCTACAGACGTTTCACCGTTTGAGGGGAAAAAATGTCAGATGGTGACTGAAAACACACACACACAAAAACCAGAGACTTACCTTTAGTGTCCAAAAAGTAAATTCAGAGAGAACTTAATAGCAGTCAACTGTCATGTTGGTTTACATTGGTTTTGATGGACTCTTAATTTGCTTGTCCTTGTTTCCTGTGTTTTTAGTTTTTGTTTGTTTATACCCAGGGTTAATTGTTAACCCCAGGTAAAGATAACCCAGGATTCCGTTTACCTGGTGAGATTGACCCATTGTTAACTAGTTCAAGAGTGAAAGGACTAAAAGTGTCTCAACCTTCTTGGGTGAATCTGGGATGGTTACATCACCACTGCCCAGGCTAAGGCCATCAAATCCTATGTTAATATTTCATAACCTGAAATAAATTTTGAATGAACTGGGCTTTGGTTCCCAATAAACCCAGCGGGACAAGATTATTTGCCCCTGGGAAAGGTGCTGAAGATTTTGCATTCATTAACATTCACATCATTAAAAGAGCATTACTTGAGGTGGTGAGGAGGTGACATCACCTGGTTGGTAACCATGTGGTGCCTAAACGAGAAGCAGAAACTAACTGATATGGGACGGATAGATGTGTAGATACTGAAGAAAGGAAATGAGATGGAGAAGTGAAGTTATGATAGACAGCTCAGTGCTGATCTGCCGTTTTAAAATCTGATTCTGAGAGCAGCACTCAGGAAATTGTGCTCTGTGCTGCACCAGTAAATGAAAATAATGAATGGAAGGAGACCAGACAAGGAAGAGTCTGGACTGAATCGCATGTACAACCCCAGCTTTGTGCAGTCATGCATGGTCACTCTAACTCTGCCACGGTCAACTTGGACTCTACAGAGGAACAGCACGGCTCGGTGAGCACCCACTTCTTAAAATAATTTTATTGGCTTCTGTGTGAGATATCAAGTTCTAATATGACTTATTACATAACACTGGCAAACCCACAGATACTAGAAAGTATAGTTGCAGGTCTGTGTTTGTATTTACAGTACAGCAGTGTGCTGGAGCAGATTTGAGTGTGAAGTTCCCATCTGTTTTGGTTGTGTGTGTGCTGCGAGTACTGCCTCACAGGCTCTAATGTTGATGATGGAGTGCAGAAGAAAGGTGGGGCTGACGGACTGTACCATCACTGGTTGCCATGGAATCAGGGAGGATGTGATTTCTGTGGTTATGGGGACTCTTTAATAACCCCTTACATATAGTTTTTTTTTTTTTGGCTGATGAATATATGTATGTATCAACACTTCAGATTCAGATAGGTCTATTCAGTATCTGGCCAGAGAAACTGAAATGCATATATTTTATTCTATGTGTCATAAAAGTGTTGAGTCAGGCCATCAGAAGAATCTGGAAGCTTAGAGCTTCTGTCTCATAAATGGAGAGCAGGTTAAACATGTATGTAAGAATCAAACCTTGTGTTGTTTGTGGGTTGGTTTTATTCATGATTTAAAAGCTTGGCTTACTCTCGGAATCCATAGGGGTTTATACATACGCACACAAACAATCATGCACATATGCTGTTAGACAGCTCAATGTAGCCCCGCCCCCATCCCACCAATTGGCCATTCACCAGAGTTTTATGTTTTATGGAGGCACAGCTGCAGGTGAATGAAAGCTAGAAAAAAAATAGTTGCACATCGACTGTCATAGGGCAAACCAGGGACGTTTCTAGCCTTTCATAAGTAGGCAGGCCTCCATCAATAAATGTCTCCATATTTTCATCCTCATTTATAATACTGTCGTTGGTCGTTACCTGCAGTTTAGAGCATATTGCTCGTTCACTTGCAGAGCGGTTTCATCGCTGACATATGTGTTTTGTTTTATACAATGGACTGCAGGACTGTAAATATCACATATCTAAACAATTTGGGTAATACAATTTCATTTTAATTTTGCAACTTATAAAGCGTTACAATAGTTTTTAATTTTCATATTAAAACTAGTGTAGAAAATGGCAACTGTAAATTATATAATTTAATTTTCTTTTTCACTAAATGTTGCACATATGTAGGGAAAAATGTAAATTTAAATACAGAAATACATTTCCATTTTACATATTGCATTGGCATTTTGCATATTACATTTTTAAAAATGAATTTTGCTACCCATATGCTTCCATATTAGTGGATCCCTAGACAGATCCGCTGATTGATACGCTTTCAAACACTACAATCAGAGGCTCAACAGCGCTCAAATTCCCACGGGAAATTATGGTATTGTCACATTTTCAAAATTTTATTACCAACTGGTACCGACATATGTACTTTTGACAACCCTTATGACAAAATATTTTGCACAAATATTTTTTAAATTTGAACAGTCTGGAAAACTTTTAGTTGGATAATCTCACGCAGTGCACGTGGGTATTTCCAGAACAAAGTGCGAGCCATGAGGCGCGTTCGACTTGAAGCGGCGCTGCGCAGAATGATCACTGTATGACATCAAAGTACCGCGAGAGCGATTTGAATGCATAGGATCCGACTGCTTTCTTATAGCTCTCGCGGTACTTTGATGTCATAAGGTGATCATTCTGCAAGCGCTGCTTCAAGTCGAACGCGCCTATGATGTCTGATTCAGGAACAAATGACTCGTATGAACTGGTTCTTCTTAATGAGTCAGTCAAAATGATTCACAAACCAGTCTCAAACTTACTCGTAAATGTCCGCGAAAATATGACAAAAATATTTTGTAACAATTATTTAAAATATTAAAAGTCTGGAAAACTCTATGTCCAAATAGGGTTTAGTCAAACAGATAATCACACAATGTCTGATTTGTGAACAAACGACTCTGATAAACTGGTTCTTTTTAATAAGTCGGTCAAAATGATTCACAAAACTCTCAAGCTAGCTCACGAGTTAAGTTTAAAATAGACTCACTCACTCAGAATCTTTGGAGTTTTGCCCTTGAATACCTAAAGGCACTACACGACTTTTGCCAAGATCTTTGGCCTGATTTACAATATGGACGAGTCAGTGCTAGTTGCCTAAATTTGTAGCCAGTTTGTAGATTTGAGTTGACAGTTTTCAAATAAAATTGCATAGTGTATGATGTAGTGTATTCAATTCAAAACAAATGGTATCATTATATATATATAAACCACAAACATGCATGCATAATTCTCATATACAACACTTTTTACTGCGTAGGTTTGTGTAATATCACAGAATCTTCCACAAACACATCCATAAGACTGTCAGTGATTTATAGATTTCTCAGACTGTGCTCGGCTCATGGTTTGAGCGCTGACGTGCGTATGTGTTTGGCTTTGGCACTCATTTCACCTGATCGATCAGCAAACAGTCAGAGTTCAAGGATAAGACTGATCTCTAGAGCAAAAATGACAGCTTGATGATGCCGTTCAATTTGATGATGCCATTGCAACGAAATGGGAACAGAGTGAACATGAAACCAAAAGAAAGCAGCTGAACTGAATACAAAGGAAGAGTGCAATAGCCGAGTTTTTAGAGAAACCTCCTATTCATTAAACCACAGGATTGTGGTTTGTAATTATAAGAGGTCCATGTATTACCTTTCTGCTGAAGCCATGTTTACCACTGCTGAGATTGAAATAGGCCTATACTGACATAGATTATCTGACATGACAGGCCACATTAATGTCTATTGGTAATCATGCATATGAACCTTTACCTTGCTGTGAGATTTGTGATGGGATAATGAACTTGAGAGATGAATACAGAGAATAGGATTTGATATAATACACAGATCACTCACATTATAGATTTAATTATGGCATGTACACTGATTGCATTATGATATATTAAAAGGAAAAACCTGGGACCATTGAATGGTCAGCCAATTTTTGTTTTGTTCATATTTTCAGTATGAATCTAGCCTAGAGAAATTAAAATGATGTGTATTCATCTGCCTCTATAATTTAATGCATGGCTTAGCTTCATTTTTTCACAGCAAATATTATGAATAATTGTGATTGATTTGATAAACTACTCAGCATATCATGTAATTTATTTGATCTATATATATACAGTCAGGTCCATAAATATTGGGACATCGACACAATTCTAACATTTTTGGCTCTATACACCACCACTATGGATTTCAAATGAAACGAACAAGATGTGCTTTAACTGCAGACTGTCAGCTTTAATTTGAGGGTATTTACATCCAAATCAGGTGAACGGTGTAGGAATTACAACAGTTTGCATATGTGCCTCCCACTTGTTAAGGGACCAAAAGTAATGGGACAGAATAATAATCATAAATCAAACTTTCACTTTTTAATACTTGGTTGCAAATCCTTTGCAGTCAATTACAGCCTGAAGTCTGGAACGCATAGACATCACCAGACGCTGGGTTTCATCCCTGGTGATGCTCTGCCAGACCTCTACTGCAACCGTCTTCAGTTCCTGCTTGTTCTTGGGGCATTTTCCCTTCAGTTTTGTCTTCAGCAAGTGAAATGCATGCTCAATCGGATTCAGGTCAGGTGATTGACTTGGCCATTGCATAACAGTCCACTTCTTTCCCTTCAAAAACTCTTTGGTTGCTTTTGCAGTATGCTTTGGGTCATTGTCCATCTGCACTGTGAAGCGCCGTCCAATGAGTTCTGAAGCATTTGGCTGAATATGAGCAGATAATATTGCCCGAAACACTTCAGAATTCATCCTGCTGCTTTTGTCAGTAGTCACATCATCAATAAATACAAGAGAACCAGTTCCACTGGCAGCCATACATGCCCACGCTACCACCACCATGCTTCACTAAAGAGGTGGTATGCTTACGATCATGAGCAGTTCCTTTCTTCTCCATACTCTTCTCTTCCCATCACTCTGGTACAAGTTGATCTTGGTCTCATCTGTCCATAGGATGTTGTTCCAGAACTGTGAAGGCAAGGATCTGCTCATGATCCTAAGCATACCACCTCTTTAGTGAAGCATGGTGGTGGTAGCGTGGGCATGTATGGCTGCCAGTGGAACTGGTTCTCTTGTATTTATTGATGATGTGACTACTGACAAAAGCAGCAGGATGAATTCTGAAGTGTTTCGGGCAATATTATCTGCTCATATTCAGCCAAATGCTTCAGAACTCATTGGACGGCGCTTCACAGTGCAGATGGACAATGACCCAAAGCATACTGCAAAAGCAACCAAAGAGTTTTTGAAGGGAAAGAAGTGGACTGTTATGCAATGGCCAAGTCAATCACCTGACCTGAATCCGATTGAGCATGCATTTCACTTGCTGAAGACAAAACTGAAGGGAAAATGCCCCAAGAACAAGCAGGAACTGAAGACGGTTGCAGTAGAGGCCTGGCAGAGCATCACCAGGGATGAAACCCAGCGTCTGGTGATGTCGATGCGTTCCAGACTTCAGGCTGTAATTGACTGCAAAGGATTTGCAACCAAGTATTAAAAAGTGAAAGTTTGATTTATGATTATTATTCTGTCCCATTACTTTTGGTCCCTTAACAAGTGGGAGGCACATATGCAAACTGTTGTAATTCCTACACCGTTCACCTGATTTGGATGTAAATACCCTCAAATTAAACCTGACAGTCAGTTGCATCTTGTTCGTTTCATTTGAAATCAAATATATAGAGCCAAAAAGTTAGAATGTTATGTCCCAATATTTTTTTTTACAACTGTTGCATACCAAACCTTGTCAACTCAGATGAGTTTTTCAGATCAACATGCCATTCTCAGAGCTGAAGCTCTTTTCTCATCGACTGGTTTGCTGGCTCATTAGAGTGTGATACGCAGCTCTATCTCTGTCAGGTACAGGCCAATTTCAGAGCCAGTTATTCTGTGATGAGAACAAGGAGCACTATTAATGAAAGCCTTCCTCACATATTTCCTGTGAACTTAATCAGCCGAGGCTAATCATAGAACCTGCACCATCTATCCTGACGAACAGTTAAAAAAAAGTTTTTACCTTTTGAAATGATCTTGATTTATGTCAGCAGGCTCTCAGCATGTGCTCTGATAGCGTCCATCTAAGTCAATAATAATTCAATTCTGTCATTTAACAACATTTTACAGTGCCACAAACGCTTTATGTGAATATTACTTAGGCTATATTTAGTAACTTTCGGGACCCCAAGTGCTGTCAAATAAGTCCTATAGCTGCTCATCAGATCTGCACAGGAGATATTTCAGTCCATTCCTCTGCACAAGCTGTTTCATAAATATTTTGGGATATCTTGCATATTATTGGGATGCCTCAAATGCCCTTGAATAGAAATCATGCCACAGCATTTCAATGAGACTGAGGTCAGGACTCTGACCTGACTATTGTAATATATGGATTTTCCACAGTTTGGATGCACTCTGATGGTGATTTATTCCTTTGTTTAGGAACAAACATGTTGCATGACCCACTTTTCTTTAAAAGTTTCAGATCACAAACTGTAAAATTGGAACGATGATATTTTAATCACTATGCTTGCAGATCCATAGATTTCTCTCTTGGGTACTTTGTCATTTGTTGAAGGATCCTTTGACATGTCCTTACACTGACCTTTTGAAGGACAGCCAAGGTACCACTGGTGATGCATTTCTTCTATTTGTAATCAATCTGCTTCAATGGGGACTGATGGAGCCCCAAGTCTTCAGACATTCTCTTGTAACCTTTTCCAGACTAATGAGCCTGTACAATTCCTCTTTTGTGGTTCTCTGAAATCTCTTAGGTCATGCCATATAGAATTCAAAGGTAAAGAGCAGGTAAGCAAATATTTCATTTTTCCAGAAAGTCACATTGTATATTAATTATTACTTTGATGGATTTAACCATTTGTTGATATGGATTTGCAAGATATTTATGTCTTGTTTGGTACATCTGCATTGACTATTATGATTTTAGGAAGTGTTATACAGAAATCCAAATAATTTAAAAAAACAATTAGAAGTGGATGATAAGTGATTGCAAAATTATTGCAGTAATTTAAAGTAATATATCACTGGATGGAATAGAACATAAAATGCAAATATTCAGACTTTTACATTTATTAAATCCATTTGCCAATTTAAAATGCATTGTTGAATTCTGTAAGAAAAAAATCCCTGATGAAATATTTTGGTTTAGAGTTAGGTGTCACTGCAATCACTGTATTAACCAGGCAAGAGGGTTCAGGTGACCAACTCAATATACTTGAAAAAGATTCTGATATATATGACCGAAACATCCTAATACTTCTATTTTTTTTACTTCTGTGCACACTGTAGGCATGAACTTCAGATGCTGCCAAGCCCAAGTTTCATTGTTTCACGTTTGAACAAATACTGACACCTGGTGGCAATAATTACATGCAACATTTGCAAAACATTAAAACATTACACATTAAATAATAATATCTACATTGCACATATAACACAAAACTGTGAAGCAAAATACTAATGTACTAATATCTTTCTTAATAACACACACACTGCACACAATGCAATTTCCTGCATGGATGGAACTTCCATATCCCAGGCTTTTATGAAGTACAATGCACCACAAGCACCAAAGACCTATTACCTCTTTGTACTGAAGCCCTCTGGGACCCAAACTTGTCTGGGGTGTCAGGTGGAGAAGTAGCACCATATGACCCCATAGGGATGCAGTCCTGTTGAGCACCACCTTCTTCTGTGTGAAGGGTGAGATGGGCTGGAGGTTCTGGTCCACATCTTACTAAAGCTATAAAGCACCTGTAAAACTGGCAGTAAATCCGGATTTGACAGTAACACTGGTCTATAAGAATAATTTGGATACAAATACGCCTATGAGAAGCACATACCTGATTATTGAACAGAATGTAGATGATGGGGTTCAGAACAATGCTGCTCTTTGCTAGTATGGATGATACAACGCTGGCTGTAGGGCTGACAATACCAGCGCTGAATGTGCCAAGCAATGCCATGACCCCATACGGCATCCAACAGAGCAGGTAACAGGACACCATGGAAACCACCATCACCAGCACGTGCGTTTCCCTCCTCTGTGCAGCTGTCTGATTGATCTTAGCAACCTGTGAGATGAGGAGACACGCTTTGAGGTTTGCTTTTCAAAGAATAACAGTGAAACACCACATGGTGTTTATGCACCAGAATGTTTGAACTGTAACTAGATTAGGAGAGAACTGCAAAAGATTTTTTTTTTACAATAAGGATTCCATTTGTTAATATGTGACCCTGGACCACAAAAATATTCTCCTTTTACGATAGGACAATATTTGGCTGAGATACAACTATTTGAATATCTGGAATCTGAGAGTGCAAAAAAATCTAAATACTGAGAAAATCGCATTTAGTTGTCCAAATGAAGTTCTTAGCAATGCATATTACTAATCAAAAATTAAGTTTTGATATTTTTACAGTAGGAAATTTACAAAATGTCTTCATGGAACATGATCTTTACTTAATATCCTGATGATTTTTGGTATACAAGAAAAATGGATAATTTTGACCCATACAATGTATTGTTGGCTATTGCTACAAATATACCCGTGCGACTTATGACTGGTTTTGTGGTCCAGGGTCACATATTAGTTAACTACATTAGTTAACATGAACTAACAATGAACAGTATTTTTATTAATAACATTAACAAAGATGAATAAATATACTGTAACAAATGTATTGCTCATTTTTAATTAATGTTAATCAATGCATTAACTAACATGAACTAATGGGACCTTATAAGTGTTATCAGAGAATTTAAAGGAACAGTTTAACCAAAAATTTAAATTTGCTGAAAATGCACTCACCCTCAGGTCACCCAAGATATAAATGAGTTTGTTTCGTTATCAGAACAGATTTGAAAAAAATTAGCATTACATCACTTGCTCACCAATGTATCCTCTGCAGTGAATGGGTGCCGTTAGAATGAGAGTCCAAATAACAGATAAAAACATCACAATAATCCACAATTAATCCACACGACTCCAGCTGTCTTGTGAAGCTAAAAGCTGCATGTTTGTAAGAAAAAAAAAAAATTTAATGCTAAATTTCTCCAAATCTGTTCTGATTTTTTTTTGCATTTGTTGAGAAGGAACTACAAGTATTTGCGCATTTACATACTAAAACAGATCCAGCAGTGTATATAATTCACAGTAGCCATAAATAATGATGACAATGAGTGTGCGAAGGTCTTTGGTTCCAGACAGCGGCATGAAAAATGCTTAATTTATGGTGAACAAACGTTTGGCTAGAAAGATCGATGAGTCGTACTAGAAGAGAGCTCTTTATCAAAATCATTGCTTCCACTCCCATTCTCTCTCACTTTTAACCTTTTCCTCTTTCACTCTTCCCTCACCCCATGAATGGCAATGAGGATCTTTCCGTAGCAGTAGACCATCAGAAGAAGAGGCAGCAGCAGACAAAAGACAAAGAGGCAGATGACGTAAGATCTTGTTTCCGGGGTGTGCTGGTTCCACTGGACTGAACAGGTGGTGCCGGGACCCTCAGGACCGTAGCTGCTCCAGCCGAAGAGTGGTGGGACTGTCCACAGGAGAGAGTACAGCCAGCAGCCTGTGATGAAGAGCCAGGCCTTCCTATAGTCAGACACATCTGCTTTTGAACAGCAGAGAATGGTGCAGTAACGCTCGTATGACAGTACAGCAAGGGATACCAGTGAAACAATACCTGTTGATATTGGATAAAAAGACAAATCAGTGTAGGGCAGGCTACTCCGAAACCAGAACGGATGACTCTTATGAAGCGACTCTTAAAGGGATAGTTCACCCCAAAATGAAAACTTGCTGTTAATTTACTCACCGGTGTGGGTGAGGTCATCTAAGGTGTGGGTGACTTTTTTTCTCCAGTTGATCAGTAAAGAAGATTTTTAGGTGAAACCGTTGTCCTTGGTGATTCATAAAATGCAAGTAAGTGGCTGCCGGTTTTTGAGATTAAAAAATATATATAAAAACAAGACCAAATCAATACCCGTTGCTCCTGGCGGAGGTCTAATGAAGCGAAACGACGGACTGCACAAGTGAACACTACTTACAACAGTCCACAGCCTGGGACCGGCTGTCAGCGTTCACGACTGTCTAGAGCGCAACCTCTCTGCTGACAACGGATGCACGGGCGCGATACTGGAATTGATGACGCTGTTTGTTTACAGAGTCAAAAAATCGGCAGTAGTTTTCTGTAAGGTTTAGTGTATACACTCCCCCCCCACACACACACACACAACATGAGATTAATCAATACATGTTCGTCATTTTTGCCACGCGCACCTTTGTCAGCCAACCAGGCTATACATCCGAAGCGCTGGTACTGAAAGCGCCTCTCTTCACGTGATCACTCCTGACTACTGTTACAATGTGCCGCGGCTCTGCAAGCGCGCATTGTATGGAGCAGATAGCAGAGCAGACCATTCACTTCCAAGAATGCGACCGACCACGTCAAATTTTTAACTCGCAGATTGTCATTGCTCTCTACCTCTGTTGTCATTGGAAGACACTTCGCACAAGAACACCACCATGTATCAAGAGCCCTCTGTCTCACTGTTGCAGCTGCTGCTGCCGCCTTTTCCTCCATCTCTCTCAGTTCTTGGTCTGTGTATTCTGGTTCAAATAAGTATGGCTGTGCATAAAATTCCATGTCGTCTTCTTTCACGTCAAAATCATCAGCCATTGTAATGTTTACTTTGTGAACTTTAAACTTTTAAACTTTAGCTTTGTTGTTCAAGCTCTCCTCACGTGTTCTCTCACTCTGTAAACAAACAGCGTCATCAATTCCAGTATCGCGCCCGTGCATCCGTTGTCAAGGGACAGAGAGGTCGCGCTCTAGACAGTCGTGAACGCGCTGACAGCCGGTTGCCCAGGCTGTGGATTAAAGGTAATACTGTTGTAAGTAGTGTTCATTTTCTTGTGCAGTCCGATCGTTTCGCTTCATTAGACCTCAATGTATCGCCAGGAGCCACGGGTATTGATTTGGTCTTGTTTTTATATATATTTTTTAATCTCAAAAACCGGCAGCCACTGACTTGCATTTTATGAATCACCAAGGACAACGGTTTCACCTAAAAATCTTCTTTACTGATCAACTGGAGAAAAAAAGTCACCCACACCTTAGATGACCTGAGGGTGAGTAAATTAACAGCAAGTTTTCATTTTGGGGTGAACTATCCCTTTAAGAATGACTCTACTTCTCAGTTAATTAAAAACACTTAATAATCCGAAACTAATGAATCAATCTGACATATGTGAACCAAGTTAGCTATTGAAATGTACACAACCAGCTAATGTTGCATGTTTTCTATAAAATAACGTCCAGCTAAAGCTGGTAATCAGTAGAACACCCCAGCTTACCGAACAGTGCGTTGGCAAAGCCATACCACCTGCAGCCATGAACTCCCGTCAGCCACCGGCCGTACACAGACGCGGCGAAGCTTAAAGGTGTGCCAAAGATACAAACGAGCATGTCGCTCACACTGATGTTCAGTAATATTAAGTTGATCGGAGTCCTCAGGACATGAAAGCGGGCGAAGACCAAAAGAACAAGAAAGTTATTTATGAAACCGAAAACGAAGATTATTCCCAAACACACTGCTACAACAGTGAATCCCGTGCGACTGAATGCAGGCAGATCTACAGGAGTCAGTGTGTCCAGCTGGCTGCCGTTCTCTGAGGACTCTCTGAGGAGCATAACATAGCGGACAGTAACCATAGTAGGCTGAAAAGAGCACACATGTACGCTGTAATGCAGAAGCTGAAGAGAGAATAAAGTTAGTTGGACTCTCACGTTGTTTAATACAGACCCATAGATCCGGTTCATTATCGCCCCCACCTCAGCTGAACGCGACCCTCCCCGTCTTCAATCAGCACGAACGCCTCTCACAACTTAATCACGCTTATCTACATACTATGGCAAGCCACTTTAACATGTATCCCTTCAAATGAATATATATATCACTGTTACATTGTTTTAATTACTAGTAAAAATTCAGTAGTGACGGCTTTTTATAGTTCAGTTTCGTTTTGAATGGTCAATTAAGTTTAGTATTTGCAATTGAACTATAAAGAGGCCATTCTAACATTACATATGACGAGGGCGGACTAAGTGTTTTGGGGGACCTAAGCAAATTCCAGGCATGGGGCCCCAACACAATAACTATGCTCTTTTACGCCTAACCCTTATTTTGCTTGCTCACTCACTCTCATAGTTTATAGTTTATTTATCCCTTCACAACCAGTAGTCAACCTGATGCAGTCAACCTGATGCTGATGCTGGGGAAGTCATGGCCTAATGGTTAGAGAGTCAGACTTGTAATCCAAAGGTTGCGGGTTCGAATCTCAGGTCTGGCAGGGATTGAAGGTGGGGATTGTGAATGAACAGCACTCTCTCCACCTTCAATACCATGACTGAGGTGCCCTTGAGCAAGGCACCGAACCCCCAATTGCTCCCCAGGCGCTGGAGCAATGGCTGCCCACTGCTCCGGGTGTGTGTTCACTACTCACTGCTGTGTGTGTGCACTTGGATGGGTTAAATGCAGAGCACCAATTTCGAGTATGGGTCACCATGCTTGACAATACATCACATTATTATTATAAAGCCATATTAGGCTAGCTTTTTTTCGGATCACAAAAGAAGATTAAAAATAAATGCTTGCACTTTAAAATTTTAATTGTAATTTTTTTTTAAAATTTTCAATCTTTTTACAAACATGAAATTATCCCATGCAACTCATTCCATATTCCAAGTGTTCTAAAGGCATACAGTAGGGTTTGCCAAGAAACAAATTGAAAATGTAATCTATTATTAAGCGAACATCTCCAGTCATTGCATTCGCGCATTTATACGAGTGTGCGGCAGTTCGCGCCGGTGCGCCTAGGAAAAGCACACTTTGAAAACGAGCGAGTCATTTTGAAACATCAAGATAAATAAAATTATGACTTGAAACACAATACTTTATTTACTGAGGTGAATATCTCTGTTCTGAGACAGTCAGTCAGTAATATACAGCCTAGAATGCGCGCAAAGAGCGCTCCCTCATATAATCACTAAAAGCTGTCACTGACTTCAGTTCATTGCGATCTCACGACGTTCCGTTAATTAGCTCTCTACTGCACAATGAATCTCTTATTTACATCGTATTTACACTTTGTTATCAAGAAATACAGATGTCTGGATTGGCTACATTGTTCAACGCTGCAAATATGTTTCTGCAATATCAGATGGGACTTAAGCGGACTTAACTTATTGTTAACTGCATATGACAAGAAAAATGCTAAAATAAAAGTGAGATAAATGTTACTACACTGAAAAAACAGTGTGGGGTTTACTTTGAAACAATTTTCACTGACAAATTGCTTGTAAATTTAACAAATAATTACAAAATAAAATGACAAGTAACACACTGATTTAAAGGAAAAGTTCACCCAAAAATGAAAATTTGCTGACAATGTACTCACCCTAAGGTCATCCAAGATGTAGATGAGTTTGTTTCTTCATCAGAACAGATTTGGAGGAATTTAGCATGAGGCATTACATCACGAGCTCAGCAATGGATCCTCTGCAGTGAATGGATGCCATCAGAATGAGAGTCCAAACAGCTGATAAAACATCACAATAATCCACAAGTAACCCAGTACATCAACTCCAGTACATCAATTACCATCGTGTGAAGTAAAAATATGCATGTTTGTTCCATCATTAAGGCTTTTTACCTTTAAACCGTCGCTTCTGGCCAAAATACCAGTCATCCATAATACTGCTTACTCTACTTGTAATATATATACTGGTATACATCCTGAACAGTATACTGGTAAGATACTAGTAACTATTTGGAATATTTAATTTAAGTCAGTGAAACTAAAATAGATATTAGTCAATACTGTATTTTATTTAAAAAATAAAAAATTGTAATGTAAAAGTAGTTATTAGTTAAATGAATTAAAATGAAAATGGCTTGCCACAATACCCATATACCCATACACCATTTAATGAGGTGGAGGGTCTTTTGATATCTGTCTGCTGATGAACTATTAATAAAAACTGACATATGAGAATGTCTCACACATCTACAGAGGTTTCAGACATTGGTGATTGGAAATATATGGCTTCAAAGTCATTAGTGTTATTCTTCCTTTTAGTGTTAACGTTTTCACAATCCACATAGTCTGTTTCTTCAGTCTGTAATTCAGCAATTAAATAACTGCAACAACGTGAGTGTGCATAGTGTTTCTCATGGTTGTTCCTCAAATTGCTGAATGTCACACATGACAGATTTAGACTCAATGTGCCCCTGTTGTCCTCGTGTTTTGGCATCAACCTGATTTATTTACTTCACAAGAGAGCAGGAAAATTAGGGCAGATGGGAAAGAAGTTAAAATGTGCCAAGGCATCAATAATCGAACAGTGATCTTGCTGAAATGACAAGTTCTACCATCTGGTCCAGTATAATGTACTCCTTTTTGCAGTGATCTACAGATGAGAAGTGCATTCCACATTATTCAGTCAACCAAAAAACTGACCCTGATTTACTTTCTTAATCCAAGTTCCTGTGGATAGTTATAATTGCATTCTGGCCTGCACACTGAATATCCTGTTTCACTCAGACTTCAAGTGACGTCAAATTATGGAAGTAAAATTGGTTAAGAAAATCATTTAATGCTTATTTTAATCACTAAAAAATTACAAACTGAGCTCAGACAGAAGCTTCTTGTAGTATGCTTGAGATTACTGCTAAGAGTTTAACCGAATGAAAAGATCTTTTAATTTAGCTTTCATTTAAATCTTTATTGAACTAGGGTAAATGCTCTGAGAACATCTCAAATCTCAACTTCTCATTCACAAATACACTCTAGGGATGTGAGAGGAAGATGGGAAAGAGAAACGCACATGAAGAAAGAACATGCAGCAGTCAGTGAGTTGGGGTTATGACCTACTGATTGAAACCAAGAGATTTAAAAAGCCTCCAGTTCTTATAAGATTTCTCATTCTCAA
Source organism: Schizothorax lantsangensis (assembly GCA_027422415.1). Classification (NCBI taxonomy): domain Eukaryota; kingdom Metazoa; phylum Chordata; class Actinopteri; order Cypriniformes; family Cyprinidae; genus Schizothorax; species Schizothorax lantsangensis. The sequence continues at coordinate 14,468,926 of CM049856.1, forward strand.
GCCATGTCACACTGGTGTGTATTTCTTATTGATTTTAATTTAATTTCTGAATAGTAGTTACAAAAAAGCAATTAAATATTTCCACAATTAACGCCTGGGAAAAATGGTACAACTCACTGAACACTGTCATTCTATATGGGGTAAGTTGTCACAACAGAACCTGCCATTAAACAACCTCTCATATGGTCTAATGATTTAATAATTAAATAACCGTTTAATAAAATGTTAACATTATGAATTAGCAAATATATATATATATATATATATATATATATAGGCCAACACATATTTTACTTATTACATTTCTATTAAATAACTGTAATAAAAATATTACATTTATATTTATTTAAAAAATAATGTTTATTTATTTGTAATTTAAAACACAGGACAACTTGAGTCTATCTAGTATGTTTCTCAGTACATATGAAGCTATTAATATGCTGACCTAAGATAAATTATTTATCATTTTGCTCTAATTTTTAGAAAATTAGCATAAGTTGCATTTAGTGGCTCTCTGTGCGTACTTATGCCCCTTTAAGGTTTGTGGGCAGCCTGTGACTTTCTTCTCCTTAAGAGTCTCTCAAAGTGTTATAAGCAGTAATAACTGTCTTGTTGAAATGAGTAAGAGAGCATGAAAAGCCATCCTCACGTGCATGTTCATACCACACATCCCCTGAATACATGCACAGTGGAGAGTGCTGTTGAAGCTAAGCATGTAGGAAGACACCTGTGGTGTGGGGATCTCATATACTTATAAATGACTGAGTGGGAGACGAATCCCCCTTTGGCACCGTTGCTCAGCAGACACTGTCTCCCACTTCTGAACTTTTAAACAGAGGCACAATGTGTGGGCAGTCTTGACGTACAGTTGAGTCTTTAGCCTCAAAGAAATGTCTCCTTTAATGCAAATCAATGCTTTGAGCATCAGAATGCAATTGACCTTTTTCTTTATATTTTTGTAATTGTTTTTAAAAATCTGAATTAAACAAGCTTAAAGCTAAATCTAACATACCAATGAACAACAGACTGTCAATAAAAATTCTTAAAATTTAATTAATATGAAGTATAAATGAAAAACAAAAATAAAGATTACAATTTATAACTGCAAACCTGCTGAAAATCAAATGCCTAGATGTGTAAAGTATGTGCAAAAGGACAATTTTCATGTAGGATTTATTTAAAAAAGGGTCACCTGTCTATTCAAACTGAAAATAGACAACTGTATACTATTCTTGAAAATAATTGAAGAAACTCATGATTGTGCAAAGCCTTTAGCTGTTTTGTCATACTCATACATCAAAAGTGAGGGATTGTGACAGGGAAAATGTGTAAAGCAGGTTTTGCAAACAGGTGTGTAAAGATGAAGTCCAATATCATTTGAACAGTTTCAAAGAAATTTATTTTTGGTTTGCTAATGTCAGTTCACTTTCACCATTGCATCAGCTTTACTTGGCCTTCTAAAAAGCAACAATATTTAATATATTTTTTTGACAATGGCTATATAGTTTTTGCATTACAAAAATTATGGTCTATGGTAATAATATTACATTTCAAAACACAGAATACTACACAAAGAAAGTTTGGTAAAACTATTATTGTATTACAAATCATATAAATAGACGTTACTTCCTCATTCACCCATTAAACAGTTAATAGAAGTGAACTCTTTCCAAACAGGTATTCTCACTTATGTCCTACTACAAGATAGCTTATTCACATGCTCATATCTAAATCAAGCAATTAACTGACATTCATCGCTGAGGAATGTCTGACATCATGATATAATGGTTTGAGCCACTCTTCCAGATGTCCGAAAACCACAGCATTCTTAAACTTACATAATAATGCAAACACAGACAGTCTTGTGCTGAAAATATATTTTCGTCATAGAGCCAGACATTACTTCTTCAATACCAGTATAAATCCTTACTGATTTCTGTCACAGGCACACCTGAAAAACACAAGATGATCACAAACAAATCATTTATCACCACCTAAACAAACACTTCATTTATGCACTGCAAGTAAGTCTGCATTCAGAATATGCATGCATCCCTACTATATGTAGGTGAAACAGAATGTGTATGTGAAACGAATAGAATGTCCCATTTCACAGTATTCATAAAACAGTAGGAAAAAACGTACCTGGATGACTTACTATTACTTGACTTAAAGGGATAGTTCACCCACAAATGCAAACTCTGTCATCATTTACTCACCCTCAAGCAGAGGTGGAAAGTCCAGGGGTCAGAAAGTAAAAGTCCTGCCATATGTGTATTCCACTCATGAACTCAGCCAGCTGATTTCACTAATTAGTTCTACCTCTGAAAAACTGTGCTAATTAGCAAATCCAGGCCTGCGTCCCAATGTGCATACTATCCATCCTAAATTCTATGTAATAAATTCCTAGTAATTTTCAATACTATTTAGGGCATATAGGGTGGATAGTATGCACATTGGAACGCAGGGCAGGTGATTGGAACAAAATACTGAGGAAGACTTTTACTTTCTGAACCTTGACTTTCCACCTCTGCCCTCAAGTTTTTCCAAACCTTTCTTCTGCTGAACACAGAAGACGATATTTTGAAAAATGTGGGTAATCAAACAGTTTTTGGTCCCTATTGACCTCTATAGTTTTTTTTCTTCTTCTTTCATACTATGGGAGTCAATAGGGACCAGCAACTATTTGGTTAACCACATTCTTCAAAGTATGTTCTTTTATGATCAATCTAAAAAAAAAAGAAACTCATACAGCTTCGGAACAACTTGAGGGTGAGTAAATGATGACAGAATTTTCATTTTTTGAATTTGTATTAAAAAGAACACACTTTGTTTTTTTACTGTTGCGAAAAAGCACCTCGTACGCGAATTCTATGGAATACTAGATTCTGATTGGTCATATGCCGCATTTAGTGGTTGTCCATGGCAATATTGTTTATCAGATTACATATCATCTCCCGTATCACACCGCGGACTCAACTCTCTCTCGTTTCAAACCCCTTCAGGATAATAGTCTGATCACCTTTTCTTGGTTTGTGTTAATTACTAGCTGAGTGTTCATTATTCTTTACTGAACAATTGATTTCCTGTGCACCTGCATTAAATACATTTGTGTGCAAAGTTAGTAGCAATGGCATAAGTACCTGAATCTAGGCCGACCCTGCTTCCATCCTTAAAGGCCGTCCCAGAATTCCACTCTGGTCTGGTTTCTGATTTTGAGAAGGGCGAGATCATGAGGGCCCCTGTTGGCCGATCCATTTGTAACAGGTTCATGTAAGAGCTGGCACTGCTCTCAGCAGCCATGGGCTGTTGGTAGAGTATTTGAGGCAGTTCGAAGGTTGTGCCTTGTCTGGATGGACATGGCCAGAGGGACGAGGAGGAGGAGGATGATGATGACAGTATTGAAGGATTCACAATAACTCCCTGGGATAGAGGTGGAGGTTCCATGGTTGTCAACTGGGCCAGCTTTGAGGAGCCGGACGAGTGTGTGGACTTAGACCATGTCAGACCAGAAGAACCCCATGATGATGAGGGAACATCTGGGATAAGAAACACATTAGATAGATAGATAGATAGATGATAGATAGATAGATAGATAGATGCACATTAACGCACCAGATTTGGGAATCCTATTGCTGTCCTTGGCTTTAGTACTGAGGTCTTTTGGTGTGGTTGCTTTATTCAGGGCACGGAAGAAGTGCTCATCCACTGCAGTGTTGATGTCTCCTTGATAGTATGTAAAGAGCTGTGGAGGATCTTTACAGTCCTCTAAGTGCTTTAACACTCTGTCCGCCATCATCCTGACTTAGAAACACAACAGGTTATTTTTACATTTTGTCTTTATTCTCTCTCATATTTTACATTGAAAAGCAATTTACGATCCTATACATTAAAATAAATAAAATAGGAAACACTATAACACAATTCTTTGAAGGAGTGAACTCTCGAAGGACGTTAAAGCTTTCTTATTAACACTTTATCTTATGTATCTCACAACACATAATATTATAACTTACAAAACCATAATACAATGATTTTCTGCAAGACACTAAACAATTAAATGTATATAAATATTAGCATTACATTTTTTTCAAGCATTTGTAATTTCACAACCTTGAGTACAAGGATTGTAATGATAAACTGTAAAAATATTGGTTTTCACAAATATTAAGCAGCACAACTGTTTTCAACATTAATAATTTTTCTTAAGCACCAAATCTGCATAATAGAATAATTTCTGAAGTGAAACTGCAGATTTGATAAATGACTGCTGAAAATTCACAGGAATAATCTACATTTTGAAATATATTACAATAGGAAATGCTTATTTTAAATTGTATTTATGTATTTCACAATATCCGTAGCCTTGGTGAGCATAAAATACTTCTCTCAGCAATGTTAAACAAATCCAACCAAACCAAAAAAGATAAAAAGTAGCGTATACTACAATTTATGAACATAGCTTGAGATGGCAGTGTAGTTTATTAATATTTAAACATTATTTATTTGATAGCATATTTAAACCATACCCAACAAAAATGCTTAAAAGAAAAATCTTATCAAACTGGTAAAAACTAGCTATACAAAATCCTTGAGGGGGAAAAACGAAATTAATTATAATTCATAGAAATAAGCTCTTATTTATTCTAGAAATAAACATACAACATAAAAAAGTTAAATCCACTCTTCTAAAGGGAAACAAGTTGTACTGTTCCTACGTACACTTCAAGAACCCCTTTCTCAAATTGAAACGACTTTATTTTTTTCACAAAAATATGTAAAACCCCAAACTGCTTACCAAACTGAATCCAGCCACCGATCATACAAACAAAACAAATGCGATACTACATGCAGGAGGTGCTCTTCTTTAAAAATGCACCCGAGCGAGTTGAACAAGGTCTCTCAAACAGATAAAATCACAGCTGTCCTTATATAGTCTTACATGGAACTAGGCTTAAGGAAACTGCTTGTTTTTTTTGTTCCCATATAAACCAAAGATCTTGTTAGTGAGTGACGTTACTAATAAACATCTTTTTCATGAAAGCAAGAAACAATGACAAGGTCACAAAATGTTTTTTTACTATAAAACTTTTAACAGATGTTGAAATTGATTCAATGACACACATTAGCATAAAGGGAGGGGAGGGGAGGGGAATCATACAAATGACTATTTACAGTCAAATTTCAATTACTGTCCATATTTGGATATGGTGAAATGCAGACATGTCATGGGAATAAACAATTAAAAGGAAACACTAAATTAGTGTGAAGATGTTTTAGCAAGAGACATTAATCAAGTCCTCTTTTCTCTCCACATCTACGCATCCTCATTATCACTTCCTGCTAAACTGCTATCGGTCGACTCTACTCCTCCTTCCTCCTCATCCTCCTTCTCATCTTTCCCCTCCTGTGGTTTTGCGGTGCTTTCGTTTGCATGTTCCTCCTGTCGAGTCTGTTCTGCTGCTGCTTGTGTGCTGGAATTTTGTTGTTCAGCTGCATTTGAAGGGTCCGCTTTAGCTTGGGCAGACGCACTCTCGTCACCCAGAAAAGAACCCCAGACTTTCAGTCTCTCTTCTCGTTCTCGTGAGGTTTCCTCAACCTGGGTGACCAGAGCCAAAATGTTAGACAAAGACATAAGCAGAGGAGAACAGAAATGATACATTTTTAGTCATTTTGTTGTGAGTGTCTGTCTTGCATGTCTTTGTTTACTCAATGTAATAATCTTTAGACTACTGGATATTGTTAAACAACAGCCCTGTTTTGGCAAACCCGCATTCGGTTTTGTATGTACAGTAACACACTTTACATGATTCAGCAAATTTCTGATTGATAAACTAATGTCCCTCTCCATATTTTCTCTCTTCAAACATCTCGTTTCATTCAGAAAATATTAGATTGAGGAAGTAAAATGGATTGCAAACAGCAAATCATGATGGCTTTAAATAGGCCAAGTATTTTACCTGGTAGTCAGTTACACCATCCCACAGCTCTGCTGATAGTTTCTTCCCACCAAACCAGCGTCCATTCAGAGCCGTCTGACACATGTCCGCCTCTTCAGGTTCTTTAAAAGCCACGGATGCCACTCCATCAGGGTGCCTCTGGTTTCCATGGAAAAACCAGAGTACAGTGTTAGAAAGACAGGCAGAGAGAGAGACATTTGAATGGTTGCTGACTTTAAATACAGTTAAGTTGTATTATAATAATTGTGGACAGGAGAGGACTTACATCAAAGATGATGACCTTCTTCACTTGCCCAAATTTCTCACATTCTGTCCGTAGATCATCTCTGTACTCGTTCAGAACCAAAGGATCCTCCTACATGAGACATAGGGTGTGCAGCTCGTTAACACATTGTCAATCAAAACACATTTGACTTAATTTATATTACTCATTAAAAAAATAAAATAAACTGGTAACACTTTAGTATAGTGACCAATTCTGACTATTAACTAGCTACTTATTAATATGCCTATTATAAACATATTGGCTGTTTATTAGTGCTTATAAAAGCATATTTTCTGCATGACCATATTGTACATCCCTAATCCTACCCAATACCTAAACTTAACAACTACCTTACTAAGTATTAATAAGCAGCAAATTAGGAGTTTATTGAGGGAATAATCGTAGTTAATGATTTGTTAGTAGCAAGAATTGGACCTTAAAATAAAGTATGACCAAGAAAACTTATTTAAAGACTTATGGTTAAACAATTGAAATTAACTTTGTTGGCAAATATGAATTGTGTATAAACTGGTATTAAAAGTAAATAAATAAACACATAAATAAATAAATTATTTAAAAAAACTGAAATGGATGAGGTTGGACTGATTTTTGAATGTCCAGAGTGTGCCGAGTTGAAATCTAGATCTAACTTTGAAGAAGCTGTAATATAATATGGATAGGGTTAGTTGAATATTTGTGGTCAATTGCTATTATTCTAACATGCAGAAATAGGTGTGGCCAAAGGTTTAATTGGCAGTGTACAGTACTGTTAAAGCGCTGGTAAGTTATAAGTCTCTTATGCTCACCAATGCTGCATTTATTTGATCAAAAATATAGCAAATACGATAAAAACAGTAATATTCTGAAATATTATTACAATTTGAATCATTATACAAGTATTTAGTGTCACATGATCCGTCAGAAATCATTCTAATAAGCTGATTTACTGCTCAAGAAACATCTCTTATTACCAATGCTTAAAACAGTTGTGCTGCTTCATATTTTTGCTGAAACCATAAACATTTTCTCAAATTCTTTGATGCATAGAAACAGCATTTAATTGGCGAGTTGAGTTTGATTGAGTTTATCGGTCAATTTAAAATATCAACTTCATAAAAATAAACCTTACTGACTCCAAACATTTGAACGTTAGTGTGTATGTAGTTTGTCTCAGACTTAAATAATGCATAATTGAGGCCTATATTAGTTACAGTTGCGTCACATACTTAAATTTAGAAATTTAAGTATCAGTCTCATTCATTAAACACAATTAATAGTCACAGAAATCATGACGATGTGTGAACTACAGATCCACACCTGCATTCCTGCTCTCATCTGACCCTTTAGGTTGCACCTACTTCAGGAATGCAGACAGACCAGCTGTGAGATGTTCATCGCTGCTACAGAGAAACTAAACAATGGCGGAGCTCTAAACTGTTGCTAATCAAGAGCATTACTGTAATTAACTTCATACATCGTGAATACCAGTACAAGGCTGAAGTTATTCTGAGCTGTAAAAAGAAATTCTGTAGGTCTGGTTTCAGCTGCAGCAAAAGATGTTTGACAAAAGCGCTCTCAGAAGACACTTTTTTTATGCAGACGGCAACAAAATGTTCTTCTATTCACTAACATCTATAGTATGTTCCAGTGTGTTTGTGGGTGTGTCAGCGTGTTTTGTGATCAACTCTTGCCTCAAAGTCACTGGGATGAAACATGTTTTGGATGATGATGACTTTTTCGTGCCTTTTTCGAGCTTCCCCAGCTTTCTCCGGCCTCCAGTCCAGCTGCCTGTTAATCATAAATTACAAAAATATCAGTCATAGCTACAGCAACACAAAAAATATGCTGATTAGGCAGAGCAATGTTGCACAATGCGTCCAAATCAACTATATAGAGCCGCAGGAGTGAGTCTGAACAGGTTCTTACTTTTGTTGCTGCTGGAGCTTTTTACGGTATTCTTTGTTCTTTTTCTTCTTCTTGCTGGCATCATATTGTCCTTTGAGCTCGAACCGCGCTGCCTCCACATGCAGCTGGTAGCCCCGAATCTCTGTCTCATCCAAAAGCCGCACGGCAAGAGCTACAGACTCTTTCTGCAAGGAATTATAAAGTAATAAAAACATTTGTCAACAAATTATAGAAACACACATGTAAACAGTGTTAAAGTGCTTACAATGTTAATTTAAAATACAGCTGGAAAAAAAAAAGTTGCAACTAACTAAAATAGGTTTACTGTGAAGTACTAAATTACTACAATTAAAAATAAAGCTAAATAGAAATGTTTATGTCGGTGTGTGTATGTATGTATGTGTATGTATGTATGTGTATGTATATATATATATATATATATATATACACAAATAAAAACAACAAAAGCAAGCACATAAAATTACTAAAACGATCAAAATTAAAAAAGGACATAAAAATCTAATTCTAAATATTTGTAAATATTTTAGTAGTATGTAAATAATATTAAAATATCATTGAATGTAAAGTAAGTGTTTTTATTTTACATATGTATATACAGTACATGTAGAATATCTATAACTTTCATGTGTTCTGGTCATTTAGACCCAGCGAGGGTTTTCTTTTTCCTGAAAATGCAAGTTAAATGTTATCAAATTGGACTAAAATTACTGACTTTGCTCACACAGGGTATAACAACTTATGTCACTGTGGCCAGCCTGTCGGTTTCTTGTTATGCAGTGAACTTCTTTTCTTTCAATTAGCACATATTTTACATTTCTTTTTGGAGCTGACTGATTGTAGACCTCTGAGCTTATGCATCTTATTTTTTTAATAAACCCATATCCACATATAATGCTCTTTTACTCAACTAAGATGCATAAGCACAGATCAATGAGGCCTACGATCAATCAATTTCATTCAAGATTTTCAGCACAGCACAAGAAATAAATAAACTCGATCGTAGAATTACAATGACCAACCATCAGGTAGCAGCAAAGTCCATCTCCTTTTTGGTTTCCGTCCTTGTCCTTGTAGAGCTTGATTTTATACTCTTCTTTGATAGGATCACGCAAGATAATTCCACATTTGGACATGACCTCCACAAACTCATCAGGAGTTATGTCTGGAGGAAGACCTAGAAGAAAGACACATTCACTGAAATACATTTTGTGAGCCTAACTTTGGATTGTCAGCTCTTATTTAAACAAGCCATGTTATTTAAAAAACAGAAATGACCACTAGAGGGAGTCACACCAGTATTTACAACATGAAACCAACTTCATATCAAAATGATAAACAAATAGCAAACTACTGTAATCTAAAAATGGGGAAATTATTTACCTGACACATAAACATTGGTGTTTTTGTCTTTTTCAACTTCAAACCATCCTGTAAAACACAACACACAATATGTATTTGTTAATATTATTGCAATACTTGATATAAAAAAAGGTAATGAATAACTTCTAACCTGGATCTGCTTTCCTTTTCTCTCCTTTCTGAGCTCCCTCCTTAGTTTTTTCCTGGTTTGAGCTCTCCTCCAGCTTCTTGGGCTCCTCTGGTTTAGCAGGGAGAAATTCGGTGACAGGAACCGCGGCACTTGGATCAGGGGCCCCTTCCTCATTGAATCCATAGTTAGCTTGATATGCTGCGATGAAATCATCATTTACCTAAAAAGAAACAAATAACAAGTGAACTTTAATACAGATCTTACTGTGAATTAGCTCTGACTGGGTTATGACAACAGAATTATTGAGTAAATGTAGTATTTTGTTTGGTAAGGAGAGACCTTTGGAAACCATGCTCTCTTTTCATGGTCCCAGTCGTACACAGTGCCGTCTTCTGGGTCGACATACGTGTGTGGATCTTCTCCACCCTCTTGCCTCTGTTCATACAGCTGCTGCAAACGGAGCTGCTCATGGAACTCTTTATTACCGTCTGAGTCCCCACTCATCTACAGAAAACAAGATAAGACAGAGATACTTAATACAAAAAATCATGAGCTCTGCAGACACAAAATACTCTATATATATGTTTGTGTGTGTGTGAGATTTGTGTGTGGGTGATTATAACTGGCAACCAATGTAGATATAGGCTAACTGTTAAATGTGTTAGACAGGCTAAAATAGTAATAAATAGTGATGTTACGTTCAACACGGAAGCTCCGAAGCGTGTATCAAAAAAAACAACGGCTTTGTCCAAATACCCACACTTACGGTCTTGGCTACTTGAGAGTGCGTGCGCGCGACAGGAAGTAAGTCTGCAAGTCTGTCCCATGTCTTCAAAATGCCAAAGTGCAGTGCCCGTAATGGATACAAAATCCACACTATCTCGAATACCGAGCGGTATTCGAGGCTAAGCGTATCCCATCATGCATCATGTTCTGGATATAAATCGTGGGACTTTTTGCCGAGATCTCGCGAGAGGTCACAGAAACCTTTCCAATGCAAGTTAAATATTAATATAATAATTAGATATTACATATAATTTGGTAGAAAAACAGTGTTTTTACGTTTTATTGGTGCAAAGATTTTTATCACTTAATTAGAAGCACCACAAATTAAATTATGTCATATTATAGGGACTTCTGAACAGACATTTAGAAGTTGATTTTAAAATGCAATGTATTGCAAATTAAAATTAAAATTAAAATAAATCTATGTAAACAATTACATTTTTACAACACTATATGTGTGTGTCCCATCAGGTAATGAAAAGTTCGACACACACTTGGGCCAAATACAGGAAATGCGTCATTTAAAGGGATAGTTCACTTTGAAATTAAAATTTGGTATCTATCAGCTTACCCCAAGGGCATCCAAGATGTAGGAGTCTTTTTTTCTTCAGTAGATCCAATTTTGATATTTTTAGGTCAAACCGTTCTAGTCTGTCAGTCATATAATGGCAGGTATAGGTCACTGTCTCTATAAGAGGGAAAAAGAACATGCACAGAGAAATCCAAATTAAACAATTCCCCATCGTAACTACACATTGATGGCCTAAGACACGAAACGAGCGGTTTGTGTGAGAAAACGAACAGTATTTATATCGTTTTTTACCTCTTGTACACAACCATGTCCAAGTGATCTGAGTGCGCACACACATCCGGTGTGTGACGTGTGTGTGCGCGCGCTCTGGCTCACGCTGCATTCACACGGGGCGTCGGCGTCAATGCTTGACGGAGGGCGTGTCTGAAGCGTGGTGCTGACGCGCCGTCATAGTTACAACAACCAATCACATACTTCTCTGGTGTTGCATGAATGGGATTGGGTATTTGCATGAGGCGATCTGATTGGCTGACACCTCCGTTGGCGCTTGAAAAGTTGAAAAGTTTTCAACTTCTGCCGCAAGCAGCGCCAGTGAAGTGACGCGACGGACCCACAATTCAGTTCGGCAACGCTTGACGTCACTCCATTCAAAGTCAACGAGAGGCGTTGACGCCGACGCCCCGTGTGAATGGGGCGTTAGTCTGCGCAAGCGCTGGAAGTGATCTCTCGCACGTATACGCCACTCATTGCCAGAGCGCACGCACACACCGGATGCGTGTGCGCACTCAGATCACTTGGACATGGTTGTGTACAAGAGGTAAAAAACGATATAAATACTGTTCGTTTTCTCACACAAACCGCTCGTTTCATGTCTTAGGCCATCAATGTGTAGTTACGATGGGGAATTGTTTAATTTGGATTTCTCTGTGCATGTTCTTTTTCCCTCTTATAGAGACAGTGACCTATACCTGCCATTATATGACTGACAGACTAGAACGGTTTGACCTAAAAACATCAAAATTGGATCTACTGAAGAAAAAAAGACACCTACATCTTGGATGCCCTTGGGGTAAGCTGATAGATACAAAATTTTAATTTCAAAGTGAACTATCCCTTTAAGTAGTCAAGTGCAAAGACTGCAAGTGTGGGTGTTTGGACAAAGCCAACATTTCACATTGAAGCGCTGTATCGGAGCTTGATTCATTTTGTGAAAAGCACGTGATCTATGACGTCTGAAGCTTCATTCGAGATGGTCCTCACTGCAGAACACAAGATCCTACCCATCTCCACCCCCTGATCCCTAAACCCACCCATCCCCACCCCTAAACCTACCCATCTCCACCCCTAAACCTACCCATCTCCACCCCTAAACCTACCAATCTCCACCCCCTGGATGTGGATCCAACCCCGCCCCCTGGATCTTTGTTCTGCAGTGAGGGGCTACTGCTTCATTCGCCTGAAAACCACGCGACCGCTTCAGTATCTGGTTCAAACGAAGCGAACCTCAGTGCTGTTTCCTTTACATTGTTACATATTTATGTGTTAGCATTGTTTTTTTTTATCGAAATGTATATATTGGGCTCAAAAATGAACTTTGGCTATTAAATAACAGTCAAAGGACTGAGGCAGAGTTAAAATAAACAGATCATAGATTTAATTTATTATGTATTATTATTTATTTAATATTATTATTTATGTTTTATTTATTTTACTTAGTGCCCGTACACACAGACACAAATGAATGACTTTGACAATGACCATTATTTATATAGAATATAAAACAAAGAATCAGTTGTAGAACCAGATGTGAAACCAGCGGCTGTAATGGAACATATCACTTTGGAAGTTGTTTTTCATTTTTATGACCACTAGATGGTCACAGCATAAACCGTTTTGAGAAGCTTCGAGTAATGAACCTTTTTCCGATACAACTGTGATGAAAGCTTCGCTGGTTCAGAACGCTTCACTTCGCCATTACTAGTAAGAAACCAATAGACCACACTGAAAATAAATGACTTGTGGGTGTTCAATACGAATTGCCGCTTCATTTGGCGCCTGTTATGAGTTCTCAATGTTTTCAGCCAAATCATCTTGATAGTTTTGATGATGAGAAAGACTGTTGTGCACTGAACCTTATCAATCCGCTTATGATGATGTGAAGAGTAAACAGAGCTGCTTATTTAGAGCAACAGCGCTATCTATATTTAATATATGAGGTGAACAATAAGACCTTTACTCTGCTTTAACATTTTTAATAAATAATATATTAAAAAGAACCCACCGTTTCCAGTGCTAAGCCTCCAAAACGCACAAATGTTGCACTTCCGAAGAACGTGCAGGTCCGCCGCTATGCGTCTTCCGGAATGCAACTGTCGGCCGCACATGTGTAGTTCCTGTTTCTAAGGTCCCTTTTGCAGTACTAATAAGTCTATGTTTTTCATTCAAATTCACTTTTTAGACTTGAAAAAAATATTTAGACGTTAAAGGTTTATTAAGGAAACGTGTTGATTATTTCACAAAAATGGCACATCTCCTCAAACAAATGATACATTTATATACATACTATTATAGTGACTCCCAATCAAGTCAGATTTATTTTTGTTTAAGGTTCAACATTCCTTTTCTTGATTATACTATTATGTCATGAACATTTTTTATATAATGTAATATGATCTGAGGAATCAGTTTTCTACATGTTTATTCACTCATTTTTTAAGAGCCAAGTGTCATTTTAAAATTGAAAGTTACCAAAAAAATGTGTGCTTCAGTACAGAGCAACAAACAAAAACAGTCACTTTTATGTTGGATAGATATCTGTGTCAAATCCATTCTTCCATGGTCTTGAAGGAAACTCGAGGCCACTTGCTGTGGCAGGAGATGTATCGTAGGGAAGAACCATCAATCCTGCTCTGGCTCTTGGTATTACCAAACTGTGTTCATATACAAATCCTATCACAGAAAAAGGTAAGACAAGAAAATATAAAAGATTTGAACATTATAGCATTAACAATTTATCATAGTGATAAAGTCTTACCAAGGTCGGGTCTTGTGATAGTCATTTGATGTTGGCTGGACTCTGAGGAAACTGTTGAGCTCTGAGTTGAATTAGACTTGATGGATCTCACAGATGCCATGAAAGGAAAGGTATTTGGTGGATTGGGTTTGTGTTTGGGAACCACAGTTGCAGTTTGGCTCCATTCTGAAAACAATCAAGAAGTTAGCAATTGTGTTTTACAAGATTAAGGTTGCAAGAAAGAAATGTGTGCTTTACCAGAGTATTCCTGCAGCTTGAAAGCTCCACAACATAAATGTATTCTCCATTGCTTGCGTACGTTTTCCTTCATGAGACAATGGAACACAAAAATAAAGAAACCTGGAAACAAATCACAACATATTAATGGACTGGATCCTAAAACTGAATCTAAATGAATTGTATGTGCTCTTTCTCACCTTGAAGGCTGTTCAGAATGGAGAACAGGTAGAGCAGGAACACTTTGACAGGACCCCAAGCGAGAAAAGCCACAGACCAGGTGAGACCCAATAAGAAGGTAAGGCTCGCCACAGCTCGCAGGTCTTTCAAGATCCCACTTCGGGTGCCGGCCGGTTGATTGACTTGCATGTTTCGGATCTGGATCAGAACCACTAAGAAGATGGAGCCATTGCACAGTAGTATGAAGGCTATGTAGCTCACTACTGACACGTAGAAAACCACATCATTTTGAACCCAGCAGCTGAAAAAGACATGGAATAATTCACTTTCATTCAACATGATGGTAATGTACAATTATTTCCTATCTGTAATGCTGTTCTGTCACGATTTTCATGAAAAATCAACTTCACTAACAACATTTCCGAATCATCCAGTGTCGTTTGAGAATCACTCATGGTGTTCATGCCATATGCATCTCTCTTTATAGCCACCACCAAGCCACATATAATAAGCGGAATCCCTGTACAAAGACATAATGGATGTTAAACAGAGATAAACAAATGAATTGAAAACATAAATGTCTCTAAATGAGCTTAAATGTCTCACCCCAGCCAAGCAGGCAGAATTTCAAGATGTATGAGGGCACATACACATTGAAAACTTTGACCAAAGCAAAGTACATATTCACAGCACCCAAACCCATCCAGGTAAAGGACGTCAGTAGGAAATAGTGTAAAGTCACCGCCACAGCAATGCACAGGCCATAGATGCCAAAAGAAGAAATCCAGGAGTTCAGCAGGAACACCAGGTTCAGTCCCAGTAACGCAAGAGACAGATTCAACAGAATTTTGGATGGGTAGTCTCTTCTTAACTTCCTATTAAGATGCAAAGCATCAAAGTTAATGGCAAAGCAAGGTAACATGAAAAATTACTTATAAAATGTACATTTTCTTGTAAATTTTGAATAGATGTATTACAAGTACGCTGCATTGCCATATATAAACATCAATTATAAATTAGATCTTACTCTAAAAGGGTGTATGTTAGCACTGTGATCCCAAGAAAGCATGAAGAGACACCACAGCCCATGTATGTAATAAGAGTGAGGATTTGCTCATTCTTCTCATCAATGGGAGTTCTGGACACATCCTAAAATTAAAAAAAGTCTTGGCTTAATAGATATTATTGAGGCCAAAACATCCAATGCATATATAAGTAATTGTGTCGTACCAGCAGCACTCCAAAGTGGGTCATGTGATCACACAGACAGGTTGTATAATCATTGCTGCTATTATACGTCCAGCACCCCTTTTGATTCCATCCGCCATATCCATCTAAAACAGGACATGCACAAACCCACCCACACATGAGATGTAGCAACTAATGTGAGAAGAAGAATAATGTGTTCATGTAGTCCAAGTGACTTGCCATTCTTATTGAAATCCCAGTAGACACACTGGACATCCTGGTCTTTCTGTTAAAGGTAAAGACAGTTTAGAAATTATTCCTGCCAGTGTTTTTTTTTACAGTACTTAAGTACTACAGTACTTACTTTCTTAGTTGTTAGATGGTGCAGAGTGACAGAAACATATTCTTTTAGGTTTTCAATGCGTCCTGTGGCATTAGTCACACTTGCAGACACCACATAAGTGTTCAGTCTTTTCCCATCTGGGTAATTCTGAGACAAATTCACAAATATAGCATGTCAAAATAATCTAACAGTGAGATAGACCAACTGTAAAATGAACATCTGCCACCGAAAAAGTAAGATGAAGTCACCTTTGTTTGAAAGAGAGTTGGAATTCCATAAAACTGAAACTGAACACGGGGGCTGGTGTTGTTTACAGTGGGGAATTTCTCTTGTATTTCAGAGGGCAGAGAAATGAAAGCCACTGTACCATCAAAAGGCTCCTGGTTTATATAAATCTATAGAAGAAAAGCATTTGATCATTGTGTGATGATTTATATGATTCATTACATTTTCTTAGGGCGAAAAAATATAAAACAGAAATACAAACTTATTGGCCAAATTTAGTCTGAAACACTCACCCCCAGTTTCACAGACAAGGCTTAAGCCTAGTCCCAGACTGTTTCAACTGAAAGAAGCTTGCACTGACTGACTGTTCAAAATATATCAGTGCCTTGTTTTGTCTCAAGATGCACACCAGTAATGTTTTTTCTAAGGCACGTTTATAAATATTACTTAAATGTCCTAATTGAACTATGGCCTAATCCTGGTTTAGTTTAAGCCCTGTCTGTGAAACCAGCCATCAATGATCAATTTTTGATGATGCTTAATTTATAATTATTACATACATAACAAATTGTATATTATATTATATTATTTATTTATTTAGTCATTTAGCAGACACCTTTATCCAAAGTGACTTACAAATAAAGTTCCACTAGTTTCATGCTCACCTCAGGGTTTAAGCCTTTGTTAGTGGATGAGACTCCAAAGGTGAGGTTGTGAAAATTACCTTGGTCAATATTGACCACTGATATTGCTAAGGCAGGAGCTGTTAAGATGAGTGACTCTCCAGTGAACCCTAACATCTGGTCTCCGACAGACTCTGTGATGTTCAGAATACTATACAAATACAGGGAAGGATGTTTTGTTTACATGGAAAGCATAAAATCTGCCTATAAAACCCTCACATACAACAGCAGACCTAATTTAATATATATTTACACACAATATATTTCACTGTTAACAACATAAATGAAATAATTTCCTATATTTGTTTGATTTTTATTACTTTTATTGTTTAATAAAAATCAAGCAAATATATTAAATGAACACTCGGTGTCTCACACACACACACACACACACCTGTTGGTGAAAGGCAGCAGGTTGCTGTCAGACTCCAGGATGTCAGACGTGATTTTGATGATGACCTCTCCCAGCGGAGGCGTGATCACGCTAACGTTAATCACATCGGCTAGTTTATCCAGTACCGTTGAGAGCTCGTACTCATCCAGATTTTTGTTCTCATGTATCAAGTCCACAATCATGATCAGAATATCTTCTGCATTTTCTAATTGGCAAAATGCATGAGGATTGTTTTTAGGATGCGCCCATATAGATATTTGTATCACACAGAGGCTAATGTGCTAAAACAGATTCCTAATCCACTTGTGTATTTGCTGTGAATGAGATGATTGTATGATCAATTCAGCTCATTTCTGTTTACTTTAAAGGAAACAAATAACATTTGAAATGCTGAAAACTTCCTCACCCTCAGGCCATCCAAGATGTGTAGAGATTTGAAGAAATGTATCATTATATCACTTGCTATCCAGTGGGTCCTCTTTGTGTGTCACAAGATGTTAATTGATGGATTCCTGTGGTAATTTGTGGATTATTGTGATGTTTTATCAGCTGTTTGGACTCTCATTCTGACGGCACCCATTCACTGCAGAGGATCCGTTGGTTAGCAAGTGATGTAATGATAAATTTGTCCACAAATTTTTTTTGTTTCTTCATCTATTCCGATGAAGAAACAATCTCATCTACATCTTGGGATGGCCTGAGGGTGAATACATTTTCAGCAAATTTCCATTTCTGGGTGAGCTATTCCTTTAACAGGAAGCTTGTGTATCTAATGTTCACCATTAGTGATTGTAATGTCCTCCAGGTCTGACACACTGTTGACCACAACCTGGCATTGCCCCAGGTCTGGAGATTTCCAAAGTGCTCCAGCGTCTGCATCCAGAAGACTGTTTGGAGAGAAGGGTGAGATGGTCACAATCGATAAACTTATCAAACCATGAATTATTTGGATTACTTCCCCCCCATTAACTATTGCAAACTGCTCAGAGCTGCTTGACTCCAAGATACACAACATTATATAATGTTGTTCAGGTTCAGGTTTAAAACCTGCTCATCCATTTTATGGCTGTAAATAAACCTTGAGTGACTGGAATATTATGGAACACAAGAGATTGTTTCGCTCTGCAATGAAATCGATCATACAAACAGTTTTGACATTAATAATACTACTATATGGAACATACATGTGATTAATTGGTTTACAGCAGCCCCTTCAAATATTATATCAGACAGCTTCCTCTTTTTAGAGTTAGTGATTAGGAACAATAACCCAGTAGAGTGTCAAAAGATTTATAGGCAGACTTACAGGCTGTCCATCAATGTCTCATTATGTAGAACAGAAGTGAAATGATTTGATGCAATTATTATAAATTGATTAAAGGTGAAGTGTGTAATTTCCGTGCCAAACATAATTGCAATTGGCTGTTTGAGATGTTGACTCAACTGTTCTTGGAACATTTTTAGGATGTTTGAGAAAATGGAATGTTCTCTCTAAAGTTGTCCATAAACAATGTTTGTATAAGCAAAGGAAAGAATTATTAAAACTTTTGAAAATAATGTTTCATGACTTAACAAGATCATTGAGATAATGTTAATTAGTTAGCTGGGAATGGCGTGAATTATTTTTGCATTTATGTCTAGCGCTGCTAGTCATATAGAAATTACATACCGTTTAGCGTCATGTTTTTTTTGAGTTGGTTTGAGACTGTATACTTATTTAAAACATATTTTCAAAATATATAATAGATTTCCTTTAATTTTTTTTAACATCAATTCTATTTAGGTTGAATTTAATATTTTTAAGAGAGTCTCTTACCATTGCCTATAGGCTATCTTTTCAGGGTTTCCCACACAGGAACGTGAGGTGTTGTGCTGAACCTCAGTTTGGGGCCATTTGAAAAGCCCTTGCCTGGTGTGATGGTTGTGCTCAGGACATGGCCCTGTTTTTAGATAGGGAGATGCATTCAGACAACTTTGTGTATGGTTATAGAATTCAA
Organism: Schizothorax lantsangensis; assembly: GCA_027422415.1. NCBI lineage: Eukaryota > Metazoa > Chordata > Actinopteri > Cypriniformes > Cyprinidae > Schizothorax > Schizothorax lantsangensis. The sequence continues at coordinate 14,488,144 of CM049856.1, forward strand.
TTATATATATATATATATATATATATATATATTTAATAATTCCCCAGTTTCTGTCCATATTACAATGAAACACAGGTATGTAGTACTGAGAATGTATCGTGCTCTGATCCTATCATCATCTGATTTTTTTTTTCTTCAGAGCACATACCAATATAAGAAATTAAAATGTCCTCGGGTTGGGCATATAAGAGTACTGCTTTACTGGTGTATTGTTTCTCCAGAAGCCCATGAATCCATTTTTCTGTCTCTGTGATGTCTAAGGAAGTTGTTACCTGGGCATGAAAGACACAGCTATGGCTGGGAACAAGCCATTTCAGATATCCCCATTAGAACACATTGTATGTTCACAACAATTATTGTTCATTATTGTTTACTTTTCTTCAACTGCTGTCTTGTAATGAACATCTCACCTTGTTACTGAAAGCAGAGACCGCTGCAAGACAAATAAACAAGATAATAGGAAATAGAATATAGAGAAGCATTTTCAATTTCCAATTCAATTTACATTTCTAAAACAAAGTGAATAAAACAACTTTTTTTAAAAACTTTTTTAATGTTAATTTCAGTAGAAAAGAATGAACATTGCTGTTAATATTTGTAAGTTTGTACCTTTCTATCTGCTTTGAATGATTTTGTTTCCACACTGCAAACGCAAATCAGACATGTTAAAAAACTTCTATAGTGTGTCTTGGGGTTTGGTTTTATCTTCTGCAATAACAACAAGACTGACTAACCTTCGTTTTCGTGCATGTGTTGAGGCAGTCAAGAGTTTAAAGTGCAACACGTGTATTCCTTTACTACAAAGAGTTTCATGAAGCTGCATTGATGATAAAACAACTGTGATGTGATGCTGAGATGTGATACTTATTTTCAGTTTGACATGCAACATATCTGGATGAATTTAGGTTTTCTTGGTTTAATATCTTACCCAGGTTGTAATTATGTTCTCAGGGTCACCAGTGCCATTGATAGTCACATTGACATTGACACTGAAATAACTTTCTATATTCAAGACAGAGAGACATTATTAAATATACCATTCTTTGTAAAAATCACCAATTGCACATGAGATTGAAAAAATGTGGTTTTATGACACAAATAAAAAGGCAATTTTTGACCTGATATGTTTCCTTCAGGTGAAATAGTAGAAGAGTATGCAGCTGTATTTAATGTAAGACTTCTTGTGGAGGATAAAACAGTTGTTTCTTTAATTGTCGTGGGACTTCCTGCCAGGGTTGTTTCCATGAATGGTGTGGAGGTAGTGACTGTTGAAAAATGAAGAGATAAACATTCAAGGAATCCTGGGTTAATCTAAAATTGCATATATGCATGTTACAGTCCATAAGAGAGAAACTGATACATATTGTTGCTGTACGGACTTCTTTTTGTTTCAGTTGAGGATGAAACATCTTCTGTTGTTATTGCCACTTGATTGGGTGTTGTGCTTGATGTTTTTGCAGTAGAAATAATTTCAGTAGTTGTAGATATCAGCTGAGGAATTGTGTTTGTTAGTGTTTCAGTTGTACGAGGCAAAGACGCAGTCACTGTTAAGGGTGGGTTTGTGTTCTGGGTCTGGCGAGAGATTATCTAAAGAGTAAAAAAAAAAGATAATTAAAAACATTAATAAACGTACTGTTATTTGTTAGCTACACAAGAAACATGCTCGAATTTGTGGTTTGTATGGAAATTATGCTTTATTTTTGTTTTCTACTTGGAATTTTTGAAAGCATCTTCAAGCATTTATAACCAGCCATTCTGGATCTGATTTACCAAGAGGATATATGAAGATGAATTTAGCATCTGTTTTTATTTCATAGTGGTCAATTTTGTAAAGCTTGGCGAGGATCTCAGCGAGTTCATCTTGCATTAGTCCTACATCAGCATTAGGAATCACATTCAGGTGAGCCATGCACTCAAACCTACAAAGATACACAAGGATAACATTATCAAACATTTAATTGTAATTCTTTTAGAAAATTCTTTTAGAATGGAGATAAGAAGCAATTGAGAAGAGATCATCACTGGCTGAGTCCAGGGCTGGTGGCAAACCGTTGCATGGTTCCCCCCTGAAAAGAGACATTTATCTTGTTAGTTTGATGAGCGTGTTTGATGATTTTTAATTTTATATACAAATAGTCTTAAAAAATTAGCTCACCCAAAAATAAAAATTTGTTGAATGTCATCAGAACAGATTTGGAAAAATTTAGCATTACATCACTTGCTCACCAATGGATCCTCTGCAGTGAATGGGTGCCGCCAGAATGAGAGTTCAAACATCACAATAATCCACTAGTATCCCACATGACCCCAGTCCATCAATTATATGTTTAGGAATCATGATTTAGACATTTTTAACTGTAAATTATTCCTTCTAGCCAAAATCTATAATAATGTTTCCTCCAGTGAAAAAGTCCTGTTGATATTTTATTTTAGCTGGAAGAAATAGCTTGAAAAATGTCTTGACAGATTTGTTTCATGCAAACACGCAGCTTTTCACTTCATAAGACATGCTGTGATGTAATCCTAAATTTCATCAAATCTGTTCTGATGAAGAAACAAACTCATCTTGGATGGCCTGAAGGTGAGTACATTTTCTGCATATTTTAATTTTTGGGTGAACTCTTTTAATGCTATACTGACGCACCTTTTCACTTCCACTGGAGTGTGTAGGAGCGCTGTTGAAAGACAACATGAGTAAATTTGGATTCTGGCCTGATTTTTTTTTTTACTATATTTAGAAAGATATCACAAGGTCTTACCTTATAGGAAGCACGTCGACTTTATGCACATATACATGTGTTGGCCATTCTTCTAATGCTTTTGTCAACTTGGAGAGAGGAAAGATATATAAATATTATTGAAATTTTGTTTTGGTACTAGCAGCAGTAAAAATCAATGTGTGTTTTATAGCTCACCCACTGACGTGCAACTACTTGAGCATCATGTATGTCTGTTTTATTTCCGTCTTCACGAATGATGATAAGCACTAATTTTACTTCATAAAAAGGCCAGGCTGGAACAAGAGGAAATTGTGTCAGATATAAAAGGGTCCAATAAAGGGAACATGGCATAGATATTCTGAACTGGACATAATTTTGCAAACATAATTTAAAGTGACATTAATTAGCCAAAGTGACTTACTTTAGCCAAAACAAACTAAAAATGACAGAATGCAGGCTTTTTCATGAACAGCATTTTTCATGAACAGTGCATATAGTATTTAGTCTGATTACTTTTGAGAGCATTAAAGACACAAATAGGCTGTCTTTTTGTTGCCCTATTATATAGCTATGCTTAATAAACTAAGTCTAACACAAAACTAACCTAAAAGGATTGATAAGTAAATATCGGTCCTCATTAGCCTGGCAGTATTTAATTAGCGACAATGGACTTCATATGTAACTTTTGGCCCTCTAGTAGCAGTTAAAAAAATTGCATTCGTTTTGAGGAAGAACATTGTTTGGTTGTGCTTCGGCTTTCTGAGCGAATGAATGTGGTTTGTGCACCGGTGCCCACTGATACAGGACATTTTATCAGAGCAGATAGACAAATAAATTACAGGTTCTTTGCTTTTTTACAACTGCTGATTTTTCTTAATCATTGTGGCTGGCAAGCAACAGTCTCTCAGCTTCACAAAACTTCCAAACCACACGAGTGCTGCAGTAGCCGGACCTACTTTTCTCTGAGTATGAAAATGAGGTGATAGCAAAGACTATAGGGCCTTTGGTAATAGTAAAATAAATCATTAAAGGTTTATCAAAGTGTGTTTGGGTAAAGTAACCTGGTTTGAAAGATGGATTTTAACACTCTTACACTAATAGCATTTAGCCTTTTTTATGTTACCCGAATATTATCTCCACCAAGAAAAATACTCCACTGCAACATATAAAACAATCAGCCTGGCAACAAGACGAACACTGCTACAATATTACAGCAATATTAATACTTCAGTTCACTAAGATCATTTGCAACACAGTAGATAACTAAGATGTATTTTGTGTTTGTATGAATGTGAGTCTGTGGCGTGAAACGAGAAACATTAAAGCCATTTAAAGAGTGGTCATTGTTATGGACCGTGTGGACCATAGTGCCGTTTTTTTTTTTTTTTTTTAATTTATGGTAAATATAAGTTTATTAATAACTATAAACCAACATTTAATAACAAACTAACAAGTAATTGAGAGACAGCTTCATTTAGGCTGAATTTGCAAAACCACTCTATAGATATATTTATTGTCTATTTACATTTGATGTTTATTTACTGTTCATTGCCAAAAAATAAAGTCACACAAATCTGTTTTTTAAACTGTATCTATGCTGATATGTTTGTGAAAATTGCAAACCTTGTATTATAGAAAATAATATAACTATTTGTGGAAAGTGCATTGTTTTTAACAATTTTTGTGTGTATATTTGTGTCACTTACCGCACTTTTGTGTAACGTCTTGTATAGGCTCACAGTTATGGGCTGTTATCCAGATTCGTTTCTCCCAATGCAGAATATCCCCATCAGTGCAGGCGATCCCAGATATGTCCTGAGCGCTGCGTACTCGTCCCCACACCCTGAACAGACTTAAGCTGCCCTTCAGTTCAGTGCCCGTCTCGATGCTTATCTTATTCTTCACAAAATTGTGGGCCACAGCTAAAGTCAGAGTACCACCAGCGGCCACGCTACAGCAGTGAGGATGCAGAGACGTTCCTTTATACTGCGGTTTTAATTCTACTTTGGTTCCATTGACATAGACTTTTGGCTCAGTCATGGAGTTGGACCAGGTCATGCAAACCGAATGCCAGTTCTCCAAGGACACTATGTCAGATTTGGTCCAGACCCTCCCAAACATTATGATTTGTAGTTCTGTTCCCTTTCCCTTCAGCCCAAGCTCTATGTGTGTCTTATTAGGGTGCAGGTACGTGAACGCAGTCCAGTGTGAATTGCTGAGCTTCCTCTTTATGTTCACACACACACTGAGCTCCTTCAGGTCAGGGATTTCATGTTCATTTTTCAGCATCAAGAAACTACAGTCCTTCTCCATGAAATCTATCTTCTTCCCCCACAAACTGGCAGCATTTACTGAACCTCAGGTGTTGAAAAATTATTGTAAAACATATTTTAGCACATAAAGACTTCAATCAAATTTGTATATACCAAACAAACAAAGCTCAAATATGTATCAAGTAACTCAGATTCCCAATTTTGAAATGTATGTTATAATATCTGAATGTTAAAATATTTTGCACAACAATAATACCTTTATCCTTCAATGCTATTATACATAGAATGAGGAAGATGAATAATGCCTGAATCAGTTTATTGTGTTTTTCCATTCTCCACCTGACAAAAGGCAAGAAATAAGAAGCATTAATTAACAATTAATATAATAAAAAAATTGTGTTGTGAAATATAACACATATTACACACTACAAAGATTTTTAAAAATGAAGCATAAATTTGGTTTTGCTTTTATATTATATATTTTAAGACCGTATCAAGCTCCACTGCAAACATAGGGTTAAAATTACTTCCCACTTTATCGCAAATTGTACTTCTCTCAGAAAAAAAAGGAACTAAACTGTCACCATTTAAAAATGTATAAATGTGTTGACTTTTAATGTTAATATGTACTTTTAAAATACTAATATTTGCCATTACATTACTAATATGTACCATTGAGACCATGAGGCACAAAGATGTACCCTTTAGCTTTTGTGTTCCAGTGCTTTCTAGTGTTTATAATTATTCTGGTTTGTAGATAATTCTAATAAATGTATATTAAAAATAAAAGTACATGTAAATTATTCAATCATTTCTCATTATGAAGTGACAAAACATAGCAGATGTAACAGAATCCAAATCCAAAATTAAACAATAGAATTACTCACCGCATTCAGCATCTGCTACTGTCAAATTTCCACATAGATCATTTCTTCATTCAAGAGAGTAACTGGATTTGAACATGTATGTTGATGTGAAAGGAATGACTATGAGAGATCTTGTGTTCATGTTAAAAAGTCCCCCTGTCATCCTCCTGGGTTATTCATTAAGCTCTTCAATCATGCACTTACTCAGATTAGCCATGACATACAACCAGTGTCAACCAATGACTGTGTACATACGCACACCATCTTCATAAAGCAGCTAGGATCAGTCAGTATAGCTGTTATATCATTAGCAAACAACAGGTGCAACTGTAAGTATTTTGACAATTTCTGGCCAGTTTACTCTGAAACCACCAACATCTTAAAGTGAAATGATGAAGCAGGCTAAACTACCCGCTGCTGAAATGCCTTTACTCAATCACCTTTTATACGGCAACTACAGGTATATGCCCTTGAACTCACCAATACATGAGTGCATTGCTAAGTTCTGAATTTAAAAACGCAAGTAAAAGCAACAACTAGGCAACACTTTAAAATATACCTTAAAACATAATGGATTCTGAATTATGGATTATGGATCGGGAAAACCCGTTCTGAAACTGATTCCATAGATGTGTCATTATCGGTATAGTTGAATTATGGACACCTCTATTCTCATAGATTTACAACGATTATTAAAACGTTGGTAACACTTTACAATACGGGTGCACAAATATGCATTAAATAATACTTAAGTAATGCACAGATAATCATGAGTTAATGTATAACTCATGAAGAACTAAACTATTTATTAATGATTACTTCATCAGCAACTAATGAACATTCAATATGATTCAAAGATTAAGTAATCAATAAATTGTTATTAGTTAAATGTGTCATAATGTATTAATTACCTAATAACTTATTTTATTATCTAATGAAGTAAAATCATATGTTAATTGGGTCGAAGCCATGCCTTTAAACTTCCAGTTGTCTGCTTTAATTAATCATTAGCTAATGATTTGCAAAGGTATCATTATGTTATGACTTTACTTGTTGAGGCACATAACTATTAACTAATTGTTTAGTAATATGTCATTGTGGTTATAGTTTTTGAATTAGTTAGTTAGTCATGTGCCTCAACAAGTAAAGTCACACCATAATGATACACATGCAAATCATTAGCTAATGATTAATTAAAGCAGACAACTGGAAGTTTAAAGGCATGGCTTCGACCCAATGTGGTAATTAACTTCATTAGTTAATAAAATAAGTTATTAGGTAATTAATACATTATGACACATTTAACTAATAACAATTTATTGATTACTTAATCTATGAATCATGTAGAAGGTTCATTTGTTGCTGATGCAGTAATTGTTAATGAATGGTTTAGTTCTTCATGAGTTATACATTAACTCATGATTATCTGAGCATTTGTTAAGCATGAATTAATGCATATTAGTGTCACCGTATTCGTTGTCGTATTTAATGCTTTGTTGAAAATGTAGGGTAGAAAAATGCCCCCTTATGCTGTGTACATTTGTCTGTGAAACTAAAGTTAAATGTGTCCAGAATAGTTATAGTTTTAGTGACAATGTCATTAATTATAAACCAAGTATGAAAAAAGTTTTCAACTCCCCCTCCCCACCGTCTAACAAAGCAATTTGCGTTATACATTTACAGCAAAATCAGAGTACAGGCAGTTTTAGCTTAATATTAAAAACATAATCATTAATTATGAATTACAAAATTATAATAGAGAATGTGAAGCTGACGTCACTCCGCGTTGAGTTCTGGGGAACTGCTTTGTTTATCCACCATACTGAGAGGATCGCGCGGAGTTCAGGGCAGTATTTTTATTTTCTGTTGTGATTGTGGAAAATGTCACCATTGTATGCATTATATATTAATGAGGCAAACCACCAGCAAATGCCATCAAGCACGCTTTACTCAGACAAATGCATACTTCATTCACAACAACACATCACATGATTTAAATACTGGCTGCTCTTAAAGTCAGGAACCAATGAAATGCCAGACATAAATCAAGTAATAACAAATACACATTATCCCATACACCACATCACCTCCCAAATTAAAGTTAACACCATTAATTCATTTCTACTCAGTTTCTGAAACGTTGTGGTAATTTAATAGTCTGTTTGGAATGCCACAGATCCCCTGTGCTTACAACCAGGGATTCAATTTCAGGCGGTTCAACTGGTATTTCAGACTCACATATCCTACAGCTGATGTTTCAGCCAACCCCGAATCTGGGATGTCAGTTTCAATCATCTCTTTTTTAGGCTTTTGAGTCTCTACTGAGCTGCGTGACCTCAGTTGTTCATCATACGTCTCTGAAGAGGAATGGCGTGGTCTCATCCAATTCAATTAATACACATTATCCCAATACACCACAGTATGTCATTCATGCTGCATCGAGAATTGCAAAAGTAACTCCGATCATCGTTCTGAGAGAAAACCAGACAATATGGCAAGCCGTTTTAGCTTAAATTATTCCCAGTGTTACTCGTCGTAATTGCATTTTTAGTAAGAATTTAATTGTAGAGCTCTCTAATTGAATTGTTACTAGTAAAAATGCAATTACGACGAGTAACACTGGGAGTATTTTAAGCTAAACGGGCTTGCCATAGGACAATGCAGTGTGATTTTTCACCTTTTCTATGTCTAAAACCCTCGAGGGAAGCAGGTAGCGGAGATGACGAGAAGACACCGGATAGTAAATCTATTAATAATGTCACCGATTAAATCCACTGCCTGGCACTCAATAAAAGAATCATATTGCTGCGTGTTTTTGTAAGTTTTGATATTGTTTGATTTAATAATTAACATCACCTTCGCGAGTATGACTCTCATTTTGCTTGTGAATTAGCAGAACTTGAACAGGGAACACTTAACACAAATAACGCTTCATGTGGCTTACTGTACCAAGACAGTGATAAAGACAAAATTGTATACTACGTGCAAATACCCACATAAGCCCAAAATGTGAACGCAACGCATTTATTTAGCCTACACGTTAAGCGTTTTCCCCTCATATAAAGAATGCTTATACCGAGACATATTAAAAGACGACATTCTGTACACACCTTACTAATAAAGCATAATATGTGCAGAAAAACTTATGAACCCAAAATATGAACTTTAAATACTGTCTTAATGCAAAAGCGTTTTCTTCATTTCGATTTTCTAAAGGGAGGAAAATGCTTAACGTGACAAGTTGCGTTAATATTCTGGCCTCATCTGCATGTCTTTTAGCATTACTGTCTTACTACATTACCAAACTGTTCACAAGCTTCCAGGGATTTAGTTTTAGTTGTCATTTGTTGAAATAAGAAGTCAGCTAAAATGGGCTATCAGGTAAAATGGGCCAAATAAGGTTGTAGCATCATATCTCTTTACATTTTTACAGAAAATCACAATAACTGATCTTGCATTATTTCTTCAAAACTTGTTGACATGTAACAATAATTTTTATTGGTCTGAGTTTTTTAAGGCTGGCAGGGCAGAGTGTTACATGAAGCTTGTCAGAGAAATTGTGAGGTAATTGAGCCTGACATAGAACATTTCATTAATCACTAATAAGGGTACTTAAGCAATTATAAGTAAGCTTACCAACAAAGCAAATGTTTATGAACAATGTTTTGACATGCTCTTTCAAATAAAAAAAGTTTAATTTATAAAAGAAACTTAGATTTTTGTGAAAAAGGGCATTTTAGGTAGAAATGACTGGTTAAGCTAAAATGGGCCACACTTTTGAGCTAAAATGGGCTGCATACACACACTTTTAAACATAAATTGAGGCTGAAAATAGGTTTATAGGCCTAGATATGTACAAAATCTTAACAGTCTTTAAAAAAAATTGCATTGCAGACAGTATGGCAGGAGGACAAGCAAAGAAAGGAAACAGAGAGACGAGAAGAGAAAGGGAAAGAAAGGAAGATGTCAGTAAAATGGGCTGCATACACAAACACACACTTTTTCACAGAAATCGAGGGTGAAAATAGGTTTATAGGCCTACTGTAGATACAGTGGGGAAAAAAAATATTTGATCCCCTGCTGATTTTGTGCGTGTGCCCACTGACAAAGAAATGATCAGTCTATAATTTTAATGGTAGGTTTATTTGAACTGTGAGTGACAACAAAAACAATCCAGAAAAATGCATTTCAAAAAAAGTTATAAATTGATTTGCATTTTAATGAGTCAAATAAGTATTTGACCCTTTCGCAAAACATGACTTAGTACTTGGTGGCAAAACCCTTGTTGACAATCAGAGGTCAGACATTTCTTGTAGTTGTCCACCAGGTTTGCACACATCTCAGGAGGGATTTTGTCCCACTCCTCTTTGCAGATCTTCTCCAAGTCATTAAGGTTTCGAGGCTGACGTTTGGCAACTCGAACCTTCAGCTCCCTCCACAGATTTTCTATAGGATTAAGGTCTGGAGACTGGCTAGGCCACTCCAGGACCTTAATGTGCTTCTTCTTGAGCCACTCCTTTGTTGCCTTGGCCATGTGTTTTGGGTCATTGTCATGCTGGAAAACCCATCCACGACCCATTTTCAATGCCTTGGCCCTGACGGTACATGGCCCCGTCCATCGTCCCTTTGATTCGGTGCAGTTGTCATGTCCCCTTAGCAGAAAAACACCCCCAAAGCATAATGTTTCCACCTCCATGTTTGACGGTGGGGATGGTGTTCTTGGGGTCATAGGCAGCATTCCTCCTCCTCCAAACACGGCGAGTTGAGTTGATGCCAAATAGCTCGATTTCGGTCTCACTGACCACAACACTTTCACCCAGTTCTCCTCTGAATCATTGGCAAACTTCAGACGGGCTGTACATGTGCTTTCTTGAGCAGGGGGACCTTGCGGGTGCTGCAGGATTTCAGTCCTTCACGGCGTAGTGTGTTACCAATTGTTTTCTTGGTGACTATGGTCCCAGCTGCCTTGAGATCATTTACAAGATCCTCCCGTGTAGTTCTGGGCTGATTCCTCACCGTTCTCATGATCATTGAAACTCCACGAGGTGAGATCTTGCATGGAGCCCCAGGCAGAGGCAGATTGACAGTTATTTCGTGTTTCTTCCATTTGCGAATAATTGCACCAACTGTTGTCACCTTCTCACCAAGCTGCTTGGCGATGGTCTTGTAGCACATTCCAGCCTTGTGTAGGTCTACAATCTTGTCCCTGACATCCTTGGACAGCTCTTTGGTCTTGGCCATGGTGGAGAGTTTGGAATCTGATTGATTGATTGCTTCTGTGGACAGATGTCTTTTATACAGGTAACAAACTGAGACTCCCTTTAAGAGAGTGCTCCTAATCTCAGCTCCATACCAGAAATCTTGCTGATTGATAGGGGATCAAATACTTATTTGACTCATTAAAATGCAAATCAATTTATAACTTTTTTGAAATGCGTTTTTCTGCATTTTTTTGTTGTTATTCTGTCTCTCACTGTTCAAATAAACCTACTATTAAAATTATAGACTGATAATTTCTTTGTCAGTGGGCAAACGTAAATCAGCAGGGGATCAAATATTTTTTTTTTCCCCACTGTAAGTATCCATACAAAATCTTAAGTTTTTTTTTTTTTTAAAACACACATACATGCACACAAAAGACACCAATGCACAGAAACACACACCTATACAACATGATCAGTTCATTTTTAATTGCATTGTTTAATTAAATATTCATTCAACTTTCTATTTAATGAAATACATTTATGGTGTTGTTATGGCACACTAAAGACAATAGTGTCAATTTACTGTTAAAAATAAAATGATTTAAGCTGAAATTACCTGTGTTGTTCTCTTTTTATATTGGCCCATTTTACCTGAATGTTGTGCCGTGGCTCAAGAAGGTACCTGCTGATACTCTAACTCTCATCATTTTAAAGCTTTTGTACTTTTTCACATTTAAAAAATATAAATATATTTAAGAGACCCATGCTAATTTATAAGAATAGCATTAGATCTCATGCATAGCTTATTTGATGGTATTATAAGTCATTTACCAAAACGTGGCCCATTTTAGCTGACTTCACCCTACAGTGTGCTCATCTGTCTGCTGAACGTGACCCACAATCTCTGATTCTCCTCCTTGGCCACTGAAAAATGAATAATTACAATGACAACAATTATACTTCGTCATTAAAACGTTTCCAACAAAGAGATGGATCGACTTCTGTCAGCTTGTTGAACAAATATTTATTTGGCTATCACATGACAGCTGAAGCAGCAGCGAGCGTCCAGCGGGCGACACTGTTTTCACGATAATCAAATCAAAATTGTAAACGAAATTCTACAAAACTTAAGAGAAAAATGATCACGCGAAGCGATAAAATAGCTTCTCCTCTCTGCAAACGATCCAATGAAGAAATAGAATATTAAAGGCAAAAACAAAACAAAAGATAACCAGGTATCCGTATTAGGCTGCGTCTAAAGCCTAGGCAGCTGACTTGCAATAGGTGTGTTCGACTTGTAGCGGCGCTGCGCAGAATGCTCAGTGTAGGACATCAAAGTACCGCGAGAGCGATAAGAGAGCCGACGGATCCTATGCTTTCGAATCGCTCTCGCGGTTTTTGCAAATGACTTTGCAGGCAGCGTTTTTGCACGAAGGCACCTCATGAAACTGATTTCGGACAGGCCAGGCGTCTGAATTCGCTCTAAGGTTCGCTCAACAAGTAAGATTACCGTTAGGGTATAACCTCATGAAATATTTTAAATGTGAAAGTAAGAAATTGATCGATGGAAAGAACTTAATTATAGTTACATGTTTGCTAACGAAATAAACCAATAAAAGCCATTTGTGTAGTGTGTTTTTGTGTTCATGGTTAAATGCTAACTTAGTCTAATTTCAACTAGCCTTGGTCTTTAATTAACATTAACATTAATTTGTGTGCAACCTACAAACTGTCCTGGTTGAAGTGTAGACTAAATGCAATCGGTCAAATCGGTGTTGTTTTGAGCAAATTAATTGCATTCCCGCTGAAAAAAACAAGCGTATAATACAATAACCATTTTATTGTACACTATGTTTTAAACATCTTTTGGGAGACTTAAATACTTCAAACTGATTTGGAACGGGTCATTACTGGTTCTGTGCTATGCCACTAGATGTCTGAAAAACACACTGCATTTAACGGACACAAATTACAGAATCCCAACTTCATTCTTCCTAGATGTCGCTGTTTTATGAAAAAACACAGCATTTAAAGAATGCAAAGGATAAACTCCCAATTTTATTTTTTCTCAGATCATACAAAGGCAACTAAAATAACATAATTGTCATGTTAATTACATTAAGCAGAATGTGTTAGTAAGGAGAACGACATACACATTTTAATTTTTTCCAGTATGAGTTTGTATACGAAAATGACAGATTGTAGTTAGTATTTCAAATCCCAAGGAAGCAATCTAAAAGATACAGAAACACTACTGAAAAGTTCAGTGTCCATGATTACAAGCTGTTAAAGATTTAAAAATGATCAACCCAAAGCTCCATTTTGAAACATTATTTAAAACAGATTTACCAGTAATACGTCTCAAACGACAGACTTCACCTTCTTAATACACATCTCTCTGCATTATCCATCTTTCATCCTGTCTTACTATCTTTCCTGAGACAAATAGGCTTTGGAAAGAGAGAGGATACATTTTCCCATCAAAGCCTCTAGGTAAACGTAACATTCCTTACAGGAAATATCAAACTCCCTTAATGAAGAAGCCAGAACCAACATAACAGAAGCCTTTGTCAATACTTCAAGCATATTTTTGTGGGACTTTTGTATAAATTCAAATGAATGCTGATATTTTTCTAAAGTAATCTCACTCTTGTGTCTCCACGGTCATCAGGTGCTTACAGTTTCTTGGAGCAGTCAGAGCAGTATATGTCTCCATTGAGAGCGACGAATCTCTTTTCTGCCAGGTTAAGGGAGCACTTCTTACAGTTAAAGCAATAATCATGCCAAGAGCCACCCTCATAGTTCACTACGTTCGTAGCCTTGCCAAATCCTGTGGGATGAGACAAGGTAGATTTATTTGTCACTTTAGTTCAAGTCAAAGACAGAACTTTTAAAAAGAGTAATGAATGTCAGTGCATATGTGTGTGTGGATTCAAACCTGTAATGGGATTCTCGCAGCTGCTGCATTTTTTGGCCACAGTGCTTTTGTAGCAGTCCACACAGTAGACCTTTTCCTCATGGGAGGTGAAGCGGGTGCCAGCCAGGGGCTTTCGGCAGGAGGAGCACACAAAGCACTCAGAATGCCACGGCTGGTCCTGGAAATTCACACCTCCTGTGGTAATGGGCTGGAGGAAGAGGGCCAAAACATGTGGAAACAATAGACTGAGGCAACCTGTGATGGTCATTATTATCATAAAATGTCTTTATTTTAGAAAAGAACATGTTTTGTATTTACAAAATATATAGTAACTTACAACTTTAAAAATAATAATGAACAAAAATCCATTAATTTGTACTACATCTCTCACCTTCTTACAGCAAGCGCATTGTTTGGCAAATTTCTTCTCATGGCAAAGGCTGCAGTAGATGTTGTCATTTTTTGCAAGGAAACTTTTGGAGCCGATTGGCTTTTGACACTGATAGCAAGTGAAACACTCGTCATGCCATGAGTTGCCTTTGTATTCCACATTCTCAGTGCCTGGAAAGGAACACAGGAAAGGAAAATGAACTGTTACAAAGGAAAAAATGACATACAAATTAAGCACTCTAAGACTCCAAAGCTCCCCATTGTCAAAAAGACAATATGTGACCCTGGACCACAAAACCAGTCTTGAGTCGCTGGGGTATATTTGTAGCAATAGCCAAAAATACATTGTATGGGTCAAAGTTATTGATTTTTCTTTTATGCCAAAAATCATTAGGACATTAAGTAAAGATCATGTTCAATGAAGATATTTTGTAAATTTCCTTCTGTAAATATATCAAAACTTCATTTTTGATTAATAATATGCATTGCTAAGAACTTCATTTGGACAAATATAAAGGCGATTTTCTCAATATTTTTTATTTTTTTGCACCCTCAGAGTCCAGATTTTTAAATAGTTGTATCTCGGCCAAATATTGTCCAATCCTAACAAACCATACATCAATGGAAAACATACAACTGAAAAATTGACCCTTATGACTGGTTTTGTGGTCCAGGGTCACATATTTGAAGGCTGGGACTTCTGCTGTAATGACAAGTGTGTTTACAGAAACTAGGAGTGACAATAGCCAATATTAAAACAAATAACTATAAATAATTCTGTCAGACCTGTCTTGTCTTGTGGTTTTCTGTCTCGTGCTCCCCTTGACCTAGTTTTTCCCTCTTGTATGCCCATATTTGGTTATGTTCCTGTCTTTATCAGTTAATTATGTCCCACCTGTGTTTGTTTAATTATCTCGTTTAGTGTGTGTTTATAAGCCCTGTGTTTCGCTGAGTCTCGTGTCTGGTATTAACGTCGATGTCCTGTTCCTTGTGAGTCTCTGCCTGTCTTGTGTTCCCTGTTATCCTTTTTGGATTTAATTAAAGACTGTGATTTTGAAGTTTACCTCTCGTTTCCCTTGTGCTTATCGTGACGCATTCAAATAATTAAAAGTTTCAGTAACTGAATTATCTTCAGAGTTTACATTTTAATATGAATTAATTATTTTTCTATAAAAACTATAATTATATATTAATTATTAATTGTATATTATTATTTTTACTTTTTAGGATTTTATAAAAAAAAAAATCGAAGTATAGAAGTCACAGTTTTAAAATTCTCGCCTATATTTATTTTAAATGTGGAATCATATGAATTAGAAGAGATGATATAATAAAATACATAAATAATATCATATAAAAAAACTATGTATTAAGGTGTATTATATCTCTACCTATCTATATTTGAAATATAACATTTAACTTTTTAAGATATATACATCTATTTTATATCTATATATAAATTTGTGCTAGAATACATATATAGCAGAAGGTGTGGAGACTATCTGTCCCCTACCTGCCAGGATGGGCTTGTAGCAGCCATGGCAGCGAGGGGCATCCTCACGTGAGCTACACGTCCCACACAGGATCCTGTCATCCTTGGAGGTGAAAGACTCCTTGGCCAGATTCTTATAGCACTTGGCACATCGGAAACAATCCGAGTGCCAGTACCGGCCCTTATGGTGAAGCTCCTATATAGACAAGAACCAAGACTGAGAGATGTGATATATATTATAATACAATTTAACTCACAATATTTGTGAAAGTAATATATTTAATTTTAAATATGCTCCACAATTTTTAAAAAAGCAGCAAGGATGCATTCAATTAATCAAAAGTGACAGTAAATACATAATGTTACATAATATGTCTTTCAAATAAATGCTGTTTGCCATCACAGGAATAAATTACATTTTAAAATATATTCAAATAGGAAACAGTTATTTTACATTTTAATACTATCTTACTATAAAATACAGTATTTTGAACAGTAGTGTAGGCTATATATTTATTTTTAATTGATTTATGAAAAATATTATGAAAAGCTTGCAGAAATACACTTAATACTTCTAGTGCTATTTTGACTTCAAAGCCTACTGTTTAGATAGAGTAGATGACTGATAGTGTAAAAGTTAGTGTAATAGATTACTGAAGGTGTAAAACTTTCTCCAAACTATAATTAAACTAGCATTATCACTACACTATTATTATTATGTTGTGTGCTCTTATCTGATATGGAAAGATATGGGCCAGAGCTACAACAAAGCAGATATTTCAACAGACCAATATTTCAGCGTGGGTTTAGTTGTATTTGAACGGAAAACCACCCATGGAGTAAAGAGAAACCAGCTCCTGATATCAGTGTTACCTTGGATTCGGTGCTGATCGCGCGTCGACAGTCCACGCAGGTGTTGGCGCAGAACTTGTCAAAGCATCGCACGCAGACTTGTTTCTCGTCTTTCCTCACAAACTTCTTTCCACTGAGGTCCTCGCGACAGTAAAAACAGTTGGAACGGGCCGCCATAGTCACCCAATAAATCCCGCGAAAGCTGTGAGAAATAATAACAGCGATTACCTCATCGTGCTCATAAAATCAGGTCATAAAAATACATCATGATGTATAAATGCAGAAAAAATAAATAGTTTTTTCCCGAACCGTTGTTGTAACACGTCTCACACCCCCTCATGTAACTGTTCAGAGTTTCCTCAGGAAACAGTGAGTGGGGACATTTATTGATAAGAGAGTGTTTGTTCCGTTTTCCCTTAGGCGGAGGTAGAAAATTGCTCTAAGTTATGTAACCATAGGCAACAGCAAACAGCACATGTTTTTTATTGTCCCCCGGTCTTATCTTCATCTGATAACGGGTTCAGTTTAGCTGCAAAGCGGGTTAGCAGACGGGATGAAAGACTTTCTTTCAGTATGATAAATCTAATCGGTAATAATAAAACCACACATTCATTAAACACATTCATACCTAAATCAAATGATGTCGTGAAACACTGGAGGAAATGTTATAAAAATTGAATTTGTTATGAGATAGGCCTAGCTATTCGATTATAAACATACTTACCGGATCACATCGCTGCGAGTGTCTGGTTTGAATTACATATTGATTCACTCGCCAAAACAAATCATTGGGAATTTTCCCATGTAGTTATTAAAAATGAGGGCAGGTTACCAAACACTTCATGGGAATAAAATATTAACTTTTGTGCAGATGCTTCAAGCGAATATGTGCGTGTTTTCTAGCATGCGGGAACACATTTGATCGTGTTGATTTGTTTTCTGTATATGTGCAGAAGTATGTCTGGTATGCATGTGGTGAGATGAGGAATGTGTTAACAGCTCTTTGACAATGTTACCTCTCATTCACTTCTTCAAACACTTTGCATTGAGCTTACATATCTGGTTAATTATTTAGCATGCATCAGAACACTTTCCAGGTGGGTTGTCTGTCAACTATAGCCTCACTAATGGCTGACATATTTTACTGGTCTACACAAAGTCCCAAAGGCTGAGGAAAAATAATGTGTTTACTTTCTGTCTCCTTTGCAAATGTGAACCCTAAACTAATCCTTTATTGGAAGGAAGCTGGTAGATCCCAACGTTTCGAGCAAGTTGGCCGGTACAGTCCATAAATAAATTCGGCTCAAGTTGTCAAACATCACTGCCAAAACCAGAATCACAGACCTGTTTTTCTGTGTAGTGAATGCTTTGCATCCGCTGTACCAACCCAGTGGTCCTATATAACACATCTAAAACTAAACCTCCCATCCATGCCTGTTTTAGACAAGCACAAGCATTTTTTTAATGGACACAGGAGAAGTATTTGAACAGTAATGAGGTTTAAATATGCTATGTTACAGGACTTGGCAATCACTCTTGTTTTCCCGAAAGTTCGAAGACTGAAATGTGCTATTTTTCAGTTCTGTGTTTCCTGGTCGGTTAACTTTAATGACAGAGCAGATACATTTAGAGATCACATTTTAGCATGGTTCTAACAGTCATGCTCACCAAAGCTCAAAGCTCACGGGCTCATACTTTTTCAAATGAGATTTATGGTGTTTTTATGGGACAGTCAAGAGAGGACAGGGCCTGGATTCATAAAACATTTTTAAGGATAACATTTTTCTTAACCACTAGGCTATTTTTTTCTTATTTTCTAGCTTAAGAAAATGTTAAACATTGTCTTATAAAGAGAATATTCTTATCTTTATATTTTTCAGATTTCTCTTCCTAAAAATAATGAAAGTGAGACAATATTTATTATTTTTACTATTGATATTAAGATTTGTTCTAATAGAATAAAAGTGGGGCATTTCTGTTATTATTGTACATATTTATTTCATTATTATTATTTTTTCTTAATACTTTATTTCTTTATTAGATTTTCATAAATCGCCTCAGATTCATCATTCTCAGATCTCATGTCACCCACACATGTGCTAACCACTGGACTACAGCTCCATTCATATGGTTATAATTAACAGCAAGCAGTTTCATTAAAACAAATAAAGAGCAAATAAGGGAAACCGCTAAATGGGTCACAGATAAGCGTGAATGGGGCATTTTTATAGACACTGATGTAATGGCGAACTGACAGACCCCTGTTTTAGTCAAATATTTAATGTGATCTCCAGGGAGATGGCAGACTGTTGAGACTGGAATCTGGTTTCAGGATGACCTCATGCACCAGCATCTGGAACACAGTCGGGCGAGCGTAGCAGCCAAAGCAAACGAGGGGAAGAATTGAAAGAGTCATGCTGCTTGCGACCCATTGGTTGATGCGATATGAGGCAACTTGAGAGCCTGTGAGACTTCAGCTGAAGAGAAAAATAATATGGTGATACTGACCATGTTTTTTCCTCCTTTATGCTGCTTTTGCGTGCATTTAACAAGTTATTTTTCTTCGCAGGCTCATAAAAGGGTGCGGTGGATATGATGAAGGCGACCAAATTAGAAGTTGGGCTATGACATCACCTGCTGGTTAGCTCAAAACATCACTTTTACAGTAATTACAGTATTTGAAAACCACACACATGAGCGCACTTGTGCATATGCTCTGACCCAAACAGAGAAACATATGTTGGATACTTTAAAAAAATATATATAAATTTTAATGCACAAATGGTCCTGCTTAGCCAACATGGGTCATCTGAAATTGGTATGGTAATGGAATCAACCCTGTTACACAGCTGGGGAAATTGAGGGGGTCTTGGCAGAGTGTTGTGTTGGCATGATCTACATGCTGAAGAATGTGGCGAAAGCTTGGAAACAGGAAGCCTGTGAAGCAGCGGTAAGAAGAACAGGCGAGACGGCTGGCCAGCGGCGTAACCATAGTACTCTTGATCTGCACTCAAACACACAAAGAGGAAACTCAAACAAGGCTACCGTCCCTCTCTAGGCAAGTGGGGTTAATATGGGGCCACATTATAACCACCATATAATTATCCTGTTTATAATTGTTTAGAATGTTTCTCTTAAAGGGACCTGGCACTAACAATAGGTTACTTATTACATGGCGTTCTGGAATACTTTATTTGGTTATGGCATTATGCGGTCAAATATTTTTTGTGCAACAGGCGGGTTCCAGAATTTTCTCTATTTTCTCCATAGGGGAATTGATTTTTAATGGTAACTCGTAAACAGTAAAAAAAAAAGGCCTACTGTGACCTATGGGGTTGTTAATTGATGGTATATGCTTTTGTTGAAGCATTATTTCAACATACTTTTTTAAATATTAAAGTTTAACTGTGGAATTCCTGGTGAAAACTACATTACCCATGACTCTAAAAAAAATCTCCACCAATCAGAGAATCAGAACAAGTTAATCACACCAAAAGAGCTCTTTAGCATCAACCCACTCCCATGAACCCGCCCCAACAAACTACTTAAATATTTGTATCTTATAGTTAGGCTTATGTGTATTTTGCAATAAACATAACATATATTTTTTTCTATATACATAATCAACAAATCAATAGTTCTGTGTTTTCTCCATTTGGATTTGCAATGCTTCATGGGATTGTAGTTCTTTCCCAAAATAAAACTGTTAATTTCACGCTCTTGTACCTTTGTTTTTTTTGTCTGATTTTCAAATACTTTTTGTTTTAAATAAAATTTTGTAATGTTGTGATTCACCTTGTTGCTGGTTGGTTTTGTTCTTTGCTTTTAACTCTTTAAAGCCTGGTTTATACTCGCCGCGTCCGCACGAGCGCAAAGGTGCACGTGGCGAAAATGATGTCATCGCGGAGTGGGCAGCCATGCGCATTGAGTGCGTGAGGCCTCATTTTGCTTGGCGGTGTGCACGGCACTTTTTTTTTATTATTGGTCCTATGATGTAAATATCAAGATTAATACCCAAAGCAAACTATTTGCCAGTAATATTTGTTGTAGCTGATATCCATCTGCCGTTGTATGCATATTCAAATACACAGAGCAGTAGGGTACAAAAAACAGAGTACGAATCCCTCAAGTTCTTACCTAAATGTTTCCACATATGGTTTTAAAAGGCCCCAAGAAGCAAAAATGGAGAGGAAATGAATCACATTTCATCTGACATTAAGGGAAGAGCAAATGCTTTACAGGTCCCCACTGTGCTCTTGGTATCAGGAGAACACAACATCCTTTCACGAAAGCAAAACTGGATCTGAATGGATCAGATGTGAATAAGCAAAAGAGAGATCTGTTGATAGCCCATGTCAAATGTTTTTGAGGATCATTTTGTACTTCCTATGAAAAAAAACGTTATAATTGCAAAGATTTTAAGAAATAGTTCTCCCAAAAATGAAAATGTATTCACACTTAGGCCATCATCAGAACAGATTTGAATAAACTTAGCATTACATCACTTGCTCACCAATGGATCCTCTGCAGTGAATGGGTGCCGTCAGAATGAGAGTCCAAACAGCTGATAAAAACCACAATAATCCGCAAGTAATCCACACGACTCCAGTCCATCAATTAACCTCTTGTGAAGCAAAAAGCTGCATTTTTCTAAGAAACAAATCCATCTTTAAGGCCTTTTAACTTATGACACTTATGGACAAAATACGAGTTCATAATCCATAATAATACTCCTCCAGTGAAAAATCACACTCACATCAAAATATACATATTTGTTTAGAACTGTTTTGGACTGTTTTTGCTTAAAAATGGTGATTGAGCTGTACATATTTCTCTCCTGATGCAGATGAGATGACTTTTGATGACTTCAGATGAGACAGTTTGAAATTCAAAACATGATGTATTTGATTTTTGCAAACATGCAGCTTTTCACTTCACAAGATGCATTAACATTTTAATCAATAGACTGGATCCGTGTGGGTTACTTGTGGAGTATTGTGATGTTTTTATCAGCTGTTTGAACTCTCATTCTGGCGGCACCCATTCACTGCAAAGGATCCACTGGTGAGCAAGAGATGTAATGCTAAATTTCTTCAAATCTGTTCTGAGGAAGTAACATGTTGGATGGTCTGAAGGTGACTACATTTTAAGCAATTTTTTATTTTTGGGTGAACTTTTCCTTGTTAGGAGGCTTGTTGCAACTAGCTCCTGATTCATAATCAGTCCTAAGGCAGTGACTCAAACACATGAGACTGTCCATGCGCCCTTGATACAATACAATACTTATCTTGTGGTACGCACATGGAGTTTGCTTCCTCTATTTAAATGTGCATTATATCAACACCACATATTGTTATTCGTATATGGACTATGTGCGAAAACACATTTGTATATTAGTCACCTTAGAAATAATCACTCTGGATTCAGTGTCTGTCACCTTCAGCCAGCAAGAAGTGTCCAAATGGGAAAAGGGATAGAAAGTAAATAATCTAGGCCTATGCCAGACATGGTATGATAGCCTAATCATTTTACTTCCTCGGAATGTGCACCGGATAAGACAGGGAATTATGGACATCAAAGACAGATATCAGATATTTTATATCACTCTCATGGGGTGAATTCCAATCTGCACATAATTTAGACATAAACTGTCCAGCAGAGTCTCTCACCCCATCAATCCTTAGACATGTGGCTAGATCTTTGGAGTGAAAATCTTTAATAAGAAACAGATTTCAGAGGCTGAAAGAACATGCAGAAAATCACTGCAGCCAACGCCCCATTTTAAACTTACTGTACTTACATCAATGCACTTCATATTCAGACTCACACACTGATATAAACATCAATGAGGTTAATCAAAATAGTATACTGAACATGAAGAAGGTAGAAATTTTATTGGCCAGATTAAATATTAAACAGCTAAAGCCAGTTTAAAAATATGAAGAAAGAAAAATCAGGATAACTGAAGGATGTTTGTTGTATTAATTGCAGGTGAAATAAATTCCTGTTGATCATAGAACACCAAACTGATTAGAATATTTTCTGAAATTAGAAAATATTTTTTATATGATTTTATTACTGTTTATTTACTTACATTACATATAAAAACATTATTTAGCCTCTTTTTATGTCTGTTTTGTCGCAATTTTGATTAGCCTACCTTAATATCCTATTAAAAAAACGTAAATTTCGCTGACTCGTCTGAGCTTTTTACCGTTGAGAAAGTTTAACGTACCTTTTCTGGGGGATACGGTGCTCTAAGAAGTGTCCTGTCCTCTGCCGCCACAGCAAAGTTTCAAAGTGTTTTGCGTTGGTGGGTTGTCGAGAAGTCTTAGCTCATAAATATTAATTAGGTCATGCTAACGTTCTTTAGTAGACTTCCAATGGCTACGGCTTTCTTATAAATATTAATTATGCATTCCTGACGCTGCGCACTTACCATCCAATTACGAAGATCTAGCTCATGAATATTAAGAAGTTTTAGGATTCGTAATCTACATGATGGGACGACGGGAAGGACGCGCACGCTTTAGTTATTCCTTGCAAAATAAATAATAATAAAAAAGATCCAGTAGTTTCACTCTCTTAAACAAGAGCACTTTCCTTTATAACAAAAGGATTTTAAAATCAATATTGGTAAGATTTTAAATCTCCTTTTGGAGATGGAATGCATTAGTTGGGTCATAATCTTCAAGTAGCCTACGTTCAAGGAAAGTTGCGCCTGGCAATATGTATTTTAAATAAATTAATTAATGGAGAAAATTACTGCACCCAAACAATTTTCAACACAGGCTTAAAAAGTACATCAAATCTCATTTATTAGAGGATCAATGGATGTGGAACAGTAACAAAACACTTTCAAATAAGTCACTTTTCCTATGTATTATTAAATCTCTTTTTCATAAGTAAATGTTAATGAGGTAACAATGAGTCAGATAGCACAGTACAAACACTAGGTTACCGGACATAGGCACTTATTTATAAAAAATGTATCCACAAGGAGAGCCACAAGTTATGTCAGACTTTGAAATGATCAATCTGCATTCACAATAGATGCAGATGTTCAGTCTGACCTACACAATACTCAAAAATTTATTTCAGTTTCCTTTGTGTGTTTGTGTGTGTGTGTGTGTGTGTGTGGGGGGGGGGGGATCAAAAGGATTAGCAACCACAACCACAGTACACCAGTGTCTAGACAAATACATAAATATATATGGCACTATATAATAAATCAATAAAAGCATAAATAATCATTTAACTTAATATCTGTGAAAGAAAGCGTCACATAGAAGCCAAGAGGTTAGCAGCTGTCTGGCAGGCTCAGACTCGGTGGCGCAGAGGGTCCGACAGGGGCGGGGATGGCGGAGGAGGAGGGAATGACGTCAGGGGGTCTGGAGGCTCTTCTGTGGGGAGAACCAGACGGGTGCCTCCGAACGCAAGCTCCCTGTCCAGAGGATCGTCTGAGGTTCCTGCTAGCGAGTAAAGCCCAGCCTGGCTGGTGGACGTGGTGGGCATGCCATGGGCATCTGTGCTGACCGTCATGTCACTGTACATCAAACCACAGCCGTCATTCAGAATCAGCTCTGTGTCTTCATCATTTAACTGACCAGCATTCTGGCAGGAGGGGAAAGAAAATCCATGATTTGCATAATTCGGATTACACTTGTGTGCTCATGTGATTTTACTCATTTTTACAGTGTAGTATGAGCCAATAGCAGCTGAATGTGTTCATGGGTTTACCTCGTAGGCTTGTGAGCTGGTGAGACAGCGTGCTATTGGACCACAGCAGGCCGGCAGAGTGGAAGTGAGTGGAGGCCCGCTGTGAGTGAGGAAGGGTTTTAAATAACTGCACCACTTTGTTAAGGATTAAACGGTTTTTAAAATGACATAAATAAGTATACTACTCTTATTCATTATTAATTACACTAAAAGAAGCCTCTTATGCTCACCAAGGCTATATTTATTTGGTCAAAAATGCAGTAAAAACAGCAATATTGTGAAATATTATTACAATTTAAAATGAGTGTTTTCTATTTTAATATATTTTAGAATGTAATTTATTCCTGTGATGGCAAAGCTGAATTTTCAGCATCATTACTCCAGTCTTCAGTGTCACATGATCCTTCAGAAATCATTCTAAGATGCTGATTTGCTGCTCAAGAAACATTTCTTATTACTATTATGGATGTTGAAACCAGTTGTGCTGCTTAATGTTTTTGTGGTATTTATGATACACTTTACTCAGGAACTAAGGAATAATCTTTTGTAACAATGTCACAAAACATTAAGTATCACTTTTGATCGATTTAATGCATTCCTTTTTTTTGAAGTTATAAAAACAGCATTTATTACAAATCAAGTTTTTTTTAACATTATTAATGTCTTTACTATCACATGCTATGCATACATATAATCACATATATTGAACATTTATTTTATTTGCAATTTACCATTTTGACCATTTCATGCAATGACATTTATGTCTCACTTTTTCATAATTTATATACAATATGCCTATTTATACTTCTGGTTGGATGCTCACTGTATTTTATAGTACCTGCACTTTGTGCAATGACTAATTATAATAATTATCAGAATTATAATAATCATTTGCAAGGGTTGTCAATTTTTTTAGTGCAGGGTTTCCCCCTGGGGGTTCATGAAGGAATTGCAGGGGGTTTATGATTTTATGAAAAGCTAGTGATTAAAACTGTAAAATTAAAATGAATAATTTCACAATTAAAACAACCTAAAAAAAAAACAACTTTCAAATAATAATTTGTTTACCTGAATGTCATGTGACCACTAAATGACATCAGAAAAATGTGGTGGTAAATTATTGAAACATTAACTTAAAATCTCATACTTGGCTGACAAAACACTTCTCCTTATTAGTGAATTCCAGATGAAAAAAAAAATCAAAATTTGATAAAAATATTACTTAAGATCACGAGTGCCCTCTACTGTTTAATATGCCGCACTGAAGACATACTGTTGGAGATGCAGAATGTATTGTATTTGCCTAAGATTGTCTAATCTAATATGTAGTGTGTAAAGTCAAAAACTTCTTATTTTTAAATAAATAACGTTTTTAGGGACAATTTATATGTTGATACAACTAGGCAGAACAACTGAAGGATACTTGTGGTCAAAAGTGTACCACAGTCTGAACGGCCAGGCACTCTCATGCTTGCTACTTCTTTGTGTCATGCCATCCGGTGCTGTGACCTATATGAGCAGAGAAGAAGATGAGACGAGAGGAAATGTAGTCTGTTACACTACCCTTAAGTGTCAGGCTTGTACAGTCAATATTTGAACATTAAACACTGATTTTTCTGATATCAGCTGTTGCATTTTGAGCAGACGCGAGTAGAGCTTACCGAATTATCTTGATCTGCGTCCACTCCCACTCTGTGGAAAGATAATGTGACTTAGACAAAAAACAATGAAAGAAAGCCATATTTTGCTTTAAGAACGTAACTGAGACTCACCGAATCTGCATAAGTGACAGCATGGGGGTCGTCCCGCCCCCACAGACCCACACAGTGAAGAAAACGATCAGTAGGGTGGTGGAAAACATCATCTGCCTGGCGTATGTCGCAGTGTCCCTAATTGAGAGGGCAAAGGTCATCGCCCCTCGGAGCCCTGTGAGGTCAGTGTGACATCATAAACAACAGAAAAAAGGACATTACGCACTTCAACTGTCTCTGATCTCTGCAGAAATTACCTGAAAACATCATGACGTGCTGGAAATTGGAGACGATTTTATTCTTGCGGCCCAAGTTTAACAGGAAAGACAAGGGGTAGATGTTAGCCGCCCTGCCAAGAAATATAGCCAGCTAAAAATGAAAGCCACAGTTAAGGACAATGTTTGTCTGTATACAATTCATGAGTACAGCATAAACATACTGATACTAAAGGATACAAATGCACCTATGATGAAGAGGGGATTGAACACATGGTGCTGGAAGGAGAAAAGTGTCAAGCCCATATAAGAGAAGATGAAGTTTTCAGCCAGGAAATTCAGCAGCTCAAACAACTGTTGGAGGAAACGGTGGACGATACTATCAGTATGCACATCTTGAACACAAAAACAGAGAATTCTTAACTATGAGACTTAACTAAGTTTGTATGTTACCTGTTTGGTTCTACTCTTTGATTCAGTAGAAAGGTTGTTGTATGTATAGTGAGCCTGAGTAATGCCACAGAAGAGCACTGCAACCACACCTAAACACAAAGATTAAACACTGCTTTCTACTGTTATTTACATGCTATTTTAGTATTTATTAATATTTTGAATTCACTTGTACTTTTATTTATTAGTTTTGTTTTTATGTATTTATTAGTTTTAGTTTTTATTTCTAATTTAGTTAATTACAACATTGATTAAAAATATACACTAAGTCTGAAATAACTGGAATAATGAAAAAAAAAGCTTTAGAATGTATTTGTTTATTAATTAAAAATAAAGTATAACAACAATATTGTGAAATATAGTGTCACATGATCCTTCAAAAGTCATTCTAATATGCTCATTTACTGCTTAAGAAACATTTCATATTATTATTTTATTATGTTGAAAACAGGTTTTGCTGCTTAATATTTTTGTGGAAACTGTGATACATCAGTTCTTTTAAATTGCAATAATATTTCACAATATTACTGTTTTATTACATTTTTTATTTAACAAATGCAGCCTTGGTGAACATAACAGACTTTTTAAAAACAAAAGTTCACAGATGATAATGTACAGATACAGATAAATATTTGACCACTGAGGCCACGACTGACCAATCAGAATCCAATAAACAATTTAGAGGCATAAACCAACAGTATTAATTTTTCCATGATGTTATATGGAGCATGTGACTAAACAGAGATTTCAGAGATCATAGTGTTGTCATAGTTACCTGTGAAGCTGCAGGCCTCAGCCAATAGGAACGTACTCCAAGACATGAGGAAGAAAAGGGCCGTTTCCAGCAAGGGGAAATCTCTCAGCTTAGTGAACTTTGTGACCTAAACAACAGCACATATTAAAAGATTAACTACTTTAGATTTTAACTGTTTTTTTTTCTTTTGACTAGTTTATTTGAATTAAAACAATTAAATGTATAAACATACCAGAGCTGTCATGACTCCAGTTGCAGCCCCCATTGCAAAAGATCCACTGAAAACTCCCAGAAAGACACCCAGTGACTTGAGCAGGGCACTGCCGTCAAATGTGTGACGATTGTCTCCCTCAGGCTGGTATGCCACTATTGATCTGTCAGTAGGTGAGAAAGGGTTAGGGTTATAAATATTAAAGGGATAGTTCACCCAAAAATGAAAATTCTGTCATTAATTACTCACCCTCATGTCGTTCCAAACCTGTAAGACCTTCGTTCATCTTCAGAACACAAATTAAGATATTTTTAATGAAACCCGAGAGTTCTCTGACCCTCCATCACGACACATGCACTGTTTACATGCAGAGGAAAGCACACGCATGCGGCATGATACTCTCCACAATGGTGGCACACCGCGGCAGATGGGATGAGGAGGAGAAGAATTGTTGAATAAAGTAGTTATTTTTGTTTTCTTTGCGCACAAAAAGTATTCTTCTAGCTTTGTAAAATTACAGTTGAAACACTGATGTCACATGGACTATTTTACCTATATCCTTGCTATGTTTCTGGACCTGGGAACATAGCAGTTGCGTTGCTGTCTACGGAGGACCAGAGAGCTCTCAGATTTCATCAAAAATATCTTAAATTGTGTTCTGAAGATGAACGAAGCTCTTACGGGTTTGGAACGACATGAGGGTGAGTAATTAATGACAGAATTTTCATTTGTGGGTGAACTATCCCTTTAAGCAGAACAACTGTTTTCAACATTGATAATAATAATAAAAAAAAAATTCTTGAGCAGCTAATCAGCATGTTAAAATGATTTCTGAAGGATCATGTGACACTGATGCTGAAAATTCAGCTTTGCATCACAGGAATAAATAATTTAAAAAAGTTTTTTAAATTGTAATATTTCACAATATTACTGTTTCTACTGTATTTTGGATCAAACAAATGCAGTCTAGGTAAGCATAAAAACATAAAAAATCTTACTGCCCCCAAACTTTTAAATGGTAGTGTCAAAATCCTGTTTATTCTTGATCTGTTAAAAACAATAATCATAGGATGAGATTATGTGAACACACGAATCTATAGCCCAGAGGACCTGAAATGAAAGTGTGTGTGTATGTGTGTGTTTTTGGTGTACACTTACGATGACAGGACAATGGCCACGGCATCATTGAGGACACTCTCACCGAACATCAGCGCATAGAGATCCACGTCAACTTTCAGCTCATTGAAAATGGCCAGAACAGTCACTGTAAGCAATTCAAACTTGTAAAGACTCGTATCTTGGTTATGAATCAATTATTACTAATTTTATAATAGTTGAACATATTAAATATAAGATAATCCAAATGTAGAGCATCATCTATACCTGGATCAGTGGAAGATACAATAGCACCGAAGAAAAGGCAGTCAGTGAAAAAGAAATCCCCTCCAAGCTGACCGATGGCTTTCATAAACACCACGCAGCCGTACATCACCAACCTGCACAGAGGATATTATGAATCATATCATATATAGTTACATTTATATATATTTTAATGACAAAGCTTATTTTAGAAAATTCATCACTTACCCTGTAACAAAGCATGATGTCAGTGTGCCCACAAAGGCATAGGAGAGGATAGACCCCAAATTTCTGAAAAAATGCCTCTGGAAGTTAAAACAAATAAAGAAATGATTATTAAAATGACAATACAGCTCAGACACATTGGCAATTGATAAGAGACAGAATTTCTAGTAAAACAAGCTTTTCTTTCAGACCTGTATTTTGTGGATTTTTTATAATCATATTCTTACTCGTTTGAGACTGTATCCTGCATGAAAGATGATGGGTGGAAGCAAAATGTTGAAGAAAACCTCAGGATCAAAAGTAACCTAGAAACAAATTTATAAGTTTGAGAACAAAATCTTGTACCCTAAAACATACACGCACATCCATTACGAGGAAAGAATAAATGTTCTGTTATTTTAGAGGATTTATCATCAGTACCTTCCTGAGCATCTCTGCATTTGGCACATCGTGGCCCTTGCTGTCCCGGACCTCTCCTCTCAGGCTGTACTCGTAGAATCGGCCGCTCACGTTCACCAGTATGGTGGTGGGACTGCTGTTCACGGCACAAGTCAAGGTGACGTTGTTTAAGTCTTGTGGCGAATGGACGCCAAAGCGCAGAATTATACCCACAAACAAACCTGTTATACATTTCAAATATTGTTTTAATACACAGCATGTTAAACAAATCACATACAGAGATACAGAATAAATGAAAGATAAACACAGAATAGCAAAAGCAGTTATAAAGCTACCAGTACATATCTATCATTGTAATCATTGTTTGTGCCAGAGTACCTGTGATTGCTACTATAGTAAAACTGTTATAACGTGGAGTTATCCTCCACCGCCAATGAAGAACAACAACACGTCAGAAAAATTAAATTACTTTAGATTTTACGTCTTTATATTACGTATTAATTTGATTGAAATAAGCTTTAGTAAATGTAGTAAAGCACATCAATTCATTAAGACTTATATTAAAGATTTAATTTAGTTATATTTATTACACTGAAACAGATTTATATGTATTAAATTTATTAAAATTTATCAATTAATCATATTTAATATTTCAATTTTTCATTTTTTAAAGAATTTATTACACAATTGAATTAAATATTGACATATGTACAATGCATTAAAATATATAAATTAAGACCAATATTGTAGATTTAAATTTAGATTTCTTACAATTATTTAAATTTAAGAATTTATTACAAAATAATTAAATTAAAGAATGACTGAAAATGAAGAAAAATGTATTACATTTAATAAAATATATTATTTACTTAAGACGTGCTTTTACATTTTTTATTTAGATTTTTAAGTGTTAATTACAAAATAATTGCAATTTGTTTTTACTACATTTGTCCCATATTAGTCGCTACAGTGTGTGTCCAACTTATCTAGTATTTTGAGAACATGCAATGCATGCACAATATTTCTGGTGCCCTCCTACACAAGGTTCCTCAATGTGAACTTGAATATGATTATATAAAATAAATAAACCTCACCATAAATCATAGCCAACCCCGTCTCATGTAGGAACCTGAAGCGGCGGTGTTTGAAGAGCCATATCGTGAGGATAGTGAGTGTGAGTAACATGATGAATATGAGCAGATTGGCGCTGTCCTGCCTGTGGCTTTCCTCCGCTTTCCTCTCCGTTACCACATTCACCATCTCCGTGTTCTCAGCCAGACTAATGACAGCAAAACACAGCAGGCAGAGTAGACGAGGGAGCAGAGAAGCCCCCGAGACGGAGGTGCGTCTCCTCACACATCCCATCATGACTGTGTTTGTGCTGCTGCTGATGTGAATCACGGTGATCTATTTACCTTCACATAGCGGTGTGAAGACAGCAGCAACAACCCTGACAGACCATCCCCCGCTTGACCGGAAGTACAATATTACAGAATAAAAGACTCTACTGAACAACTGTATTCATTTCTGCTAATAAATCGCGGCAAAATAGGTCCTAAAATTGTTAAAACTCACGTTTGTTAATTAAAATAAAGCTGAAATAAAATATAAATATGGATTAACGTTATACAGATTAAAAACTTAAACGAAAATTAGAAATGTTGTAATATATATATATATATATATATACACTAAATAAAGAAAACAAAAGCACATACAATTAGTAACGTAAAACTTCAAAATGAAAACAAAAATAAAAGCCAATTCAAAATATTAAACACTATATAAATAATACTAAAATAACACTGACCTAAAGCACTTAAAAAGAAAGCATTTGTTTGAACAAATGGACAGTGAAAGATGTTTATAACCCCCAGAAAATATTAAACGTAAACCTCAAATACACTAAAAGCTTAGTTATTAAAATTAATTTATTTTCTAATAGTTATTAAAATATGGGATATACTTATGTACACGTTAAAACCTTAATATGTATTTTTCAGAAACTAACATTCAAATGAAATCATGTTTATACAATAAAAAAGCAATTTTACAGTAAGGTTTCTGAATAGCTGATGTCTTTAAATATTTTGTCATATGTACCTAATATGATCTGCTGCAGCCAATAATTAATAGCAGTATGTTTCATGTTGAAATACATTTATTATTGCATACATACAACATCAATTGCTCCATACATAATTGTGCACTTTTGGTGTGCACTTAAATCACAGATCGAGTACTTGTTACTGAATTGCAGTTTTGTGGTTTGTGTATACATACATATAAGGTTAATACCACAGACTTGTTTACTACTGGGCTAAAAGCTACAAAGGAACGTTAACTTCACAAAAGGAGTTAATTCCTATAAAACCTTGCTTCTCATTAATAACTGGCGCTAGCAATGTCAGGTTCAATGCTTTCATAACATACAGAACACCTGATCAAATAACTTCTAATGCCTTTGAATGTTAAGTGGTTACATTGTGTTCATCAGTCATCAAAAGATATATATATATATATATATATATTATCCACAACCTGATACTTGTCTGTATTCTGGAGATATTCACAGTTAGTGCTTTGGAATGGTTTTCTCATGCATTAATTCACACAATCTTGCTGGCTGGCTTCTTCTGACCCATTCCTCAACCAAACCCCAAAAAGAGACAAACTTTTCAGTGCTTTTACACTCCAAAAATAAATCTGTAATGCTCAAAGCCAAAATATGTTGCTCAACATGTCCCAGGCCAACATTTAAACAGCTATGCAGATGTTAAATTTGTACCTAAAATGTAAACAAGGAACAAAAGCACAAGTAAAATACTGCTTTCGTGAAATACATACACTTTAACCAAGAATTAATCATTTCAGTATGCCCTTGAGGGACATTAAAAACCTGCATGAGTAAAACGACTGCACACATAAAATAAGTTGCTGATCATTCACCCATAATGCATCAGTACAGTCCGGAATGCTTTATAATTAACAAAAACAACTGAGGGTGAATCATGATATGCTTCCCCA
Organism: Schizothorax lantsangensis; assembly: GCA_027422415.1. Lineage (NCBI taxonomy): Eukaryota > Metazoa > Chordata > Actinopteri > Cypriniformes > Cyprinidae > Schizothorax > Schizothorax lantsangensis. Next base: position 14,520,968 of record CM049856.1, read on the forward strand.
GAACCAAACACCTTTGAACTCCAGACTTTTATCAACAAGGCATTGTTACAAAATGGTAGCTTTAAATGTTACACCATTCATAATCCATCCTGTTGTGTTTCCTCTCAAGATTATACCATATTTGATAAATATTTCTCTCAAAATCAGTTCGAAGACATAATGCTATAATGACTCTGGGGTCATCAGACTCGTAAGATATCCGAATCCCTCAATATGGCGATGCAAACACGCAAGCGCACTCGCACGAACAGCTAAAATCCACAGAAACAGACGGCGCACTCCAAAATACAGCACAGTATTCCTCCACATAACAATAAATAGATATATCAACAACCTGTTCATCGAAATTAAAAAACACAATTTCATTGAGCGAATAAGTACACATTGCACAAAAGAAAGCATGACCAACATCCTGAAGGAGGAACCCACCAAATCAAACACACAACACATTTGTTTAATACAGCAGTTCTGTTGTGAGCTTTGGATCAGATGAACTGAAAGCACATGTATATACAGTGTTGATGAATGTGACCCTCAAGCTCCACTCGAAATGTGCGTTTGAAAGCCTAAAGTACAGAGCTCTTCAGTGCACTTTAGATATGGCATGTATATGCTGTAAATATAATCACAATTCAGAACTACTTTACATTTTTCCCCACTAGGAAGACATTTAATCACTATGAATATGTATAGAAGATATATTTTTGACAAGCTAAGCACATCGCTCGTGCTACAGGATGCACGGGGGGTGGGAGGGGGTCTTGAACACCCAGAAAAATAAAGACCCTTGATTTGAGTATGCAGTAAAGCACAGCAACAGTTACTGTTGCACGTGACACGCTCTGAACCTAAACATAGAAACAGGTAAAAGATACATTCATAATGAGTTAAACAACAAACAAGTATCTCTGGTCAAGCCCATTTTACGGATATGATGTCGTAGAGCACGTCAGACACAGCCAGGCATTTTAAGTCTGTGCGTTTGATAAGTTTTCTTATTTGCATTGGGTTACAGAATAAAGGGATAGTTCATCAAAAAAATGATAAATTACTCACTCTCATGTCTTTACAAACCTGTTTAACGTTCTTTCTTCTGTGGAACATACAAGAACATGTTTGAAGAATGTTTCAACTGGGTTTGTCCATATAATGGAAGTAAATGGGGTCCAAAACAACCTATTTAGACCCCATTGAGTTCCACTGTATGGAGAAAAAAAAAAAAAAATAACACATTTTCAAAATATTTTCTTTTGTGTTCCGACATAAGGGTAAGTAAAGGATGAAATTGAAATCGCAATGAGATATATAACTTAATATTTGTAAATTTTTTACATCTGATCATGTAGCTTAAAGCTGCGGTCTAATGTGTAATAAACTAAATCTGGCCCTTGAAGTGTAAAATGTTACACACATATGTGTGTATATCCATGCTAATACGCAAATTATGTTTTTTTTGCCCATTATTATTTAAAAACTGAAAAATACTAAACATACTGTGTTGATTTTCTCTTAGTCCCCATCGATGTTGGGCTAAAAGAAACGGTCAGATTTATTACGGACAAACGGGTCAACACTTTCAAAACCACACTTTTATACAAACCATACACATATTATAGATACACAATAATATTTTCTCTGTATTTTACATACACGTTCTCCGCTGTATCATCTCTCTGTGAATTCGTTTCTGGAAGGGATGTGGGCGTTTTTGATGCTGGTATTAGTCCTGGTTGGGATCGGAGGAGGGATTGTGGGAAGCGACGACCAGTTGCTGTCCATGCCAAAGCCTGAGCTGGGGAAGCTGCTCTGGGGTTGTGGGAAGGGAATGGAGGAGGCTGTGGGTATAAGCGGCGGGCCGGTCCCACCTGCAGATGGAGCCTTCATTGAAAGGAAGTCTGAATCGTCATCGAATGTGACCCACCTTTGGGTTTGTGTGGCTGGGGCTGCTGCTGGAGCAGGAACTAAGGATTGTTGTCTAGAGAATGATGGTGGAAGAGTTGAACTGTGAACCACAGCTGACATGGCCCTGTTGAGGCCAGACCTGGCCTGCTGCTGGGTGTAGAAATCGGGCGTGAGCGATCGGTGTGGGGAGGGCAACAAGTTGCCGGTGAAAGGGTTGGTGCTGTTGGGTCTGGGTTGGGCTTCTGTGAGGAACGGATTGGGGGATGAACGGAGGGTCTCCTGGGATTTGCTGCGGCAGGGAACGGGGGGAGGCAGAAGACATGGAGTGCTGCTGGTGTCCGGAGCTGAGAATAGGGAGAGGGAGCTGGGTAACGTGGATGAGGAAGAGGAGCGAGGGAGGGAAGCGGAGAACGATGAATTTAAGAGGGACTGGGTGTTAATCATGTCGAAGGGGTCTAGATTCCATTGTGCTTCTCTTTGGACTCCATTCATGTCCTTGGCCTGGGGAAAGAAAACACACAAGGGCTACATTATTAAATCAAACTTACAGTTTAAGGAGAAGCTACAACACAATGGAGTTGCAGAGTCAACATGAAATCAAATTTGATTTTATTAAATATATTGCAGAAAAAATGATTTTCTTTGTAACCTTCCTTAACCCTCCAAAGCTCTTCAAGAAATGGTTAATCCTTGGCTGTTTGGAACAATACGTTTTTTTAAATTCTACTAAACTAACTTTCCTGAAGCAGTAACAATTAGTTTGGGGAATTTTAGGTTTAAAAACTGACAATTAATTGCCCCTTTTGGCTGTTGGGGGTCATTTTTGAACTGATACAGTAAAATTTATTTTTATATTTTAGATTAAGCAATTCAGTAAATTAGCACCAAACTACTGAATGCACCTTTAAATATCCTGTTTCACTCACAAATATGTATCATTACAGACAGAAAAAAGTTTGAAAACATAATTTCATGTTGACTTATAATTATAAACAATGTGTTTGTTACAAGTTTTTATAAAATGACTTATTGGTTAAAACATAAATGGTGCAATGACAGACCTTAAAATAAATAAAAATCAAAAAGACCTGAATTTGAAAAAAGCATTATACAACAGCATTAAAAACATAACATCAAAAACACAAATATAATTAGTGTGCAAGTCTACTACAGGTAAAGTGAAGCAATTTACTCATAAAATTACTTTCTCTTATACAAGAAACACTGAGAACAATTATACCACAGATTAAAAACAAAAACAAACAATACCCACAACGATTAGTGGATGACACTTTCCTTGAACCCCCTGTCGGAACAACATTAAAGGGGTGGTTGACTGGTTTTTTTCTAGGCTTGATTGTGTTTATGGGGTGCAGTCTAGCATGTGTTCATGCTTGTTTTTTTAAAAAACGCATTATTTTTCACATAATATACCTTTATTCCACACCTCTCTGTCCCTTCTCTGACAAACGCCTCGATTCATTTCCTGGTTTTATGAAGCCCCTCCCTCGATGGGCTGAGATTGGTTAGCTGGCTCAGTGTGTTGTGATTGGCTAAACCGCCTCTAGAGCACATCTAAACGTCCCGCCCCTCTCCTCAGCGGCATGCGCTCCGGTTGAATTGTAAACAGTGGCGTTGTCTATAATGCTTATCAATTTGAGCCCGATTGAGACCCAGAGGATATTAGTGAAGAGGATCGTGCAGAACCTGTGCAAGCACGGCTCTTAATGGTATGTTTGGTTGTTGTGGTCTCATACTTTTAAATACGCTGCTATTTGTAAGTGCTACTGCTTCTGTTAGCTTTTAATATACGGTTTTATCCTGATTAAAGCTTTAATACAGCACAGCAACCGCACGCGTGTCCATTTATAATGCTTCTCATTGCTGTGTGAAAATAAGTGTATAATTGGAACAGTTTGTTGGAGCTTATCTGACGATCTGAATGAGAGAGAGAGAGAGAGCGAGAGCGAGAGAGAGAGATGCAGAGCAGGGCGACATGAGTAACAGTATTAAGAACCGTTGTTTTAATGATTTTGAAACTTGAGAATCCATTAGAATCGTTAGAAGACAGAATCGCGATTCATATGAATAGATTTTTACATACATCCCTAGTTTTCTCTTCCTCTTCTCTAAAGCAGCGCAGCATGGCCTCGCCCCCTTTGCTGCGTGTTCCCGGGGGCGGGGTTTATCTGGGTCTGTGATGTATCAGACCCGGGAAGTAACTCGTTGTAGTCCCTTACCTGTCGTTTTTGTAGGCATTAAACTGCCAGAATTTTAAAAGACGATATCTCCGTTTGCATTGAACTTTCAGCGCAGCAACTCTGCAGATATTGTTTATGCTCAAACAGCAACATTACACACTAACTAATGTTAAAAAAGTGAAATCGCAATCAACCACCCCTTTAAACTCATAACTTGGTAGTTCTTTCTTGAAGTAGCTATATACAATAATGTCAGGGGGTTCAAGTTAAGTTCACACTTTTCTGATATTTCAAATAAAATAAGGTTAAATTAAAGATGGAAAGGGGAAAAACAACTATAACATGGAGGATTCTGTATGTATGAGCACTCCATACATTGTGACTAATGGCTATGGTGCCACGACGACGACGTAAAGACTAGAAATTACTTAATCCAGTACCTGTCAACCTGAGGATTGCTCCTGCTAGTAAAAGAGAGAGACACATGCATCAAGAAGAGCGAAACATGACTATAAGAACCACCTGGACAAAGTCGATATTACTAGAAAAGTAGAAAAAACAAAAAAGAGGAAGAGGCCCCTACAGCTGGGTAATGACCCCAGGATGGGCTCTTGTGGGTACCTGTCTCTCTTTATCACAATTGAATGATGGGGTTGTGATCTTGACATCCATGCAGATGTGGGCAGAGAAAGAGGACTAACCTGAGATGTAGGAGCAGGAGCAGACTCAGGTGGCAGTACGTGAGAGGACCGGCTCCGGGGTGGAGGCTTGGGAGATGCCAGTCCATGCTGAGGGGCAGCAGCGGCTCCAGCAGATGCTTGAGGAGCAGACTGAGGCACCAGCGGGGCAGGCAAGGTGGGCTGCATTGGTGGAGGGAGCTGGGCTTGTATGGGTGGTGGCAGTTGAGGTTGCATGGGAGGCTGCATTGGCGACATGGACTGGGGCTGCATGGGTGATGTCATCTGAGGCCTCATGGGACCTGGCAGTGTCGGGGGTGGACCTGATGGACAGACACACAGCATTATTACATGATAAAAAGTTGGTAAAATTGTATATGTTTAAATCAAAAAATAATAAATAATTATTACATAGTAATAAAATAATACATTATCAATAATATAAGCAATTTAATTCCAGTTATTAGCAATAATTATTATTACTATCATTTCAAAAATTTTAGGTTGTGAATGTACCTTTAAATATCCTGTTTCAGTCAGGAATATATATTATTACATTTAAATATCCTGTTTCAGTCAGGAATATATATTATTACATTTAAATATCCTGTTTCAGTCAGGAATATGTATTATTACAGATGTAAAAAAGGGTTAAAAACGTCATTTTAAACAACGTGTTACACGTTTTGATGAAATTCACAATGACTTATTGGTTAAAACATGAATAGTGTAATGACACCAGGGTTATTATCGTTAACTAAAACTAAAAATTAAAACCACTGAAAACATTTTCGTAACTTGAAATAAAGTAAATGTTAACTAAAATAAAATATAAATGTTTATTTCAGCTAGCTGTCATGGCAACAATTCTCATTTCAATTTATTTTAATTAGTTATTAATTTATTAATAACTAAAACTGAAATAAAAATGAATAAAAACTATATAGACATATTTAAAAAATTTTTTACTAAAAATGACAAAAACAACAAAATGACTAACTTTAAATTTAAAATTAAAATTGAAAAAAAAAACTGGTTTAAAATACTAATGAAAACTATAATAGTATCTCAATTATAATAAAAACACTCTGACAGACCTTTTTATGAATGAAAATCTGAAAAATCTGAATCCTATTTACTAAAATGTTGATTATAGAACAAAAAAGCATTACAGAACATAATTTAAAACAAAAATATTGAAGAAAAATTAACAAGTCATTAGAAGTGTTTAACAAACCCAGAGGGAGTTCAGATGGTTTGCTTTGGGGTTCAGGAACGTGTCTTGGAGCTCCGGGGTGATTATCAGGTGAGGGTCGTGGGGCCCCAGGATGCACCTCTGCTATGGGTCTGGGGGCCCCAGGATGAGCAGGAGGAGGTCTAGCCTGAGGAGGGACGCTGATGACTCCTGCTCGAGGCGGGAGCTAAAGCAAAAAGTATAATTTTAACATGGTAATTTACTTTTTTTTTTTTTTTTAATCTCATTTAGTCCACCCACCGGCCGTGGGGTGCCTCCAGGGGCTGATCCGGTGGCTTGACCTCGACCTGAAAAACAGTCGAAGCAATAATCAAACTTTCAGTAATAGTTATATGAAATAAGTTAATAAAAATATCAGAAAACCTATTTTATTAACTTGTCAATTTGGCACAATTTCTACAAACCTGTTAACAGAACAATACTTTACATACTAAATTTAACCAGATGCTTTAAATGTAAGCCTGGAAAACAAAATGCAGCTCTATTCTGTGTTGAAACTAGCCTGGGGTTACAATATTCTGGCATGAGGAAGGCCCAAATATGTCCGTAAATGAAATCTTCTGTCAGTTACAGATGGTTGATATTATTTTGGAGTGCTGATGAACGAAGGCAGAGTGTGGAGGAACTCACCAGCTGCATCTGCACGTGCTAACGCTGGGCTTTTTTGTCCTTTTGTCAGCATAAGGGAAGAATTTTTCAAAAAATTACAATTTATTTTCTGTTTTGTAGCATGTACTTTAGCTAAGGAGAAAATATATCTTACCCAACAGACTCCTTACCTGCCTGGAGAGATAATTTCTATCATTCTCTATTTACAAAAGCTAATTCTCCTAATCCAACCCATCACTTCACACTGAAACACTAAACCAAAATCACTGGAATAACTGAGACTTCATGCACTGCATCATGGCAAGATGGATGACCTAAACACCCCTGCCCCTTTAGTCCATTTCTCTTAGCAAGTGCAGGAGGTCTCAAGTGATCAGGTGATCATCATACACAATAACAAACACTGCAAAAAACGTCTAAAACCTAAATTACCTTCATAATCAGTCACATCAAACTCTAGATTGAGAGGCTCAGCAAAGCCTTCGAAAGAAAATTCAAAATGTTTCCAAAAATTACATTATAAACAAAAATTGGTAATGAAGAACAAAATCCACATGGCAAAATAATTACTTAATATTTAATATATTATACCATAAAAAAGCCAAATTTACAATGAGGCTCAGGAAAAGCATGAAGAAACACAACCATACGGACAAACCAAAGTCAGCCAGACATTTTTCACTACGCCAATCTAATATCAGGTGCAACTAACCAAGTCAATAAACACTAAACAGCATTAAACCAATGTTCCACAGCTAATACACAGTGCTGGTTCATGTACAGCATTACCTGCTGAATCTTTCCTAACAGGTGTGGGACTTCTGCCTCCTTTAGAAACCACAGGACATTGTGAAATGAATGAATGAAATAAAGTCAAATAAAAAAAAACAAGTGAAAACATAGTATCTAATGTAGTGCGCTCATTCGTACGGGTGATTCAATCTCAGATAAAACTTTTGGGTTTTGACTTCTGCTAAGAACAGATCTTTCAATCCAAAATCTGTTATGACTGTGTAAACATTTACAAAGATTTCCCAGCTGTACCTGAGGGTGGTGGTGGGCGCTGCGGAGGTGCAGGTCGGGCTGGTGGGGCGTTGGGGCGTGGAGGAGGGGGACGTTTTGGCTCTAGTCCCTGTGAAGAGGGAGCTCCAGCTGGCTGACCATCAACAGGAGAACCTGAGCAAAGAGAGAGCAAAAAAACATGCTATTATCACAAGTGTCAAATCAGCAGCCTGAGGGATTTAGCTCAGCTCACATCACTGCAAACCACACAGAAGCCTTGAGAGACACACATACACAAACTCTATAAGAGCTCAGGAACCACTGAAGCACATCAGCAACACCTCTGCAAACAGCACTCTTTACCTGCCAGTTCCCTTCTAATGGATGCTGGGCTTAATCCTCCTTTTCGCAGTGTAAAAACAAAGGAAAATTAATGTACTGGAATTTTTGTATGTTCCAGAATTTGAGAGATGAACATTTTTGTATAACTCTGTAGATATAAATCTATTACAGAGTTACAGAAGAAAACTAATTATTAAAATAAAACTAATTATTACTTCCCAGATGCTTTATGTATATACAGGGATCTAGACTGCGACCATTTTTTGAGAGTGTGCGAGTAAAAATTTGACGTGGTCGCACCAAAGCGTCTGCTTCATACAGAGCGCGCTGCCAGCTGCAGCACATTGTAGCAGGAGTCAGAGTTCACTGATCACGTGAAGAGAGGCGCTTTTTTTTTTCCCGTGGGTAGAGCCTGGTTTATACTCGCTGCGTCAGCACGAGCTCAAAGGTGCGCGCAGCAGACGGAGCGCAACGGAGGATTTGGTTTTCAAACTCAAGTAAAAGACCGCTTCTTAAACCAGAGAAGGTGAACATGTTGGTATTCTTGTGGAAAAAAAACATGCCAGTCCTGTCAGCGACAGCCAGTTTAGTTTTAATTTTCTTTTTGTTTTCATTTTGAAAAGCTTGTTATCTTTGCTGTTTCCTTCACGTTACGCTATGGAGGCTCTCCTTAATTTTTTTATATTATTATTATTTGATTCCTCAGTGATTGCTAAGCATTCTATAATTTATTAGTCGGTATATAATACAGCATGTGATGTGTCCTATGCCATGCCTCGTCTTATTCTTTTTGTTAATAAATGTTATGTAAGCTAGTTTGTCATTGTAACCTACTGTTTTATTGTTGTTGTGCTTTTTAATTAAGAATAACAATGAATCCATCTTTTGTTTTAGTCTTAAAAAGTGAAAGGTGTATAGATGTAAGCAAAACAGACAATTATCTTAATTATTAATTATAATTATTAGTCTGTATTTAAGACTTTTCTTGTAAAGCGTGACACCAAGATCGCGAATTTGAAAGTAAAAGTGAAAGCAAAAAAAGGAATTCCTGTTCACAAAATTTAAATCACAAATAATACTGATGAAAAAGAACGGGTTGAATGTTGAATACTTTCGTTACCATATAACTATAAACTATGATAAAAGCTCATAAGTATGCATTGATTAATGAAATGTTGTATCAAATAAATAAATATAAAAATTGCGACCAAATGATGGGCTCGTGCGACCAACTGAGAAAGTTAGTCGCACAAGTGCGACCAGTGGGAAGAATGAGTCTAGAGCCCTGATATAGCTATATAGTTTGGGGTCTGTAAGATTTTTTTTATGTTACTAAAAGAAGAATCTTATGCTCACAAAGGCTCCATTTATTTGATAATTTTTTTTATGAAATATTAATACAATTTACAATTGTTTTTTATTTATTTAAATTTATTACAAATTCTAATTTATTCTGATACCGCAAAGCTAAATTTCAGAAATCATTCTAATATTCTGATTTGGTGCTCAGGAAACATTTCTTATTGTCAATGTTGAAAACAGTTGTGCTGCTACTGCAGCTTAAAATTTGAAACCATTATACATTTTTCTCAGGATTCTTTGAAAAATAGAAAGGTCAAAAGAATAGCATTTATTTGAAATAGAAATCTTTTCTAAGATTATAAATGTCTATACTGTCACTTTTGATCAATTTAATGCATCATTGCTGAATAGAAGTAATAATTTCTTTCAAAATATTTAAATCTTACTGACCCAAACCTTTGAACAGCAGTTAAAAATAAAGACAAAGACAAAGACAAAGACAAAGACTGATATAAATCCATAAGAGTTTGTCCCTGTTGAATACAGTCAAATACTATCACTACCCTGTGGTGGTCCAGCTGTGCGTGGAGGGGCTCTGCTGGGCCGGATGGGGGGTGCAGGTTCTCCGTGGGTAGGAGAGGGGCAGGGGCTGGTGCGTGGGGATGTGGCAGGGGACGCGCCTAGATCCATGCCTGCTCCAGGCTGCAGGTGCTGGGGTAAAATATCTTCAATCTCCTCGTCCACATCACCTGTCAACACAGCAATAAAAATCTAACTCCATACTGTTCCAGAGCTCCATAGATTCCTATTGAGTTTTGGTACCATGTAACTCAAAAAGGTGTCACACCTTCCATGTAATACTCTTCTCCCATGTCAGAGTTTTCTGCCAGCAGGGTGGAGCTGGTAGATGTTGGGATGCTGCCGCAGATTCTCTCCACACTCATTTCCTCCTCTAGACTCTTTATCCAACCTGGACTCCTCAGACGGATGTCTATGGTCTTACCATTCACCTGCGTGCAAACACAAAGAGGGATGGTAAAAAGGTCAATATTAGGGTACCATGCAATATATATGTGCATGTGAATTTTTTTTTAACTGTCAATATCTAAAATGTAATCTTAACAGTAGTCTCTTACAGTGGAGGCGCTCAAAGATAGAGCTGCCAGAGCAGAATATCCCTCCAAAAATGTCACCCACATTTTCTCTTCAACAAATCTGTTCAGAAGAAAAAAAATGTTTTATTTATAATTATTCATAATTTATGTATAAATACGGATATGTATACACACATATACATACATACATATATATATATATATACACATGTATATTAAGATATGTTATAAAGAATGTTATGTTCACCACATTTATTTAATCAAAAATACAGTAAAAACTGTAATATTGTGAATTATTATTACAATTTAAAATGACTATTTGCTATTTTAATATATTTTAAAATTTAATTTGTTCCTGTGATGGCAAAGCTGAATTTTCAGCATCATTACTCCAGTTTTCAGTGTCACATGATCCTTCAGAAATCATTCTAATATGCAGATTTGTGCTTAAGGAAACATTTCTTATTATTATCAATTCTGAAATCAGTTATGCTACTTAATATTGGAAAAGGATTCTTTGATGAATGGAACTTTGAACAGCATTTCTTTGAAACAGAAATATTTAGCAAAATTATAAATGTCTTCACTGTCACTTTTGAACTAAATTTTATATAAAAAATGTAAAGAGCAATTAAATATAATTGGAATGAAATAATATATACACAAAATAACCTGTACCTGATAAGAATAACCTCGCCAAAATTAGCAAATTTGTCCAACAAGTCATCAATCAGTGCATCATCAAAGTAGTCATCAGGACCAGACGTGCAGAGAGAGACGAGGATGGTGCCATCCGGCGGACCCTGCAGAGCGATCACTTCCTTATACACCTGATGTCTGGCCTCTGGATCCACCTCAAGTATGTCCACGTCTATGATGGCCACCACAGGCCTGCAAGAAATAAATGTTAAGGGTACAAGAACAGTGATTCCTAAATTTAAAGTACCTGTGGCCCGCACAAACAAATGCAAAATTTCAACAATTACTTGCAGTAAAATAAATTAAGTAAAAAATGAATCGAGGCACTGAACACATTGCTAGTGTGTAAACTTGAAAGTTGTTGTTCTGGTATTAGTCTCTCACCTATGATCAGAGGTTTTGAGCTCTGCTCTAGCATAATATTTGAGCTCTCCAGGGCTCCATGGGTACTGATCTTCCTCATTCCCTGGGGCTCCTACTACATTCAACTCCAACTCTTCCGCTGTAATACACACAGGCAGATCTAGTCAAAATTCTTCAAGGAAAGCATAATATGTTGCTGCATTTCAAGTTCAGTTGATGGTTGAAGATAATGTTATTAACATAATTCTCACCAGTTTTATCAAAGTTCCACTTCCTTCTCTTCCACAGCACACGGTCAGTCCAGGCTGGTGTGCGGCACTTCTCACTGGTGTCATAGTCCTCCGAAAACAGGTCATATTTGTAAGTGGGGGCAAAATCCAGCTTCCCTTCAATAAAGCCTCTAAAAACCTGAAATATGAAAAAATAGAGAATCAAAAATAGTGAAAAAAAAAGACATGTTCCACTGATATAATAAGTTTTTTTCCTGATATACCTGTCCAGCATTCTTCTGCTCTACCAGTTGATCTCCAGCAATCAGTGCATCCCAATTTTGCTGTCTGATCAGCTCCTTTGTCTCTTCATTAGGAATATTTATTCTGTAGTTGAAGTCTCCACACCAGAATACATAATCATGGGAGTACAGGAGCCGGCCCTAAAAATAAATAAACAAATAGATTAATAACACATTATTTAATAATAATAAAAATTGTATTATTTTTATTTTTAATATGCTTTTATGATGTCATATAAAATTGCCTATTATGTAGTTAAATAATATTATTAAGAACAAAAATAAATTACTTAAACATTTATTATATTTGTTTGTATTATTTATATTATATAAAAATAAATATAAATAATATATTACGTTTAACATTCATTATAATGTATTTAAATAACACTAACAATTTATAAGCAATAACAAATAATAATTATTATTAGTATAAAAAGAAGAAGAATGTGTTCACAAACGGAACAGAAGTAACAGATATTTTTTACATCATAAATTAATTACCATGGGGAAGGACAGTTTGCGTGCAATTTCATTGTAGTCGTCGTTCCTCTCTTTGACCTGTGATTGGCCGGCGGCGAAGTGTGAGCACACAAAGCAGATGCTGGTGGTGTGGAAGAGCATGCGTATAGCCACACCCCCTTTATTACCAGTGGCTCCGCCCATTCCAGTCTTCACCGTGTCCACAGCAACGTCCCTATGTGAGGAAAACGACACACAATATGAGATCTCAGAATAAATTCTAATCCTTTGAAATATCTGAAATCACGCTGATTTGTCAATCACAAAATGAAAACACATGTGTGCGAGAATACCTGATGAATGGTGCATGCTGAGGGCGTATGTAGACGAACAGACACACACCCACCAGCTGCTCTGAGGCCAGCAGCACATATTTGTGATCTCGTGAGATGTTCTTCTGCAGTTCTGCAGCCCACAGCTTCTGATTAGTGGTGCTACCAGAGAGGAAAGAGAAGTTCAATAGTTCTCACAGGAAATAAATAAATACTGACTGAATTAAAAGTTTATTGTGTAGCACATCACAACCACTGGACCAAAGGAAATTTTGCTTCTGCTTACTATATAACTAAGACCATTGAACTTTGAAATCTCTAACGTCTAGTTCTTACCTTGCGCTGACGATATTTCCAGCATTCAGCTCCACCATTTCCTCAAAGCCAATAGCAAAGATGTCCACTGGGTTGGATTTTCCATCTGCAGGACAAAACCCACAAAAGTATTTGCACTAGGTTTTTTTTGGTCGCTGATAATAGCAACCTCGTTCCTTTGTAAGTATCATTTGCATTGATTTTGCATCAACACATACCCTGGAATTCTGGGTGGCCGGCCTTCTTAGGGGCATCCAGGAGCCAGTCATTGAGTGTGTGGTTACGAAACGCAATACTGCGGAACTGCTTGCCCCCGTTCACGTTCCATGTACCCACACATACTCTGATCTTTTTGGGACGTGTGTACTTGAAGTGGTTCTGACACATGCCCAGGAGCACTCTGGGAGAGGCTAAAACAGAAAGGGTGAGATATTCTTATCAAAAACCTACATTAAAATAATCAATGAGAATTTGAAATATGAACATGAAAGTGCACAAAAAGACAATGAAGAGCATATGACATTGACCAAACCACTGAGACACACAAAACAGACTGAATTCTTTCCTTGAAAGTCGGACAAAAAGGTACTACAGCGTATTTAAAACAAGACGACACAGATGATTAAAAGAAAAAACACACTGTACAATGTCAGAGGCGCCAAAATAAACAGTGAGTTTATGAAACGGAGAACCATAAACAGTTATGGCTTTATGGTTGGTCTGTGTATACTGTACCTGACTGTAAAATGGGCTCAGAGACTAACATTGTAAGCATTAAGGAGAAAAAGAAAGAACAAAGGGAGAGGGGAAGAGAGAGAGGTTAAAAGTTAGCCGTTAGACAGATAACAGCATTAGTCCTCTGGTTCAACACTAATCTCACACCCAAAGCAGCCGGGAGCCACAGATTAGCACGCTAGCATGAGGAAACGCATTCAGATCCAGATCCACAGGATGAAATCAGTCCACTGCAGCAGACTGATCCCATAAACCGTGACCACAAACACAAAATACCAAAGGTGGAGACATTTGAAACCACCTATAACTCAGTAAAGTCCATAAAATCAGTGTTCAATAAGCATTTGCCAGGTATTTTAAATCTATTCTTTAATAGGCAATGCATTTTCAATATATTTATATTATGAATAGATTTATATTCATTCTTTTAATAGACATATTATAGTTAATTATATCAATAATATATTTCTATTTTTATAATTGATCTAAATCTGAATATATTTGTTAATTTGTCAAGTTTTTCTAACACACAAAAACACACTGTGCATGTTTGTGTGAAATACTTCAACTTCATCATTTAAAGAATTTTCAATATAAACAATTATGGCTGTTACCTATAAAAACCAAATCATCATAAAATACAAAAGAACATAATGCACAATATATTATAGAACAATAAACACTTGACAGAACAATTTTTTTAAATAACTGTCCATGTAACAACAATGGTACTTATGTTAACAACAGGGGCATTTTTTATCCACGCATTTTAAATATTTGGTGTACTTTTGTCAATTTTGCGAGCATTTTTCCCCATGCCCTGGTTTATTTCTAACTCTGGATTGTGATGTTGTAAATCGTACCATACAGGCTGCTGGTTGTGAGGAGGGCTCGTGCCTTATCTGCCAGATCACTGTTCAGGGTGCTGCCTAGTCTCAGGATGTCAATGGCTTCCTGTTTAGAGCTGTCAAAGAAGTTGTTCTGAATGGTTCTGGTGACCGAGCGAGCTCCGTCTTTTAGCTTTCCACCCTACAGAAAGAAAAAACAAAATCCAAACAAAATAGTTAATATAAAATAGTCAAGGTCTGGAACATCAAAAAAACTCTCAGAATGAAACAAAACTTTCAAAACAAACTAAAACGCTCATTACAAAACAAAACCATTCTCAAAACAAAACAAAAAAACAATTCTCAAAACAAAACAATTCTCAAAACAAAAAAAAAACAATTCTCAAAACAAAAAGCAAACAACAACAACAACAAAAAACACATTCATGAACATGTATTCAAAGGGACATCAAAGGAATACTTTTATTTCTTTGCTGCTAGCTAGATGAAGCCTGGGGTTTGAGGCCTAGTTGGAAGAGGTTTACAGGCTTTTATAACAGTCTATAAAAAGAGGCCTAATTAAAGTCGACAACACTGCCAGTTACAGTAATCTTTCTCTAACACAAAGGATCCATCACAAAACAGAGCAGACTAAAATAAATACAGCATCACAACTCAAATTGACACAACTAGCTACTATCAACTTACCACATAGGAAGAGGAACAGCCATAGGAAAGCAGAGAAAAATAGAAATCGAAAACTTAGAGTGAAAATGGCACAGAAACACCCATTTTTCTGCACTCTGCTGCTTTTTGTGCTGTACTGTTTGTGTGTTTTACAAGCCGACATGTACCTTAGCCTTGCCATCCAGAGCACCAGTGCCTGCATAGATCTTGCTGACCGAGTCTCCATTGGTGGACCACATGGTGCGGAAAACCTCCTGAAAACGTGCCACCAGCTGAGGTTTCTCAGTCAGACCCATGTCTTCCAATTGTTTTGGAAGCATCTGAACACCACAGACATATTACATAATGAATGAAAGACAAATAAATAATAAAAAGAAAAACCTTCAAACTGTAGTAAAAAAACAGAACTGTGTTACAAACAAACCTCGAGCGCAATGAAGGCCTGGACGCTGTTTGTTCGGTCCAAGCAGTCTAGACAATTGGAACGAATGGTTCCACTTTGACATCTGAGGTAAACAAAATTGTGGTAGACAATTTTATGAGCTAGTTTTGGTCATTTGTGATGATCAATGTTTAATACATTTTTTAAAAGAAAGAAATTGTGAAATAAAATTGACAAACAATCATGCATACACCTCCCCAAAAAAAATGTATTCCTGTTTTAAAATACTCAGTGGCTATGAGATAAATAGATCCAAGAGTTTTTTTTAAGTATACACACAATGAATTAAACAAACAACCTAATGACGAAAATGTTTTGCTATTCTATGATATTGTGCTGGGATGCTATATAACCTCACCTCTGAATGCCGGCCTCCCCTGAGTAGTAGAAGAAACCACATTCCTCCAGAAACTTGCTGATCTGAGGTTTCAGGACACTGTTGAGCTTGTCAGTCTTCCCACCTTTAACCATCTGATGATAGTCAAAGTTCAACATTCTCACAGCGTTTGCATGCTCTGAAGCTTTCAGGTGACTCTGTGGGCGAAGACAAAGACAGTCTTTACACAGTAATGAAAGAGGAACAACTGCTCTATGGTTTTGTCATACTTGAGAACTGAAAGACATCTTAACTAATGCATTGTAACCTTACCAACTGGAATATTTCCTAAACAACAATCACCTGGAATGCTTTGCTGAGCATGTGTTCACCCTCCTTCATACTCAGCAGGTTGATGATCACCTGTTTGCCATACAGCCTCCTCAGGGCACTACAGTGTCTGGACAAGAAACATCACACAGGGTTCATACACATTCAAACCTTACTGAAAAAGAATAAATGAAAAATGTTGATCCAATCCTGTGATCCATCGCTTCAAGAAAAATCAAAGGTGATTTAAAACAAAGGACGCCAAGGAAACAAGTGATCAATAGATCATTAAGGATGGAGGGGGGAAATAAAAGCCTAACGACTGTGTTGTCTGCATCTACTTCCTCTCATCACGACCTGACTCAGCACTCCAGGGAACAGAGCAGTGACTCATGATGAATAAAGAATGTCCATCATGCTCAGTGTGAGGAGCCAAGGCTGGATAAGAATAAACCCTCCCACATATTCAGGATAAGGCTTTCTTATTGCAGATTTTATTGTTTTAATTAACCTAATCTTGCACTGAAAAAAAAAAATATATTATTGATGAGCACTGAGGGAGTAAAACAGGCTCACAAATACTGACCACTTCCAGAGTTTTCATTTGACTGAATGCAAGATTTTAAATAATATAAATAACAGGTATAAAGTTTTTTTTTTTTTTTTTTTTTAACTACTTAAATAGTAGGTAAATAAATGTTTAAATTAAAATGTAATTATTATTATTTTTTTATTAAATATTAGTGTCACATTCTTATTTGCAATCAATAAAATGCTTTATATCAGAGGAATTATAACATTTTTTTTTTAATGTTTTTAGTTTTAGTAATTTTTTAGCACTTCAACCAATTTTTTTCAGCTGGTCACCAGTGAAAAAATTATCATTTTCTGTTGTAAGTTTTGTACATTTACATTTTTCATTTAATATTTACATTATTTTATTTCAGTTTTATTTAGATTAATAATAAATCCATTTTAGTTACTAACAATTATTTTAATGCAATGCAATTAAATGCATTTAAAATATATTTTTGTCCCACTTTAAATTAGGTGCCTTTAACTACTATGTTATTACATAAAAAAATATATATAATAGGTACTTATGTTCATGTCTTTTGCTGTTTTAAGGTGGGATACAGTTAAGGAAAGGGACGGGTTTTAAAGGTATAGTCAGGTTTATGAGTAGGTTAAAGGGTTTGTAGTTATATCTATGTATAGATATTACAGATGAAATTACAAGCAGGTATTTTTTATAACATGCATTTTATGATTAATTCAAATTTTATTACATTGTAGTTATAAATACACTTAATATAAAGTGGTTCCATTATTTTTAGATGCATTTTTATGGTCAAATGATCATTTACACATAATGAGTTTAGACTTTAGTGTTTATATCAGCATGATTATGGGGCTGGACATCTTACGCTGCTTTTTAAGCATCTCATGCCATCAGTGCTGATTTTTCTAAGACACCATGAGCAGTCTGCATTTATAAGTCACCCAAGTTAAAAAAGTTCAACTTTTAAATGATCTATCGAGACCCCCTCCTGCACTTCATCAAGCTGTTCTGTGTGTAATTGCCGCCTACAAATCCATCTGATCTGGCTCTGGTAGACCTTAATTACCCACGACTAGCCGAAAATGCATCCTTAGACATGACTGAGCTTTCCCATCCAGACTGTGTTAAATAACAGGACTGTTTGAAGCAGGGCCCGTACACTGCGTTAATGTCTGCTGGATCACTTTCATCACGCACTAACACTTGGGCCTGAGCCAGAACAGCTGGATACTAGAGCAAGCATCAGAGACCAGCAGAATCTTAATTACCTCTCAAAAGCCGGTGCGTTTGCTTCAAAACCACGGGACAGCTTAACACGATGAGATCCGACCTTTGTGGGAAGAGGAAAAAAAGGAAGAATCATGAGTTGAGTTATTTCATATTTGGTGCAAGAGGAAATTAAGGTTGCAGAAGTAAAGGAAGATGAAGATGTCTTCCTGTGTCTAAAGGAAGACACAGGCCTGGCCCGCCTGCTGAGTTCAGCTGAATTTAAAGATACGAAAAACATTTGTGCAGAATAAGACAGCGGAACCATCTGTAATGATTTCACAAGCTCACTGAAGCCTGAAGATCTATCAGAGATACGCATCATACCAGGAAACACATGAATCCTGGCTAGAGAGTCGTGTTTTAGACAGAAGTTTCAACTGCTAATGTTGGCTAGCAGCAGATTTTAATAGTTGCAGGAAGCCCCTTTCAAACAATGGTTTTCTATTTGTGTGACATTTGACTAACTGCTCTCACAACCTTCAGTATAACATATTACGTTCAAACCTACAACCATAGCAGGCAAGCCATACAGAAGACTTTCTCATCTCTAGGCTATGACTGGCTTCTCATTTCCTGTAGTCTCATATAACTCGGTCACTGAAACAGTAACACCTTTGAACACACTTGGTTAGTGTTCTAGCCACAGGATTGGTTGTGTTGTGTTGTTTCTTTTAACTAGGGTCTCTAAAATTGCCTTTATACAGTCAACATTTGATCTCTATGCCTTCTGTTTAATTTATTTTAACCCAGTTTATTTCAACATTTTACACCAAGGGTCTTTAACAAGGGGCCTGCGATGGCACTGCAGATGGTCTGCCAATGTGAAGAACTATTTTTTTTTTAAAAGTTAAACAAAAATCCAATAAGTTAACTTAAAGCTAAAACAACCAATTAAACATGTTACAAGTGCCCCTCCTACATTAAAACATTGTATTATTTATATACTATTATTTATACTATATACTAAATTACACACTTATTATTCTAAAATACACATACAAATAAGATTATATACTAAAATATCAATAATCAGTAATTAAACACTTTTGTATTATTAACTTAAATTTAAGTTTTTTTTGTAATTTTGTTATGTCTTATATGATTTTTCAATTTTTACACTTTTTAAAAATATTTTTATTTTAGCTTAAATTTTTTATTTAATTTAATTTTTATTTCAGTTTAGTTTTCATTTCTTTTTAGTACTTCAACTTAATTTAGTTTAGTTAGTTGCCAGGGCAGAATTTCTAATTTTTGGTTTAAAGGTTTGGTTTTTGGTTCATAAGTTTAAGTTTTTGCATCTAATATTTAAATTTATTTTATTTCAGCTTTATTCCAATTAAAGAAAAATGATTAATAGTTTTAGATTTTAGTTAACTACAACAACGAAAAAAGAATAAAATAAAATTATTCATTATTATGTATTTTAATGCAATGTATTAACATTTGCAATATATTTAAATATGTTCATTTGTTATTTTTTTATCAGTATGTATAAGATGGTCCCTGTTCTGCCTCTTAATGCAACAAGGGTCCTTGAACTCAAAAAAGGCTGAGGATCTCCAGTTTAGAGCTGTTGGATATTTATGCTTTATTTAGACTCAGTCAGTCTGTCAGAGTCCCACCCAATTCTGTTTGTTGCCTCTGCAGGTCCCTGCCATTAATATTTCATACATTCGGAATGGCAGCAGAGACTGGCTCACATTACCCTGAGCTTTCTGGGAGCAAAGAAAAAGTATCCTGTGGCAATTCTACTTCCTAGCTTTGCACGGAAGACAATGGAATCCCTTAACCAATACCACTATGGCCTGAAGAGACACAAGACCTTTCATTCAGGTTCCGTGGAAAGCTTTGAAATACAGCTCAAGAAAGGTCACCTCACCAGCTTCCCACTAAAAGCAACAATGATAATGTCTATGCAATGTCAGAGGAAAGACAAAGGCATTTCCAGACCTGCTTGCTGGCATCTTAACTTGATTTCACAAGAAGCCAATAGATTTATCAGAACCTGGATCCTTTCCAAAATGAGTCACGGTCGGTTTAGATGCAGCTTTCACCGACTGACATTGCACAAACTCTTTGCAGTGAAGAACAGATCATACACCAGACAAACTAAACCTTCGATATACCAACTGTCGGTTCCCATGCTGTCCTTTTGGCTCTCGACTTTGATTCAGCTGCAACAAAATCCCCTGAAACGAGTGTTTCTGATAATATGAATAAAGGGGGTCAGCACTGGCCATGTGTGATGAAGTTGAAACACAAAAGAGTAAGTTCATTATGATGAGTCAGCAGGAGCATGGAACTCCAGCAAGCTCAATTCAGTGGAGCGCAATGCAAATATTTTTCCTCAGTGTTATTTGAATACATGCATACATTATATTGATTCAAGGCTTTATTGTACCTGAATTCCCGGCTGCTCCCAGAACAGAGGTATTGACCCTCGGATCTGAATGAAGGAGGATACTTTGTCATCAAGGAAAATAACCTGTAGGGAATATAAATAAAAACAAAATCTTAGCCTTGGCATGTCACATATGATATTTCTCACTTAGAGGACTAACTGAAATGAATGTACAATATTTTATTTCAATAATATTTATTCTTTAATATTTTCTATTTTGAGGAAATTTCATGGTTCTAGACAATATTCACATCTAAATTAAGAACCATTTGTTTCTGTATAAAATAATACAAATATTAGAAAAATGTTTAATATATTATTTTCAATTAATACAGTGTTTAGGTTGAAAACAGAGCAAAGGTATTAATGGCAGATTGGTGCCATGTAGTTGGAGAAATAAAGCAAAAAAAATGTTTCTCATTTATTTTCTGTGTGATTATTTTTAAGACCATTTAGCCTTCTCTTATCATGTCCACATTTTCTGTGTTCATATAGCAAGTGCCACAAAAGTCAATTTAAAGTACGATGTTTCGTACCATTCCAGTGAAATAAAAAAGAAAAGAAAGAAAAATTCTAAACGTACATTTTTTCACCTGAGGGTTAAAGAAGTGAGTTCAAAATATTGTTTGCATACCTGCTCAGTCTCCACAAAGTTGGCCACCTGGCCGTCGTCATTTGTGCCTCGGACATTGAAACGTGTGCCTGCTCTCTCTGAGCTGAGCCGAGAGATCACACAAGCTTTGGCCTGCTTGTGCCCAGCATAGATGGTGCGGATCTCCACTCCGCCACACATCAACCTCAACAGCCAGTCATCACAGTTCACCCCATAATGCTTGAGATGGAGATGGAGGGACTGATTCCTGTGAAGCCGTTACATAATTACATAACCATTACATCCATTTATCATCCACCGATTAAGTTCAACATTCAAGTACGTGACATTTTGTTGGAAACATTTTTCACATATAAAACAAACCCTAAATGGCCATTAAAAAGGAATGTTTTGAATAAAAATGTATTTATATTTAATGGAAAAATCTTTTAACACTGAATCAAATTGACCTTTGAAAAATACCCACCAGAAAAAACGATTGTCAGATGTGTCTTCTCTGATTCTGCGGTGCGCATTCAAGCTGAGGTCCAGACTCACTCCGGTGGAGGACCAGGCGAAATAGAAGTTACCAGAGTTTAAGACTTTCCTGACATCAGCGATGCGGTCCTCATCCGAGGGGTCGTTTTTCAGAGAGACGAAGTCAGTGCCTGTTACCCGAAAAACTTCTGAATCCTGGACTTTTCCCACTGAACTGCAGCCTGTTACGACCACCAGGCTGTGCAGCATAGCATCCCCTTTGGAAGAAGAGTGAAGTGGATTCAGAGCTTAGAGTTTGTAGATTATGCACATTTTGTAACCACATATTTCAAATGTGCAAGTTAATAATTAGTTCATTGAAAAACCCATACATATCAGCCCCTTATTTAAATATCGAGGTGGATAAGTCTCAAAGTCTATTCTGTTTCCTAAGAACTTAAAATATGACAGTGAAATATAATATACACTTACAAACTCAAATAATGGCTAACCTTGTAGTTACACTTTAATTAGTGACTATATTTGTACAACAACTGCTTGATAACATGTTGCATATTTACCTTTCAAAATTTTTGTTTTGCTGTGAATTTTAGTGTTTTGGTAATATTTCTGCTCTACTTATCTTCAAAAAGATCAGGGATTTTCTTTTAATCTGGCGACAGGATGGATTTGTATTTGTTGTGATGATAAACACTACCGGCAAGTCAAATTAAATAAAAAAAACAAGAAGCTGAGAAACGGTACCAAGGTTAAGACGAAGAACTCCCAGGATCCCATAAGCATCCAGCATCTTGGTGTACGCCGTCTTGATGGTCTCCTTCTCTGCCGCCGCTGTGGATGACATCAAAACATTTACTTATTAAAAACCACATGCCATATTTATAGATGATTTATAATCTCCAAAATTGTTTATAATATGCAAATAGGCTAAATTTGAACCATTTTGCTTTCTTACATCTAGGAAATTCTGTGAATCAACGATGGGGGTGGGGGGACTTTTGAGTCAATAATATTTCAATAAATGACTGGTTTGACATTTTTCATATTGAACATTAATAAAAAATAAGTACTATAAAGGGTATATGGACAGCCTTACACAGTACAGCAACGGCTCCAGACTCGAACATCAGGCATTCTTCTCGATTTCTGGTCTCCACAATCACACTGTATGGAGGTGGATCCAGTTTATGATAAATACGATAACCTTTACTGAATGCCATGACTTGACACAACCTGTTTCAGCCCTGCATAAGAAAAAAAAAAAAACATTTTACTTTGAAAACATACCATATGAAGGAAATGCCACAGGGGTTACCATATTCAAACCCTAAACCGCCTGCAGGTTCAGATAAGCAGGTGCATCAAATGTCGCATCATGCAGTCACTAAAACATAATTCAAAGGGTATTATTAATGCATCCTGTCATAAACCATTGACATAAGAGGAAGGAAACAGACATGCACAGTTCGGGTTTTTGTAAAGGCATAATCTCGTTGATAAAATACATTCTTAAGATTGCAATAAAGTCATGCATGTTCAGTGTATTATATGAAATGAAAGACAACAAGATGCTTACAAAAAACATGTTAGTTATGCTGTATTTCAGCAAGGGATGGAGAACGAACCCAAATCCCATCAAAGCCGAAGCAACGAGTTAAAATGTCCGACTCGAATGAAATACCCGTGCAGAAACAGAGGATGACAGGTGCTCATCACAATGGCACACCACATACAATCAGATCTGCAACCCAAATATATGAGAATGTTTACAATTCATGCACCCACAGGCTGTCTAAGCTTGGGCCACTGTCTCAGCGTGAGGCAGAAGGTTAGTGCACGTGAGATTAACAATCATCCAGATGATAACTAGAATGAAGACGACCAGGCCCCGCCGGCCATTTATCTGTCAAAATCAACAGTTAAGACAGACTGACAGCGCTAAAAGCCTTTAATCACGACCAGCTCTAACGGCTAATGTTAGCCGGCTAGCTCTCCATCGCCTTCCTGAACCATATAAACAGACATTTAACTGATAACAGCGCCGTAATAATATGTGCGTTTATACGTTAAACGTACAAATGTAATGCCTCAGTATTCATTTTTCATTTATGAAGATGCTTGGTAAAAGAGATGGTCTTGTGTACCTGTCAGAGTTGCGTCTGTCTTCCCCCGGTTGGAGATCGTATAAGGCTAGAAACAAAATGATTAGCGGGGCAGGTAGTTCAAGCACAGAAATACAACTGAACCCTAGAAAGGACAACATACATGAGTGCTGTAGTTCCGCCCCGGACCTCTTCCGGGAGCTTGAGGTGTGCACTGATTGGCCAGATTTGTGTCATGTGATGTTGGAAATCGAAGTACAGACGGACATCGTGTCCTATCAAGTACAATTTTTTCCAATAGATTTTTTTGTGTTAATTAAAACGACAAAACTCTAGCAAGACGTCTGTCAGGTCATTGTAGATTTCATATATGAATACGAGTTTTTTTTATGTTTTGTTTGGTTTAGTCGAGAAGCAATATGAACATTTATGCTTCTATGCAACTTATTATATTTTTGTTGTTGTTTTCTATTTTTATATATATTATATCCGTAAATGTAAGGTATTAAAAAGTAACGCCCTTTTTCTACATTTCAAAGAGATATCTATATTACAAAAAAAAACTAATTAATGGAATGCATGCTGACATGATAGTGTTTTTATATGATGCCTGTTTTTATTTATCCATATTTTGATCGGTGGGCTGTTGCATGTAAGTGATTCATATAACGTTTATTTGGCATCTCTATTTCTGATTTTATATATTAGCACTGTGTTTTAGTTGGCTATGTATTAACCATCGGCTTTTATATAATTGCAACCCATGGTATGTAGGCAATTGTCGAATAGAATGTAGAGAGTGACTTTAATTTCTGGCATAATACACAGTACACACAGACACATTAAAAGAATTCGGCCATTATGGGACGTGAGGCGCCCTCTTCAGACCAAAATTAATTAAAGCAATAGGATTGGATTTATTTTTCCACGTCCATTTTTTTTCAGTTCGGTCATATCCCTCCCATTTCGTACGCCTACTCAATATTACCGTAACATTTAGAAAAAGGGAATACTAATTCTTCTAATACTCTAATAGTTATACTAATACGGTAACACTTTAGAATACTGCTCCGTCGTTAATGAATAACTACACAGGAACAAATGACTAATGCACTATTAACATTGTAGTAACTACTATTAACTAACAAGAAACTCTGATTAACGATTTATTAAGTAATAGCGCTAAGTTGAATCTGGTAGTTCACTATTAGCTAACCACATTTTTTTCATATATCCTGGAGAACTACTTTATACAGGTTCATAATTAATGTGACTTATTCATAATGAATAATTAATTCTAAAGTGAAGGTCATGGTAACCCACTAGTAATGACTCAAGTATTACCAAATCCTTCTAAAGGAACTACTACTTACTTGGATCAGTATCTAAAGTGAAAATCATCATAACTTCCTAATATTGATTGACGTCATTGTGAGCTTTTGAGATACATGTAAGGTTTTGGATAGTAATGACTCAAGTGTTACTACATCCTTCTGAAGAAATTACTAATTGTTTGGATCAGTATACTAAATTTAAGATCACGGTAACCTACTAGTACTGATTTAAGTGTTACCAAATCTAGCTAAATGAATTACTAACCAGGACCTTACAAAAACCTCAAACACTGACAATGACTTCAGTATTATTAGGGAGTTATCACGATCTTCACTTTAGAATACTGATACAAAAAAATTGTAATTCCTTTAGAAGGATGTAGTAACACTTGAATAATTACTATTCAATGCTTTACAAAATACGTGATCTTCACTTCACTTAGATACTGATCCAAATAATTAGTAATTCCTTCTGAAGAATTTGGTAATACTTGAGTCATTACTAGTGGGTTACCATGACCTTCACTTTAGAATTAATTATACATTATGTATTATTCATATTAATTATGAACATGTATACAGTATTTCTTAGTAGTTCTTGGGGAGATATGAAAAAATAACAGTTACTGATTAGCTAATAGTGAACTACCACATTTGTCTAAGCACTATTACTTACTAATTAATTAATCAGAGTTTCTTGTTAATTACTAGTAGTTACTAGAGTGCTAATATTGCTTTACTCGTGTGTAGTTATTCATTAATGATGGAAGTGTTCTAATGTGTAATGATAATACTAATACTAATAGTAATACTATAATGCAGTGGTTCTAAACCACAAAAACAACAATATTTGGACCAGAACACAATCAATATCTACTTGTGCAACCGCAAGAATCAAATCAACACCTAAGATTTCAATTATAACACAACAAATATGCAAATCTGTGAAAACGTCAATATCCTTCAAATTCAATAAATAAATGAATGTAATTGAAGTAAATTAGCTTCAAAAACATTCAGAAAAATATCAAATTAAATGCAATTTTAAATCCACACGCAATTGTTTTAATGGTTTTGCACCTTTTGGTGTATTAATTATAATACATTTACATTTAGTCATTCAGCAGACGCTTTTATCCAAAGCGACTTACAAATGAGGACAACTGAAGCAAATATTACATAAAAAGGTGCAAAACAAAACCCGTAACAATGCAACGAAAAGGACTGTTTCACCCATAGATATGTACATAGATATGGTTTCACCCCTCCCCCCGTTTATATGCCTATCGCAATTACACAACTCAACCCGCCCATTTGAGGTGATTGGCAGCCTCACCAACCAATGATGTTTGGACTCCTTAAATTCAGCTGACCAATCAGCTTCTCAAGGACAGGAAACCGGCGTTTCATAAGGGGTTTCATAAACAAAACAGAGAAGACTGTTTAACTGTCACATTGATTACAGAAGAGTCTCAGCAGTAGAGAGGAATTTGTGATGTATTCTTTTGAATGAAGAAGTGAGTCTCCAACCTGTTTGCATTGTTTGTACAAGTGAGCTGTAAGCAGACTGTAGCTATCCAAGGTGGTCAGTAGTGTGACAGTTTTATTTGAGCTGTCATGATGCCACTTTCGACTTGAAATTTGATGTTTCGTCTTGAATTATGTAGGTCTACAATTAGTCTGATCATGCAGACTTATGCAAATGTCTGTTTTCCTCTTGGCTTTTGCAGACACATCCACGACACAATGAAGAGACTGTACTTCATCGAGCCGATCGTCGCGATTTACGCGTTTGCCAGTTTTATGGTTTATCCCCTCGTGCAGCAGTACGTGTATCGCAGATTGTGGCTGGAGATCACAAACTCTTCTTACCCCGTGTCCGTCAACACTTCCCAATGCGCCGCCAACAGCACCAGCCACAGCAGACAGCAAAATGTGAGTAATGCCTATGACACAAACACTTTTACATCAGGTACATATGTGCTTATACATGCTTACAAATGAACTCCTTTGCATTATATAGCAAAAACATTTACATCAAGTGTTGCGCTTTTCTAATAACAGTTAGCTAACTTCATTTTTTTAAGAGTTATTTTTTTACCAGCTGGTCCCAATATACACTATATTGCCAAAAGTATTGGGTCACCCCCTTCTAATGAACAGGTTTGACTACTTTAGTAATTTCTATGAGTACAAATCTTAATGTTAAAGCATATAATGATATTCTATGAAATTGTGTGCTTCTAATATTATAGCAACAGTTTGGACAGGACTCTTTTCTATTCTAACATGACAATGCCTCTGTGTATAAGACAAGGTTCAAAAAGAAAATGATTGATTCAGTCAGTGTGGAAGAACTTGACTGATCTGCATAAAACCAAGTCCTAATCCCAGTTTAACACCTCTGGTGTGACTGTAAATGCAGACCTTGAGCCAAAAACTCATCACCAAACACCAATGACTTGTACATATGGGTTCAGTCATTTTAGACACTTCCAAAACTGTTGCAACAGAGCTATTGTTATTGTTGTTATCAATTGTTATTCAGTGACAACAATTAACTATTATAAGTAACTATTGTAAATCTGTACATTTATATCTCTGGGATACTTCATTGTGATTGGTCCATAGCTTAACTCAGCAGCATATATTTCTCAGAGAGCAGAAAAATTGTATGGCAACACTATTTAACAGACCACTCACCCGGGAAACCATGTTTCTTGTGCTGGTGTTCTGTCTCTGTGCATAGAAAGACAGAACACTAATAAGTAAGTAAATACTTAATGAGTAAACTAGTAACTCATGAAATCAATATTTCATGACCATGTTTCTATTATTTACGTAGTAAGTGTGTAATAAATGGGATAATATACAGTCAGATGGTCATTATTTCAAAATAAAAAGTATTGATGATCCCCCCTGTCAGGGTTTGTTTTATATCCTATTAATATAATGTGAGTTACACCTGTTGTTGCTTTAGAGGGCAGTCTGTAGTAGTATAGTTTTGGTCATTGATACTTAAGGAAACACATCTGTGTTTCATTTCCTCTTTTTTTTTTTTTTTTTTTATAGCTTTTCTTATTTGGAAATGCAGGAATTGTAACATACGTCATAAGATACATATGCAGCCACAGTTTTGTATGCACATGTGTTTAATTATTTTGCTCTATTTTTCAGGAGGTGCAGAAAGCAGCTTCTCTGTTCTCCATGTACAGTGATTTGTCTTCCATGATCCCCAGTCTCATAGTGACCCTCCTCCTGGTGGCCT
This sequence comes from Schizothorax lantsangensis, assembly GCA_027422415.1. Classification (NCBI taxonomy): domain Eukaryota; kingdom Metazoa; phylum Chordata; class Actinopteri; order Cypriniformes; family Cyprinidae; genus Schizothorax; species Schizothorax lantsangensis. The sequence continues at coordinate 14,549,418 of CM049856.1, forward strand.
ACAGCGATCAGCGCGGCCGAAAGATCACTATTATTATGCCCCTCATTGGGTCTCTGATCTACACGCTTTCATTCCTGGCGGTCTCCTTCTTCGAGCTCAACCTCTACCTCCTCATTGCCGCTTCTTTTGTAAGTGCCCTCTTTGGGGGTATCGGTACCATGCTAGGCGGCTGCTTCTCCTATGTGGCCGATTTGTGCGAGGACGGCAAGCAGAAAACTCTTCGCATGGCTGTGGTGGACATGATGATCGGCTTGTTGGCCGGTGTGGCATCAATCTCCACTGGCTACTTCCTGCATGCAGTCGGGTTCAACTGGCCTTTCTTCACATCCGCCATGTTTCAGGTGGTTAACTTGCTATATGCCATCTTCATTCTGGAGGAAACCAGGGTGATTGACCGGTCAGAGACTGGGGATTGTTGTCTGGCCATGCAGAAACTTGTATGTGGTATCTACAAATTGTTTGCAGGAGGCAGTAGTCAAAGAAAATGGATTCTTGTGCTGTTAATTGTCACTTTCTCCTCCTTATCTTTTGTCAATACGGGGGGTCTGTCCATGATCACACTTTACGAACTCAATGAGCCGCTGTGCTGGAGCGAGATCCTCATCGGCTATGGCGCCGCGGCCAGCACCTCCGTCTTTATCACTAGTTTTGTCGGTGTGTATTTGTTCTCCCTCTGTCTGCCTAACACTGCCATCGCCTTCATCGGGATGCTGTCAGTCGCTATAAGCATGTTCATGACGGCCTTCGCAAAGACTACGCTCATTATGTTCCTCGGTGAGCATGAACAATTATACAAAAAACATTTTCATATATTATGTATTATTATTGTTTTTTAGTAATTAGGATACCACATTTACCATATTATGTATGGCTTTAGATATACAATAGTCATGCATGACAGAAAAAAAACTACAAGATGCAAAAAGCTTGTTTAATGTTCTACATTATTACAGAATTACAATTTTTATAAGACGTCAAATTAATTGTGTATGTGTGTCTTCTCACAGATCAATTTTGCTCTTAACATCTGTTCAAAGTGGTATATATTGAACACTGCATATGTTATTGTATGTTGAAGATTTATAAAATTAATTAAGAGCAAACAGCAGCTGTTCCTGGGTACAGCAATCTCACATAGCTTATCACATACTATGTGTACAGTAATACAATGATAAAGTTTGCTTAATTAACTTCTTTGATAACTGAACACAGTGGCACTGGCAACTGTACTGAAGTGTTAATGAATTTCATTATCAGATATTTTCAGCAATCTGTATGTTGTAGGTTGGAACATGTTTTTTTTCTTTGTAAGTTAGCTAAATAAATGAGTCCAACATGGAATAAAAGTCAGTGTGATCTCTAAATTTGTAGAATGTAAAATAGGTGTAAATGTTTGTAATTCTGGATGTCTTGTTTGCTTAGTTAATGTGAGTATTGATGTGTTTACTTACAGTGAGGATTCCTGCTATGTTTGCCATCATGCCGTTCCCTGTCCTGCGTTCGATGATGTCAAAGGTCGTCTCAAAGTCCGAGCAGGGTGAGTGACTCTGAAAATCACTGTTCCAAAGCAAAAATCCTTATTCAGCAAGATGTCGGTCATAAGAGCTCTTCTCAGCTCAAGAATGTGTTTTTGTATGTTTTGTTTTCTTTCGAAGTGGTGTTACATTTAAGGATCCTTATGTGAATGCTTTTTATTTTTTAGTTTGACCTTTAACCCTGTATGTATGCATTCCTCCTCCTTTTGAAGAGACTATTATATCAGACTTTTCTTTGTTTACCCTTCATGTTTTCTCAGGAGCACTCTTTGCCTGTGTGGCCTTTATGGAAACCCTGAGCACTAACGGGTCCTCTGCGGTTTTTAGCAGAATCTATGCGGCCACCGTGGCATGGTGTCCTGGCTTTATCTTCCTGTTGGGTGCTGGACTCTGTATCATTCCCATAAGTCTATTAGGGTAAGAGCTGCACTGAAACATAACCTGTTATTGATCTTTAGAATGATGAAAATGTCTAAACCGTGCATTTAAACCACCACTTTAAAATTATTGCTGACTATATAGCATATCATTATGAGAAAAGCACATATTTATTATTATTATACAATGTAAATAGGAATAAATTAATTTTATAATTTTAAATGAAAAATTAAACCAAAATCTACATTGAATCAGTTTTAAATGCTACAAGTGAATTTCATCATATCATTGTATTGTACAAAGGGAAAAAACAGATATTTCTTTTGAGATTTAAAAAAGATTACATTTAAATTATTAGTGTTTTTTAAAGCAGCAACCTGTAGGTTTTAGAAACTGGTTATTCCTAACTTTTAACTGTGGTCTGTGGTCTATTGTGATTAATAGGCTGTAGTTCCTCATTCTTAAATGCTAGCTAAGGCTTACATTTCGTCCTTCCCTTTTTGCATCTGCTTGTATTTCTTGTACTTGAGTGTTGGCTAAGAATGCTGATTCATTCTGACTTTGTGTCCCACTCCAGCATCCTTAGGTTTTTCCATTCATTGGATTCTAATGACACTCAAGCACTCTTATCAGAAGATGGGACTGAAGCTTCAGATGACCCACCTGTAGCTTAAAATCAACGGGAGTTTGGACACCTCATGGTTCCCCTGTGTGGTTCTTTACGTTTTCTCATGCGTAAAAACACATGTGGGTAATCTGTTCAAGCCTAAGTGTATTTTTTTTGTATTTTGAGTCGCTGCCATGAAATATGCATTTTTGCTGAAATGCAGTATATGATTATGGTGGTTTTGGAAGGGAACATAACTTTATATTTCTAAAGAGAAATTTTGTGAAAGAGGAAGTATTTTTTAAATAATAATAATTTCAGCAAAAACTAAATATTATATTTCCTTAAGGAAATACCAGTCACTTGCAAGGCAGCAACAAAACAATAACAGTCTAAGGGGAGTTTAGGTTAGGCTTTGAGTTTGTTTCGTCCACAAACAAGAATCAATATGTAGTTAATGTGAAGGGTATCTATAAATGACAACACCAATCGCAATACAGTATGCAAATATAACAATGATATAATCAGCTTTAATTTAGGATTAAATATTGAAAATCATGGTTTGAATAGAGTTAAAGAGACCCGAATAGAGTTAGAGCTTGAATAGATTTAGAACTGAATTAGTTTATTGTATGTACTGAATTAATTGCTTAGAGATTGAATTGAGGAATATCAGTACATTGCTGCCTTACAAATCTAAAGTTTGGGCTGATGTGCAATACATTCTTGTTTTGTTTAGACCAATATTTACTGTAGATTTATAAGGTATATAAAATTGTATTTTATAAAGCATAAGATTTAGGATGCATCTTTATAGTGTTTAAAAGTTTTCATTAGTCTCATATTTGCACAGATCTGAGTCATGAGCAATTTAGCCAATAAGCTCTGACCTGCCATTGACTGTCTGTCATCTCGACAAAAACATGTTAAGATGCATTAATTCTTCACTGGTGTGGATCAGTTTACTTTGTTTGGAGGCTTAGCTGTGAAAAAAAGTGATTTTGGAGGACTGGGCAGATCAGTCAGTTGATATTTGTACACTGTAAAAAGTGATAAGTTGACTTAACTTAAAAAAAAAATTGCAGGTTGACAAATTTGACACTTGACAGTTCACTTAAATTATTTTTTTAAATTATTATTTACTTAATAATTTTAAGGCAACGGGTTTCCTCAATTTTTTTAAGTAAAGTCAACTGATCGCTTTTTACAGTATATTATGAAATGTAATAATATAAAGGATTAATGTCTGTTAGCTTTACAGCCTGTAAAACCTAATGATGTGTTATTTGAAACATATAAATTGTGCTTTCCAGGCTTGGGAATGATCAGGTTCTAGAAACTGTTTAATTGCTAATTTAGCGTCTGCTAAATGAATAAAAACAAATTCACTAAATAGCTCTTTGGGAGTCTAATTTAACATTTTATGCGGTAGATAAATGTTTGTAGAGATTGTTTTACATTGTGCGCTTTATCATTGTGGCCTGAAGGTGGCAGTATAGATACGCATATAAATATGGCAATATAGGTGCGTCTTGGCACAGTTTGAAAGTGTATTGAGCTTTCGTTTTAAGTCTTTTTTTTTTTTTTTTTTTTTATCAATAAAAGTATACACTCGTGATGTTTTAATTGACTAAAACACTTGTAGTGCAATGCAACTTTAAAGTTTAAAAACGATTTGTAGAAAGTCACAAAGCAAAAGTGGAATTTGTATGATGCAATATATTTGTCCAGAGAAAAATAGACTGTGTAAATACACAATGGAAATTAGGAGTGCCCAAAGAAAAATAGTGCTATCCTGTGTACAAATGTAGAAATCCACTGATGTCTGTCCTGTCACACATCCCTGTGGATTTGATTTCCAACCCCCCTCAGATTTTGACGTGATGAGAGGTCAGTGATCTGCAGCTCTTCGTAATTGTGCAGTCAGAGTGTCTGCCGAGTGAAAGTATGATCAATCTGAAGTGGAGGGGTGGTGGGCTTCTCTGGTTTCCAAACTGAGGCTCCACACCGCTGACTCCTCATGATCTACCTCACCACAGACTGCCGTCTCCCCCATACCCTCTGTTTATCTCCCTCTCTCATTTCTCTCTTTTAATCTATGTATTTCTGTCTTTCTGCTGTCTCCCCTTTCCATGCACTCCCACCCCCATATTCAGACACATTCTGTTTTATTTCATCTTTATTCCGATGCATAGGCACGCACACATGCCTGATTCCCCACCCCCTGAACCGTTTGTGGTTGGCTAAGTCAGATAACACTCTCACCCACACGCCACCCAGGGATGAAACGCATCCACGCTCCTAACAAACAGTTGGACCCTTCTCTCAACGGACACATCTGGGGCTTGTTGGACACAGATGTTTCTGCAGGCCCACACCCCGCTTCAGGGGTTATAGCCACATGCTGAACAGCTCGTGTCATATAAGGTAATGTGAACCTTGTTTGCAAGCAATAACTTAAAGTGATAGTTCATCCAGAAATAAAAATTATATTATTTAGCTACTTACCCTCACGTCCTTCCAAAACCCGTGAGACTTTCTTTCATCTTTGGAACATAAAAGAAGATATTTTGAGAAATGTCTCAATGTTTTCTGTTGTCTATTCGAAGTTAAAGGGATAGTTCACCCACAAATGAAAATTCTGTCATTAGTCACCCTCATGTCGTTCCAAACCCGCAAGACCTTCGTTCATCTTGGGAACACAAATTAATATATTTTTGATGAAATCCGAGAGCTTTCTGACCCTGCATAGAGCGCAACGCAACTACCTTGTTCAAGGCCCAGAAACGTAGTAAGGACATCGGTAAAATAGTCCATGTGACATCAGTGGTTCAACCGTAATGTTATGAAGCTACGAGAATACTTTTTGTGCGCAAAGAAAACAAAAATAACTTTATTCAACAATTTCTTCTCTTCCCTGTCAGTCTTTGACACGTGCTCACGACAGTACCATGTGTGGTGCTGCTGACGCAGGAACTGCCGTTCTGATGTAGAACTTGGATGCAATGTGCCTTGTTTGCAGGCAGAGGAATGCACGCGTATGCGTTGTGGTACTCATGAGCAGAAATACAAAACAAAAGAAAACAACAATAATTAATTTATTCAACAATTTCTTCTCTTCCGTGTAAGTCTTTGATACGCATTTACGAGAGTACCGTGATGCATAGGTGTGCATTCCTCTGCTTGCAAACAAGGCGCAGTGCACAGAAGTACTGATGTCACATGGACTATTTTAATGATGTCCTAACTACCTTTCTGGGCCTTGAATGTGGTAGTTATGTTGCTGTCTATGCAGGGTCAGAAAGCTCTCGGATTTCATCAAAAATACTAAATTTGTGTTCCAAAGGTAAATGAAGGTCTTACGGGTTTGGAATGACATGAGGGTGAGTAATTAATTACAACTTTTAGTTTTGGGTGAACTATCCCTTTAATGGTCACCAAAACTGTGTGATTACCAACATTCTTCAATGTACCAACATTCTTACCATTCATTCGTCAGATGTCAAACAGGTTTGGAATGACATGAGGTTAAATAAATTATGAATTTTGGCCGAACTATCCCTTTAAAAGGTGTAGTGCAATATACTGTATATATGCCAGTACTGTCACCAAGGTTGCATCCAAATACCCTACTTTTCTACAGAAGAGGATTTGTGACCAGTAAACAACAATACTCTATGTTGTAAGAACATTTTGCTAACGTTCCCATTAATCCAGTTTTTTAAGTTTTTAAAAAGTTTTATCCTGCAAACGTTACAGAGCTTTCCATTTTAGCATTTTGCAAACATTATGGGAACATTACTTTTGATTGTGCTCTGAATAGTAAAATTATTATTATTTTTTCTGAAGTTTAACTAAAACGTATGAAAATAAACCTTCCACGAACAATGTAGAAATACATTTGTGCTAAAATTTCTGTGCTTAATAATTTATATTTGTGCTAAAACATTATTTAAGACCAGATTACCGAACAGTCTATTAATGTTACTGGAAGAACGTATATTCATAACGATGATATAATCTTGCCAGAACATTAGCCATTAGCTGAAAAGTAGCAGTGAAGCAATGCAAACATGTCACATGACAATGACAACAAGACACCTGTAGTATGTGTAGATTGCATTCATACTATATAGAACATACTTTTTTTAACAGTCACAGATTATATTTTTCAAAATAAGTACCTACTTCTAGAAGTACAGTTTGGATGAAACCCAAACAAGTTTCCAAAACACTGCCCCCCATCTACTATTCGTCGAACATCAGATAGTCCTGCCCCCAGATTCACTCTATTGGTTCAACTAAAAGGGCTAATTAAACAAAAACAAAAACACAGTTCTCCATTTATTAACAGGTTCAATATATATTATTTCTTTACATTAAGGTATATCACCAGTACCCAATTATTTTGGAAATTCTCTTTTTTCCCTCTCCTTTCAGCTCAAATTTGTCGCTGGAGGTTTTGCAACTGTTGTGCATTTTTGTGGTGCCATCAGCCAATCAGCATTGTCAGTAAATAGTCACATGGATTTTCACATCTCAGATAAATGTCTCAAAAAGTTTTTATATTGGATTTTTTTTCTTTTCAGCAATGCACTACTGTATCCTCTTGGGAGAGAGAATATAATATTTTAACATTCAAAATGAAATAACTACAACTCAGGCTCAATTTAGTAGAAGAAAAAGTCAAGCAACACTGATCAAACCCAGAGAAGACAAGTTGATATTGTAGAGTGGTGCGTGCGTGGAGTTAATCGTCTGTGGGCTGTCGGATTCTGGCAGCCGTGTCTGTCTTGAGCACTTCACATGCTCTACTGGCCAAAGGATTAAGTGTAAATTCATATTCTGAATAATGACTAGATAACTGCTGTAGAGTGTTTACAGTATTTTGCTATTATGATTTAAATCATGCCATTGGCTGGCTTCATCCACAACATCTAGATCAGAACCTGGCAGGTATGGAGAGTGTCTCAGGTCACTGAGAGCGTGCCAGCGCAATCCACGGTGCTGCTGTCAGAGACCGATATGAGAAGAATGCATTTTAAACCTCTTTGGTTTGAACATTAGCCAACAGAATGAATTTTGGATCCTGTTGTACACTCGTATATTATGTATCTGTTGAAATGAAAATTATGTTTTCTGTTGAACGTGTATAAAATACTTTTAGATTTTGTATATAAAAAAGTTATAACTACTGACATACACTAATAATATTATATAAACGTTTATTTTATAAAAACTTATACATAATCTTTGTTATAAATGATTGAATTATTCAGTTGATTAGTATTGACTGTGTTGACCAGATTTAATTTAATTTAGGCTATATAAAATAATATCTAAATGAATAATTATAAACAATAATATACATTTTTAATATAAATATAAAGTTTTCTTCATGTTGAACCTCAAAAGCACTGGCATTGCTGCCATTGCCTTTGCATCATCTCTTTCGGAGTCGTTTTTCTCTTTGTTTCACTTGAAAGGTCAAAACTTTGTGTTTTTGTTCGCCTGTCGCTTTGTACTGTTTGCTCTCCCCATGTAATTTCTTACAGCTTGTTTGTATTTAGCTGACGCTCTAGCAGTGGGTGAACGCTTTGTGCCTCACCCATAATTACAGTGTTTCAGTGCCCTGCTGCTTGGCTCTGTGGGAGGGTGAGCTTCCCTTACTGTAGGCACTGCCACTGAACTCACTATATCACTGCAAAGATAGAGACGGAGACTGTCTAATAATTGAATAATTGTGTGTTCTGCTACATATTTGCTACATTAGCTAGCAATTTCTCTTTCCTAATTGCAAGATACTGTAATCTCATTTAATATTAGCTAAACATGCACATGCATGTTCAAAAGTTTGGGGTCAGCAAGATTTTTTTAAAGGATGCATTAAATTGATCAAAATAGAGAGTAAATACTTTTACAGTCACTAAAGATTTCAATTTCAGTTCTTTTGAACTTTCTATTTATCATATAATCACTATTAAATATTAAGCAACTCAACTGTTTTCATAAGAATTTCTTGAACACCAAATGATTTCGGAAGGATCTTGTGACACTGAAGACTGGAGTAATGGCTGCTAAAATTCAGCTTTGCCATCACGGGAATAAATTACATTTTGAAAATATATTAAAATAGATAACAGTTTTAAATTGTAATAACATTTCACTTTTTTCTGTATTTTAGATCGAATAAATGACATGCATTAAAAAATCATATACTGACCTTATATCAACATTTCTCCTTTTGTGTTCAAGAAAGAAAGTCATACAGGTTTGGAGCGACATGAGGGTAAAGAGTAAATAATGAGAGAACTTCCATTTTTGGATGAACTATCCCTTAACCATTTTGCCCATATTTTATTTATGCAGCTCATGTTTCGATGCCAGCAAGCTCACCATAAAAACCAGCACCATATCACATTGCCAGGATATGTGGAGGGTCCCGTTCCTTCCTTCTGTCTCCCATCTCCCTCTAACCACATTGCTGTTACAAATTGACAGGCTATTTATTTTCAATCTCAAATATAGATCAGAACGCTGCATTTCAAACCACAGGGCCGGTCCTCCATAGGCCCGTCTGTCTCTTCCACTCAAACCCAATCTGAGGCATCTCAAGGCCAGTCCACCTCTGCCGTTCTGCCCCAGGAGGAGTGAGTCTCACATGGAGCTCAGGTCAGTCCAGACAGCTGCTTCATCTCCTCTGACAGGCAACATTATGCTGCCGATCTAGCCTTTTTATAGCATGGAGAAGAAATCTATCCAAGGAAACCTTTTGTGTTTTGAGGGCATTACTTTCATGATGTGGTTTATATTTATAGAAGACTAATGAAATAATTTTTATGTGCTGCACAAGACAGAAATTTAAAATGTGAATCAATGCAGAAGTGCAAGATGGAAAGGCAAATAGAAGGAAAATCTGTGGTATTTATAATTAGAACTCAATTATATTCAATGAAGCTAATCTACTCTGCAGTACTGATTATTTAGATTTTAAATATTACGATTCACAGCACCCTCTTCATGCACAACAGCCATGAAAAGGTTAGTGTCAATCAATAAATATTTAATTATTGTCCTGTCTATAGCCTTCATGTTAGTGTGCTACGTGCCATGATTACCTGCTGCATCCACACAGTTCAATTCATGCTCAGCTGCAGGCCATTTCATTATCTATTGATTTTTGCTTAACTGTAGCAGTGGGGGACTGCAGTACAATCCTCAAGTCATGTGAGCATTAAAGGCTTCTGCTGTTTTCCCTTGCAAATGTCTACATGGATTTAAAAAAACAATCTTTAGTTTTAATTTATTTCAGTCAGTAACATGATACTACAAATATATATATAACATGCATATTCATATACTGTATGTACTGCTGTTGCTCCGAAGAGCCATGTGAACCGCATGTATTACCATCTATGTGTGCCTGGGCTACCAAGCAGACCTGCTTAACACTAGTGGCCTATGACTATGTGAGCCTTGGCTACCACGCCGACCGGCTTAACTCTAATTAGACGCGCACTATGTGTAATGTTAATTAACAAAATGGATATACGTTGCAATATGATAGATAAGACCCCAGCACCCTCTTGAGCAAATATCACAATTTAGTCATTTGATAACTGCTGTTACTTTCTCCACTTCATCAGTCCCAGCGGCAGCAAAACAGCTCGTTAATTCATGTACGTGCAATGATGAGACGGACAAAGTTAGACGATGCATGTCATTTTACTCTCTCATGCAAATAAAAGTTGTCATAGTTACAGTGCACAAAACTCGTCACACGACAACATTTCTCCAAACTACACCCATAATGCATTTCACTTGGGACTACAACAGCTGTAGATAGTGATCTTCAGAGATAACTCTTATTTCCCTTCTCCCGCAACACTGTCATTGATATAACCGTGATAAGTGCGTGCTTCTGACACTGCGCACAGCTGAAATCAACCACACACTAATCACAATGAAAACATCGACCTTAGAAATAACGAATGTGAACATTGAGATAACGCCGATGTATATGGCGAACCCCATTTAAAATGCATAGGCTACACAAGATGCTTATTTCATTTAACCTGTTTCATGTCCGTTACTATCGACGTGTCTTCAGCGAATACATATGCTCTAAACTGTGTTTTGCTCTAGCTGTATAAACACAGATGCATTTAGCATTTAGCTGCTAATTGCATTTAGATGCTGCTAATATGCTTAATATTTTGCTTCTGCATACAATGCAAACTGCTAACATGACACTTAGTTTAAACTTGATTATGGTTGCTCATTTTTGAATTCAATTAGGCAGACCACGCAATACACACAGCGATATGGATTAGATTCAATTATCTTAGATGTTGATTTCGCTGTTCTGAAGCATACTGCGAACTGCTACAGCAAAGCACTAGTCATATATTTGAATGTTGAGCAGCGAGCTCATTGGCTACCGATACAGGAGAGAACCAATCAGCTGTGCCATGTGATAATGATGTCATTAGGTCAGATTGAGTTAGACCTATCGGACTGCGCCATCTAGAGTTTAATGCCAGAACTCTATATTTAAACATCCTTTAAAATATTTTCCTTTGTGTTCCACAGAAGAAAGAAAGTCGTACAGGTTTGTAACAACATGATGACAGATTTTTCCTTTTAGATTAACTATGGCTAACTTTAACCTTTTAAAAGCTTGACAGAAAATGTTGCTTTGCAAGACAAATCTGTTTTCTTTACTGGTTTATCATAGTTGCTTGAAGAACATACTATTTATATTTTTTATCATCTTTTATCATTTTTTCATTGCTTAGGCATATTGGCCAAAAATTGCCCTTTTGTCATAAACTTTTGGATCAGTTCAACCCACGACATTCTCTTCCTCTCATCCGCATAGATCTAATGTGTATGACATATTAAACTATGTAAAGTGATTACCGAGGAATTCTACTAGATTAATGTCATGACTTTAATTCCAGCACTAATTACTGTACATGATGATGAATAGTCAGGTTTTAGTGAAGCGGCTGACTGTATACAGACAAGATAAGGTCTTCGCCTCCTATAAAAGCATGATCACATTGCAAAAATCCTCCCTAAACATATTTCTGATGGCCTTCGAGGACCCCTGCCGTCTCGCTCCCACGGTCTGATTTGTAAAAACTTGAAAAAACAGCAGGTGTTATTAGAGTTGATTATGAAAGAACGTAAGTGCTTGTGTGACAGACTGTTTAAAAATCATTTTTTGAAATCCCAGTCTGGCTTTTCTTGTTTGAGGATGGTTAACCTCACCGAAACCTCTTCAACAGCTGTCCGATTCACTTCCTACATCAGATGAAATCCAAGGATGTGTCAACCTCTGTATAAAGACCGTCTCTTAGTGGAACGGAGGAGTTACCAGCTTTGATATCTGATATATTGCACAGCAGGAGAATTTGTCCCCTGCCCTTTAGTTACCGACATTTCGCTTTATATTTTACTCTTGCTGGTGTGTTGAACAAATGTGACGAGGAAAGAAATGATAAATGGTGAGATATGCTTCCCTCTGCTTCGCTAAACTAAAAGTCATCAATGCATAGAACGGAAATGTTTAGCTTGTGTTCAACATGTGGACTGGACTCATATGGCACACATACTTTGGGGAAAAAATGCCCCCAAAAACAACACTGCAAAGAACATAAGTTTCTTGTGCATATCAAACTTTCAGATGGTCAAGCTCAGATGAGGAAACTTTATTATAACTTGTTTATGTACACATTGGAGAGAAAATTAAAAGAATGCAAATAAAAGCTAAATTGCTTAACTGAGTGTTAGCTTATGAGGTCATCAAAAACAAAGTTAACTTTTTTTTTTTTTTTTTTTTGAGAATGGAATGTTGGGAAGTGGCAGAAACCAACTAATTCCACAAAACATCATACTATAGAGTGCTGCAGGGATACTGTATTTTTGTAGGTCAAAATCATTAAAACAAGTTATCAATTTAGCACCTCTGGTTCCATTGTTCTGAAGTCAGTGGGTTTTTCGTTTATAGTCTATAATTAGCTTTTTTCTTCTGCCGACTGTATTTAGCCTTCAAATTTCATAAAAGTTGTGTTCATTTGTGAAGATTATCATGATGAACAAAACATAAGAATCATAAACTTTTGTTTGTCACAGAGCTTATTTTTGCAGTAATTCTAAATAAGTAAATCCAAAAGAAGTGTTTACTGCCACCAACTGGACTGGAGTATGAGGAATCATGTAAGGAAGGGGAAAACACTACAATTAAAGGGATAGTTTACCAAAAATTTAAATGCTGTCATTAATTACTCATGAGGGTGAGGAATTAATGATAGAATTTTCATTTTTTGGGTGAACTATACCTTTAAGTATACTATTCCATTAATCAATTTGCTTGCTTGATCACTTTAATACATTTATCTGGACTAGTTTCTTTATTATATTTGATCAATAACGTATATATTTTTGTCCAGAATCACATTTAAGTAAACTTTGCAGGGCCCCACTTCTCTTAGATATTGTTAGATGTTTTCCCCTTTTTTTATATGCTATACAACTTAGAAGAAAGTCATCATACTCACATAAACTTCCTTTATCTTTCTTTCATATTCTCAATACTTAAACCACAATTCCCTGTATGAAGCCTAGTGATTATTTTATCTTATCTATTGCTAATACTTTAACATAATGTTTTCCCACCGAAACAATGTCTCTCAGAAGGTGATACCTTTAGGGAGCTGGCATTTGTCAAAGGAATATTACTTTTTCTTACTTTATTGTATCAGATAACTTTCCATTGTTTATGTGACAGTATGAAGCATAACAATGAAGTAAAATAAAAAATAAACAGATATTACAAAAACTGAAAAAAAACTGTAATTTTTATGGCAATATCAAATCAAATCAAATCAAAGTTCACTTAATTATGATTATCGTGCTAAAAGAAGACCAACTGCATAATTTCTAGATTTAAATGTTAGGCTACATTTAATTCAATGCTATTGGAATGCCTTCACCATTACTTGTTTGTGTGTGTGTGTGTGTGTGTGTGTGTGTGTGTGTGTGTGTGTGTGTGTGTGTGTCCAGCTTCTTGCATTTCCTATAAACAAGTTTTATATATCTTATTTATCTTGGTCACATTAAGCCATTGGCAGTGAAGGGCACATGGAGGAAGAGCTCGGTGGTTTAACTTTGTGGATATTTAGTTTCCTGTTGTTTATAGTAGCCAGGCCAGGCTCACAAGAAAATCACCACTCAAACCACACATCCATCTAATTTTGGATGAGTATGGGTGGATCTCACAAAGACACAGATTGCGTGATGCTTTCATGTACGCCTTTCCTCGGCGTGATGTGTTTTCATTGCCTGACAATCAGTCCTGTGACCTAAACAGCCATCTCACAAGCGCAAACCAAACAATGCGCCCCGCTCAGAAAATCCCTGCACCACAGCAGGGCACTGGAGATGTTTCCTGCTCTGCCGGAGCGACCGTAGCCACATCATCAATGCCAGCTTGCTGTTTCGGTACTGTGGGGTTTGACCGAGACAAACTCAGTTCAACATAGTCAAAGTGTTGTGGTTTCTGATGGCCCTCTGTTCCTGATACGGTTCCTGGATCCACCCAAAGTGGAAAACTAGCAACCACACCCTGAAGTGACCCAAACAACACAGCACGGCATCATGGGAACCACCCCGGTGCACACGGCCACACTTCCGGAAAAGCTTTCCACAACTTCCTAGTCACACTCACACAGATATTAATAACTTTTACCCATTTTCCTGGTGTCAGAGGAGCGAGATGTTCTCTCTCGAACACACTTCCTCCTTTCCAAGACGCCAAAATATCCCCCCTCTGTTGCCTCCTGCCTCTGTCTGTGGTTTCCTTCCAGTAGTGCAATAATAATAACCTCAGCATTTCCCTTGATGCACCTGGAGCTGAACTGTTTTACTGACACGCTCTGCAGGATGGGTTTATAAGAATAAAAGGGGACTTACACAGGTGGCGATCGCTTTGGGCCGTCCAGTCAGCCAAATTTTTGTGTTTTGATGTATTTATTAGGGTTCGTGTGAATCTATCATGTCATCAAGATTTGAGCACTCAATCACAAGACCGTATCAACGGCAGAAGAGGTTTTCATCCTCTGTTTGATGTTTATCGGACAGCTGTGAGTGAGCACACCCTAACTTCCTGCCAGATCCCTCTCTGGGTTTTGGCAGTTCATTCTAATAGTGTATAAATATTGACACTTGCTGTGAATTCCACGGGTTCCCTAACTGATGTAATGTTAACATTATACAAATAACATAAGATTCATTACCAGAGTTTTTCTTTATTTTGGCATATTTTTTCAGTGCTGGATTCAATGACTCTGTTATATTGGCTTCAATATTATTTAAAGTGATTCTAAAGGAAATATATCCTGAAATGATCAAGCTATAATTTTTCCAGAATGATTATGTTTACTATTTTAAATCCTAATAGATTCTCATTATCAGTACACATTACATCAATCTCTTACAGGGATGTGTGCTATTTAGAATTCAATTGATAATGTTTTGTACATCAATTTCAAATCAAATTTGAATTAAGATAGAAAACAGCATTCAGAATAGTGATCTTGAATTGAAAATTCATCCAAAACATTTTATAACTAGAAAAGGAAAGTTTTTACGACCTTGTTTGAATGTTTTAAAAATGTTTAAAAACCTTGAATGTTGAATGTATGTATGATAGATTTGATATATTTCATCATGTTTAAAATATTAACTTTTGTGGACCAGGGTGGAAGAACACTTCCAAGTGTTTCCCATTTCCATGAATGCAACTGTTTTTGAACTGTAATCTCATCTGTCCCAGAACAAAAAAGAAGCAACCATTAGCTCATCAGGAACACAATACACTTACAAAAAATGTAAAAGAGTGCACCATCAAAGCCCCACTCAAATATTAAAATAAAACAATATGTAATGTTCCTACTTGTACCAATTTCTTGGCAGCACTAAATGCAAAAAGTGTCAAATCTTTTTAACGGGTCTCAAACTGACAAGGGACCAGTGTTCGATCAGCGAGTGTGTCTCTGCCAAACGGCAAATTAAAGAGAAGAGGAAGGGTGGACTTTGAGTTAAGAGAGAAAATAAACTCAACGCTGGACAACAATAGCTGAATATTTGTACATGTTGGAGAGGAAAGCACTGGACTTTGCTTATAACACATGAAAGCAAGTCCAAAGGATGAAGTGTTTCTTGATTCCTTTCCTAAATAGCATGGTTGAATATTTGTTGGCAAATTTGAGTCTGGCTAGATGTTCCATTCTTTCCTTGCACTGACCTCAAAATGAGTTTCACAGTCAAATCTGTCCATTAGAAGTCAAGACTTCACAGTTTACTGACTTTATGCAGCCATTTTTTTGGTGTGTGCAGTGTCCCAAAATATTTTCAGCCGATATTTTTAGTATGTCAGCGTGAGTGCGTAACCCAGGAGCGGTCAGCTTCTGATGTGTGCAAGGCCTGCCGCCGTATTTAGAGTGAAAACACCATGCAGTGTTTTACCAGATCATCGCACACTATCCCCACTGCAAATAAGAGCCTGTGCTGTTCCCTGGCTAAACTCTCTTTCTTCAGTGCTGTTAAATGAAAACAGACCAATGTGGCAAGCCCATATACAAACACACATACTGTACAAAGTCATGCATGCACACAAATGAATTCTCATGTTTGCATATACTGAAGCAAAACCCATCATGCCTCAGTAATGAGTTAAATCTTTTAGATTTCTGGTTAAATATGGTTCCTGTTGTGGGATGTGGATGCAGTTTCTTTTATATTAAAGATTTGGAGTGATGCCAAGCCATGAGAGTTGCTGTGAGATTAACTTATGTACATTTTCCAAAAAGCAATGGTGCAAAACCACCCACTCTGAAGTGTTAATCAATTTTAATGCTTGGCTTCAGAAACTGATATGTATTTTATGTCAATTAGCAGTTTCCCTAGGGAAATATGAATCATTATTTACTGCAGTATGATTGAACATATGCAGTAGATTGATTCCCCATAGAGGAACAAGGATCCTCTTACACAAAACTTAGGAATCAGACTGGACATATTGTTTTGAAATTAAATTTAGCTTCATTTAGCTTTCGAAAACGAATTTAAAACAAATATGACAATCTTGCGGAAAAAGGGGAAAATCCCCCCAAAAAGTTGGATCTGAATCACTCACAAAATGAATCAACGCGAAAACAGAATCAGATGAATGAATCATTCAGACCTGGTTTGTGAACTGAATCATTTGATTCACTGAAACGACATGACTCAAAGAATGTTTTGTTTATAAATCAGATATTGCTACTTCTCTCGAACTCTCATTGAATAACGACTTGGAAACACTGCACAAGTTACACACACAACTTTTATGGTACTTTTTGTGGTGTTTGGAGCCTGACAGCCCCAGTTCCTTCATTCGCTTTTTATATTACACTTGTGTGTGTCAAAGTGAAAGCCATACAGGTTTGGAACGACATGAGGGTGAGTAAATGATGACAGAATGTTCATTTTTGGATGAACATGTTGTCAAATATTTCCCCTACCTAAGGTGAATTTAGTTCAGGACTAGGTCACGTTGACATGACCTGTGAAATGCAGTAGGTAGAAACAAGATAAAAGTAGAGAAAATATTTTTGCAGAGAATAAGTTTCCAATATCCTGTAAACATCACTTAAGCATAACAAAATCTACTTTTTATATGTCAAATGAAGGAATACTACGTCAGTGGAATATGAGCACAACTGGAATTAACTAGAATTATGAATATAATGCATAAAACTTGAGTATCTGAGTATATGAGTAACATAAGACAGTAATATGAACATAATGTAATAAAACCATAAATTAATCATAAAAGATAAATTAATATATAGTATGAAACATAACCATATTAAAATTTGCATATACCCTATACATCACAAGAAAACAAAGATTACATTTTCATCAAAAACAGAAATTGTACGTTAATGCATTCTGGTGAAATCCATTGGGCATTGCTGAGGGAAAAATAGCCTTATTTTTAATTGTCTTAAGTGTTAATTTAATTTTCAAGAACGCTATGTACAATTCTAGCTCAGTTACCTCTGAGTAAAATGCAGTGCATAGATGTGAAAGCAAAGACAGCATGATAATACTGTAATGAGCTGCAAAAAACATCATAAAACGACGGCTGGGATAAAGTAGGTGCTAATGACAATGGAAAGGTCACCCGGTCCTATTAATGTGCTTTTGTGGGGCTGAGCGAGGCTACTTTTACCATGACATTACAGTCTTTGAGTGTGTGCGATCTCATTTGCTGGTGTGTTAAAGGAACACCTTCAGTTCTGCCAGACTGAAGTTCACTCGTTTTTCAGAATCAAAGGACTCAGTTTGGAAAGGAGGCTGCACTCCCTACTGTGTGCTGGTTCCTTAGTCCTCTTACTCAAGCTGCAGACAGGCATCAATCAAACCTCGGCCCGGGGCTCCTGCCATGAGAGAAAGACTGAAAGGGAAAGCGAGGAGAGGAATGAGAGATGTGGGAGAGAGTATAGAACAGAGGTGATTGAGAGCTGGCTTTCCTTGCAGGCTTTTCTGGCATCTCTTAAACATATCAGGCGAAACACTCTCAGTCATGCCAAGATTCTCCCCACTTCCCATGCTGGTGTCCTTCACAACCTCCTCTCGCAGTCTGCCTCTCTCTCTCTGCTGGGTGTAAGGCCAGGTCAGTGCTCTTGTCAGAGCCAACTCACAAACACTTCATGCAACACTCTGAGTGCCTTTAAAAATTGATGCTTTCTGTTGAGTAATTGCAGTTCACCACATGTTGTGAGGTCATTTATATCTGTTCAAGCTATAAATTTGCAGGGGTGCTGTGAATAATTTTACAGTGATGACAGATACTGTATTGTTGTTCAGAACTATTGTACCATTGTACAATATTGTAAGATGGTCCTCTTGTTGTTACTGACCTCCAGATTCAATTGTTCCTTTTAAATATTTGTTTAATACATTATTTACTTGTTTACGTATGTGCTTAAAAACTGATCTTTGTTTCCAGTTTCTGCCACATAAAAAGTCATGCTTTGATAAGTCATAATGTCCAAATTTTTATAATTATGTCAGAATTATAAGCCATAATTATTTACTTTTTATGTCACAATTATGACTTAATGTCATAATCTAAAAATTTCATCTCATAATTTTGCATTTTATGTCATATATCTTGACTTTCATCTCATAATTTTCATGTCATATTTTTTCTCATTATTTTGACTTTTGTTTCCAAATTTCTACTTTTTTTTTTTTTTTACTTTTTAAGCTTTTTAAGTCATATTTTTTTTACTTTTTATATCATCTCACAATGACTAATCGACTCTCATAATTGACTTTAGCTATCCCTTTTTTTAACAAAGCATGATTTTTTTTTCTTATGTGGATGAAATGGGCTTCTATAAAAAAATCATCTAGAAAGTTAATGAGATAATTCTGAGAAACCATCTATCATGATTTGTTTGCAGATGGCATTTGTTATATACACTGAAATATTTACACTGAATCGTCAAGTGAAACATTGAAATAAATATAAAATTTTGAAGTAGAAAGGCTGAATATACTGTGTATAATACAGTGAAAGGCCCAAATAAACCAGAGAAAACACTGACATCAATCCACATCAGTGCTCTTACTCTCTCAGAAAACATGATGGCATTAGAGGAGAGATAGACAAGTTAAAAGAGGGGAAGAGACTGTGGAGAGTCTGCTGAAAAGATGATTTGGACTCTAAAATAGGAACCACCTGCGGGTCGCTGTGGTAATTTTTCTCACTGCACACTGAGATGAAACATGGGATTGATTACTTAAAATACCCCTCTGAACTTGCAATCCTTGGGGTGTTTTTATTTTTCAACCCAAAATGATCTCAAAATTAAGAGTTTCAACCACAGACACTTTTTAGCAGAGCCAAATAGATTATCCTCCAGATTTTGGCTCCAGCTTTTTGGCTTCCTCTCTCGGCTCCTTTTCCTGCCCCTCCCTGCTTAAAAACTGCAGCCCCCCCCTCCACCACAAACAAAGGACCAGAGAGCCACGCAAACACATCAGAGTTATTTAGGCTTGTGTCTTCACGGTTTATGTTTAAAGACAAGTATATGTTTACAAAACCTATTTTTAATGGGTTAAAGGAATGATTAAAACAAGTTAAACTCTATTGTTAGCATCTGTGGCAGGCTGTCATTAATCAAAGATAATAATTTTGACTCATCCCTGCAAAACAACACAAAAACCCTCATACACTTACAATAGAAGTGTATAGATCAAGGTATTTCTTATTATCTGATGAGAAGATTGACTTACTTCACTGACTCTGTTTTTCGTTCTCGTCTACTAATCTTTATTCAAGTCATTAAAATGTAATTACATGTCAAATTCCCTGTACACATTCACATATGCAATCTTTGATCGTATTCCAAATTAGGAAATCATCATGTATCCAAAGACAATTATGGGAAACACAAATGATTAGCTCACTTCCTGAGTCTTTAGTTCATTTGTCACATGATGCAATGAACGAATCACAGAATAAACATCTGCACAACATGAAGCATCTTAAAGATTTAAAGATCTGTAGTAGATTTGAAACGCCCTTCAGAACTGATTACTTGGTGGTTTGTAAAATTTAAAATGTGGTCTGTGTGAAAGTGTGTGGTGCTTTTTTCTTTGTTGTCTCACACACACATACACAGAACGGAGCAGGTGGGCCAATGTGTGTGTTCTTTATTTGATGTGTTTTTGCCACATCATAAGACTGTGTGTGAGACCTCTGACCACAACACACTCACTTGGAGTTTGTGATCATTAGATGGTTTTTTGGAGAGTGTGTCTACCAGCTCTACCTCTGTTTAATGTCCCATCATGCTCAGTAAATTGACAGGCCTCAACAACCCCTTCTCTTTCCCTACTCATACACACACACACACACACACACACACACACACACACACACACACACAAAAAACCCTTAATTACCCCAGAAACACAGAGACACCACAATCAGAACTGGGGGGGGGGGGGGGGGGGGGTCTCATAAAATGGGACTTTATGGGTTTTATGGGATCTGTGGTGATCGCCCAAAAGCCTGCATGCACAAGATAATTTTTTTCTTGGAAAATTTCCATTTTTTGTAATATTTAGGACTGGTATAAAATATATTCGGAAATACAAATCATAGTAAATGACTTGGTGCAGAGAAAATACTAAATGACTACAGAAAATATGTGTTTAATTTCATATTGGTTTGTGGGTTTAACTCCGGTTTCAAGAGTGGATATCATCAGATATCATCATAAGTTCTACCTCAGACCTTTTATCTAAAAGCTGTGAACAATTACATTCAAATCTGACATATCAAAATGATTTTCAGCTATTATTTCCAGACCAGTGTTATTATTGTTAACTAAAACTATAACCATTAAATATAATTTTTAGATTATTTTAAAATAAAATGAAACACAAATATTGAATAAAAAATAGAAATGTTGTGTTGGCAACTAACTGAAACAAGTTTACTTAGGAATACAGAAGTATATATATATATATAAAAAAACTACAAAAATGGCAAAGGCACAACTATATTACTAAAAACTGGAAATATAAAATAAAGGCTTATTTAAAAGTTCCTGAAACTTAAAATGAATACTGGAAATATAAAAATAAAGGATACTTCAAAATATTGATTAGTACTATAATAATATATAAATGTGACCCTGGACCACAAAACCAGTCTTAAGTCGCACGGGTATATTTGTAGTAATAGCCAAAAAATACATTGTATGGGTCAAAATTATTGATTTTTCTAGTATGCCAAAAATCATTAGGACATTAAGTAAAGATCATGTTCCATGAAGATATTTTGTAAATTTCCTACTGTAAATATATCAAAACTTAATTTTTGATTGTAATATGCATTGCTAAGGACTTCATTTGGACAACTTTAAAGGCGATTTTCTCAATATTTAGTTTTTTTGCACCTCTCTCTCAGCCTCAGACGTCACACCCACGGACCGTTGGCTAAACGTCTGATGCATATGGCACACTTATCTGGAAACACTTCAGGAGTGTCGAAGTCATCGTCGGATTGGTTGAATTATACAGGATTTCCGGGAGACGTGTGTGTCATGTTCTTTAACATTCTGCCTGGAAACAAAGATGCTGTGACGCCAAACCCCCTCACGAAAGAAGAAAGTCGTCGTGTTTAAAACTGTGACGACAAACGCTTATCAGGATCAAATAAACGCTGGATTTTCAAAAGTATGTGAAATATTTAAAGTTCGCGGCATAGAATATTTAAAATACGTCCGAGAGTTTCACACACCGGTCTGTTATTGTGGCGACATTTCCACGGCCCAAAACGTGACGCTGAACGAAACGAACTGTGATTGGTTGTTTGACATGTCAGTCAAACGGTCTCATGGGCGGGCCTTGGCCTATGAAAGCTACCATAGATTCCAGACCTTCAGCCGTCAGTCTGAAGGTCTGGCTACGTGAGACTAGCACCTCTCAGATTCCAGATTTTCAAATAGTTGTATCCCGGCCAAATATTGTCCTATCATAACAAACCATACATCAATGGAAAGCTTATTTATTCAGCTTTCGGATGTATAAATCTTTGAAAAATGGACCCTTATGACTGGTTTTGTGGTCCAGGGTCACAAATGGTTATAAAATAACACTGGTCCAGACAAAATAAGCAGACAATTTTCATCTTCTGCACTGATTTTGCACAATTCTATTAAATAGATTGTAAGACATTTTAAATGTTGCAGAAATAGGATTATAATAGCTTTGTAAATAATAGGTGTTCCTATATTCCTACTCATTATGGAATTCTACACAGCTTTCTTTGGCCTGCTCATATGTTTTATTCTATGTCCTTATATTAATATTATCATTAAAACATTACAGAAACAATTTCATATGAGTCCAGCTGGATGAGGAAAGTTCTGCACATCTGAATTCATAGCCCCGTTCACCCATATGCTGCCCATATTTAATTACACAGAGTGTGAATATAGAGCACAACTTTCTCATTCTTCATTAACTGTCATGTTTCCAACAATTTCCTGTCTTTTGATCAACGTTCCACCTTTTTCTTTCACAGAGGGAGAGGAAATTAAGAGCTTTAGAGCTGCTGGTGAGTATCTTTCTCTGACCTACACAACTCCAGCCATCCACCATGAGAATAATAGCAGAGCGTCAGGTCAGTTCAAGGTAAGGTGGTCAAAGTCACTCACACAGCTGCTTTGATGAACAAAAAACTGAGCTAAAAAAATATATATATATTGGTGATGAGTGCCTGTATAGCCACAAATGTTGGTTTGATGTGATGCAGAATTTAACATC
Organism: Schizothorax lantsangensis; assembly: GCA_027422415.1. Taxonomy (NCBI): domain Eukaryota; kingdom Metazoa; phylum Chordata; class Actinopteri; order Cypriniformes; family Cyprinidae; genus Schizothorax; species Schizothorax lantsangensis. The sequence goes on from CM049856.1 coordinate 14,572,341, forward strand.
AATGTACATAAGATCCTTTTGTCCAGCTTCAAAGCAGACAACATCTTAACATATGACTGTGTAATTTATGTTATAGAATGAAATACCTTAATTTACTCATTAATTAAAAAAACTGTAAAACCTAATGCTAATTTTCTTCCGGGGTTTAGGACAACAAACTCAACAGCTTTATAATGAGGCTGTTCAATCTCTTTCAATGGACCTCTGTTTTACACTAAGTGACAGACGAACACCAGATGTTACAAACTTCCATCTATGGACTTGATCATATTGTGCCTATTATTAAAAAGGACATTTTAATACGTTTGCATTGGTTCTTCTTTCGATGCAAGTGGCATCTGGTGTTTAGCAATGGAGCAGGATTGATCTTACATGTTGACCGCATTAAATAATTCAGTTTTTTGTTCTTTGTTTTCAATGAGAAACATGAGAATCACATGTCAGTGTTGGTATTCGTTTAGTCATATTCTGTGGCACTGAGTTTGGAAATTTGATTTAAACCCCTGACGACATTGAGGGTTTGACCAGGGGCGTCATACACTTATTTTTAGACATGACCATGAAAAGACATGACAAAACACCAATTGACCAATTTTTAAACAACTAACTAACTAACTAAAGAGCAAGATGTGTAGAATTACAGATTTTTCCAATCAAATTCCCATCCAGGTATATAATTTTAACAAATTATGTATTGTTATTATCTCACAAATTGCATATACTGTATATTTGTCCATTTTGTTATATAAAAAGCAACTAGACCACACACAAACTAAAAGGGTATAGATTCACTCAAGTTTCACTCAGAATTCCTAGTAAGTTTCACAAATAATTACAAGAAACAGCAATTAATGCATTGAAATAAACATACAATTTTAAAGAAGAAAAACAAAAATAGTATTTTCCTTTAATACATACTCAATTAATATTTGTTTTTTTACAACTTCTAATTTTTTTTTTACAATGTACTTTGAAATTTCGATAATAATTAGATTATTTAATTTACCATTTGATGTTGCATTGTTTCCAGGTGAACAACAAGTGCATTCTTGGTGTTATTTATTTAGTCATATCTGCCAAATTACTAAATGTAAATTTATTAATAATAATAATAATAATAATAAAAATAAATAATAAATATTAATTAAATTTTTAATATTATATAATTTTTCTTATTTAATTATGATTGTTATTAATATTAAATTATTAATACATTTAATTATCAATTCATTATTCATTCATATAAATTGTATGAATACTTATGAGTTTTCATTTCCTCTCAGTCATATTTAAAAAGCACCTCTTATGTTAAACTAATTTATAGTTCTTCTCATACCATTTACAGTTTGACAATGAACATCCAAAATGGAATATAAAACCAGGGTGTGCTTCTGTTAGTACATGCTGGCAGTCAGTATATACACCCCAGTCATTCCCAGAGTGCACTGCTTGAACTGACCGAACCCTTACGAGCCTGAACGCTGCCATGGGTCTGCAACAGTCACGTTTAATCTTGATCGAGCTCTCTTTGTTTGTTATTTTTTGCCAGGGACTTCCAGGCTTGCCATGGAAACCCGATCTTACGTGGTTTCTGGTCTAATACATAGTCGAATATCACTGAAATAGTCCATTGCATGATAATTACAGAGGCCGCAAATCAGAGGTCCCTGTGATGTGGACAGCTAGCCAACCTCTAAGTGGTACAGCAGATCTCCCAAATATTAAACCACTACCTTGCTTTTCCGTCCTGGCCTATCTGTGTGTAGTGATGGGAAACACAGCGGGGTATCAGTGTGACTTTTGACTCTCGTCTGCTCATGGAGAAGCCAACAAGCCGACACACACTCTTCCACAATTTAGCTCACCAAACACTCTTCATCTTCACTGATGTGGGGAGAGAGAATGATTAGACTTACAGAAATATAATGGCTGGTTGTATCTGTACCATGTGCCAAGAACGGGGACCAAAATGTACTGTAACCTCTAACAATCATAACCAGAGAAGCACAGCCAACTAGTGGTTGCGTTTGAACTGAATTTAATGCCTGCGCGCGTCCACAGATGTTGGCTGCAACATTATGGTCTGTTGAGGACAAACTCTGACAGGAAAATTAATTTAGAGTCTGTTGTGAGAATTTCCAGGCTAATGTTAATAGCTTTGTTGCTATTTTGCTTCCATATTGTACGTTTTCCCAGAGTTTGCTAAGAAGATGCACTGTATTAGGCATCACTGGTAAATGAAAAGACATGAGAATCAGTTTCCCAGAACTTAGAATAGATCTTGTTGTTAAAGCTCAGCCACTTGACTAGCTAAATGGAACATAGCTTTAGCTTTATAGCATATAAAAATTGAGTGTTGTGACTATAAATCCTCATATTTGTGGTTATAAAATGATATCTTGCCAGTATTTTGCATTTTTCATTTTGTAACGTACATGGATTTAACCATGTGTGCCTTCTTGAACATATGTTTATAGGCAAATGCATTTGTCCAAATATTTCGTCTGATTGTTCTGAATGAGGCAACAAAAACATTGACTAGATAACTGAGGAGATATTACTGTAAGCACAATGAATGGCCTATTTACATTCTTTAATGTCCACCCTGATCTGCTGTTTAACAAATCTTCTCTGTCAAGGGTGCACTTGAATGATGACACAAAAGTAAACATCTGTTGCATTCCGAGCACTTTAACTGGATTCTACAGCACACTGTGAAGAGACATGTTGTTTTTACTCCTTTTTGGCTGCTTGCACCTGTTTTATTGTAAACGTACCATGCATAACATGGTATTTTGATCTTAAATTTGAAGTTATTAGACATTTTTCTTCTCTGTGAACTGCTCTTACAGCTGTAAACATGCTTAAATTTCCCAGATTTTGAAATGTAATTTCTGTTCAAAGAAATGCTTTGAGTTCAAGAAAAAAAACACTTTAATAAAAAGCAATTCCAGTTCATTTTGGGTACATTTTATCAGTTGTGTGTTTCCTGTAAATCAGATCTAAGACTTTGGTGTTGAGCTAGAAGAACAATTTTGATCTGTCTCAATGGCTTTTTTCCCTTCCAACCTAATTCTTAAAAACAGATGAGCGATCTCAATCTCATAAATAGATGATGACGTGTCCTTTTAGTTGACCTGTTTTGAGAGCCAAGTCACCATGCAGTCCAGCAGACGGGGGAGTTATCACGTTTTTAAAATTGTTCTTGACCCAAATCCAGCAGCATTTTAAATGTCATGTTGTTTTTCAGCGGCATGTGGTTCTCTCTAATGCACTTTTGATTGTTCCCACAATACTACCTCAAAATACTCCAATTTGGGTTTTCATAATTGGTAGTTGTCATTACATATTTACATAATTAATTGTCCCTCTATCAAGTGAGTCCAAGCCACTTATTTGCATGTTCACAAATAGAGTGGTGGGGATTTTGATTTATTGCAGTGACTCGATTCTTTTGAATCAGTAAAAAGATTCATTCATAAGCGTTCACTGATGTTACATTATTACGTCAGTAGGTGGCGACGTGTGTCTTTTTATGACTATAATGCTGCCTTCTATTTCCCAAGAATCCCAATTATGAAGTCGTGAGCTTGTCGCATTCAAGTGCTTCATTGTCAGAAAGAATAGCCTATAATGTAGGTAGCATTCCATTTGTTGACAACCGTATATAGCATTCACCGCGCTAGATAGTCAGATTTCTGGCGATTCTGGAATTATTTATGATAATTCCGATAGCACATTAAGGCAGCATTAATAACAGTTAGTTAATGACTGATCGATTTTGTCAATAACTGGGTTTGACTTTTATTAAAGTAGCCTACTACATGAAAAAGACAATAACATCCTAAATATTTTTAATAGTTTCAATAGTTGCTTTTTAAGTTTTATGTTTTTTACATATTCTTTCCAGAAGAGTCCTGTTTAGTGCCACTTGGAGTTTCATTCAGATTCAAAACAGCTACTTGTTCAGTAGGTCCAACCAATGAAATGCTCCATCATCTCGTTTGACCGACAATGATTCATTCACTTAAAAGAATCATTCAAATTCATACAAAACACCACTTACAGATCTGTCAAAAACTGATTCAGATTGTGCTGCTGTGTTAATAAAAACAGTAACTGTCATTAAAATGTAGGCTAGCCTACTAAGATGATAAAAACAGGCTTAGCATCACTGTAGTCATGCCAAATAAGGATTTTAGTCTAAAAAGTGTCCATGTGCAGGATAGAGAAATCTCCCAAGGCTGTCCAACACAAATATTCTTCACTGTCTTTCAAGTTTTCCTGCCGAACAGATACTCTCACTGAGACCTTCCTCATGGCTCACACATCCTTCCTGAAGTTCAGAGGCCAGGCACTACTGTCGGAAATGAATGAGCTGAATGATTTGGCCTCCTGCGTTGACGGAAGCTGTAGCAGCACTCTTTCCACCATTCTTGGGTTCGAAGGACAAACATCTTTATCACCGAGGCACAACAATCTCCATAACAATAAACAGGAAGCAGGTGAGAAATCCATTTGCGTATTTTCTGGCACTTGACCTCCCCATCTTTCCCTCTTTTGGTCATTTGTCATTTAACTTGCCAAAGCTGAGAGAATGGCTGAGGTGGAGGATGACTTTAGCAATGCTGATTGCTTTTTCAGTAGACCTTAAAATCTCATTTATATGCCATAATGGCAAGAATAGGACCATGAAAGGGGGGAAATACAGGCCCAGGGATATGACCCCTGCGTGTGACCTTACAGGACTTTGTCGAGTCTGGATCTGCTTCTTACTGAGTTCTGTTTCACTCTTGGACTGATAAGAAATGATTAACGTAGATAAGAAAACAGCAACACAATAAGGGTGAAATTTCAGCGTATGATGCCAAAACTGCATACAGTTCAATGCATTATGTGTTCACGATACAAACATCCACATCCTTGCACACACAAAATCACTCACAAATACATAATTACGGAACGCCATCAATACACACACATACTACTGTACATGCACAAACACGGCACGCACTCATACAGAATAACACACTAGTCTCAAACTGTAGTGCTTGTTCTAGTGTAATGTTGAATGACTAGGCACAATGCAGAGGAAAGGCCAAGTGTTATCCAGAGTTTCTTTCTTTCCCACGGTGCTTTTCACAGTCAGGGCACCGCAAGGAAGGAAGCTGATGGTGAGGTTTGTCGCCTTGGCAGAGGCGGCCATGTTGATCTCCCCAAGCACAGTGCTGGACATAAAATAACTCAAAGGAAGTTCTCAGGATTTTTCACTTCCTGTTTTCAAAAAGGCCATTTTGAAGGACAATACAGGGCAGTAGTGATTTCAAAGACTTGCTTATGAAATGCCCACTAATTTAATACTAAGTTTTGTCTTGCAATATTACGATTCCATTATATGTACATAGAACCCGTTCAAAAGGAGGTGAGATATCTATTTGCATATTGAATGATTTCTGAAGGTTGTGACAAGAACTGGAGAAATTGCTGCTGATGATTACATTTCAAAATATATTAAATTAGAAACTGTTCTAATTTAATCAATTTTACTGTAATACTATTTCACAATGTTAGTGTTTTTACTGTTTTTTTCTTCTTCAATAAATGCAGCCTTGGTGAGCATAAGAGACTGTTCAAAAACAATAAAAAATCTTACCCACTCCAATTTTTGAATGGTGTATATATAATACTTAATAATAAAACCAATATAGCTAAAGTTAAACTTTAGCCACATGTGAAAAATCTCACATCATTCAAACCTCAAACCAAAAATACCATAAAATATGAGGGCATAATCACAGCCATACAGCAGTTAACTACTTATCCATCAATATTTCTGCACGGGAGTGAGAAACGGATACAAATCAAATCCAAAGTCAATGCACAAATATCCGCAGTGTAGTGTATCTTGGACTGACAGAATCTCCCATGAGTTTATCTTCAAGAGATCAGCAGTTTGAAAGCTGATGCTTAATAAAATCTGTCAGTATCTGCACAATGGAACAAATATGTTTACATTTTTAAAAAATCTAATCGTCATTGTCTGCATCTATAAAAACAAGCCTATTAAATCACATTTAACTGCTATTGTTACTGGATTCAGAAGAGGCTACTTTTCATGCTTCACATACTGTTTATGCTTTCTGTGGTGTCTCCTTCACTTTAGTTTAGACCTTGAACATCTTCTCATGCTTAAAAACACAGCCCAGCCCTAATTACATCATCTCTCCCAAATTGTAAGCAATAAGTGAGAAAACAACACCAAAGAAGGGCTCATTGCTTTGAACTTGATTGAATTTGTGCATATTCTCACACACACATCCACACAGAATCACAGCAATTTGCACAAAAGCTGGAAAGCCATCCTCAGAACTCATCCGTTTTTTCACTTAGAGATGATTTTATTAGCCAAGCATACTCGAGTTGACAGATAAGATACAAATGTTTTCCTGATTTCCTTCCTGACATATAGGCATGCAATTGTCATGACGCTGTGTTGAAATAAATCTTTCAGGATTTGATGAAAAACAACTGTCAAAGACCGAATTTACTGAACTTGTCAAAAACTGTGAAACGCCAAGGTTTCTGAAATGCTCTAAATGTGCATATTAAATCCATTAATAGATTATGAGAAGTAAATGATTACATGTGTGGTGAGAATACAGCAGAAGCCTTGAGTTTGCTATATTTTGCCACACAAAAATAAACTTGTACTCTGACTTCAGCTTAACACAATGGACTCTGATTGTCTTTATAGTCCAAACTCTGTCAACTGTACAAAATAACTATGACATTCTGAAAAAAGACATAATTTCCTCTTCTAAAGCTATGAAGAATGACCTCATCCTTTAAGTTTTGGGAAATAAAGTGTGAACTCGAGCTGGACCAGGCTTTTTGGTTGAAAGTTAATGCTGATCGACAGATAACAGAATTAGGAATTTATTTAGAGTTTGAGAAAATATTTCCTTGTTAGTAAAATGTTTTCCTTTGTAAAATGTATAAAATGTCCAGAAGTAATAAATGGCTCTGTCCAGGCCAGAGAAAGTCTGTTAGGACAGCCAAACTCACCCTGTGTGAATGACGCTGGCACCTTAGACAGAAACCCTTATTAACTCTAAATGAGCCGTAACCAAATGACCTCACAGTAATTGGACTCACCATAGCCAGTCCATTCAGCTCAAAGATTGAGATGACTTGAGCAGAGGCCTTTCACAAAGTTTTAGGTACCTGTGTCCCACTTCTCCTAAAGATAACAACATGGTGAGAAATCAGCAATGGAAGAACTTCAAAAGCAACATACAGCTCCACATGCGTAGGTTTAACTCTGTGAGATTACTTTTAAATTGAGTTTGTGTGTTTTAGTATGACTGGGAATATGCATGAGCCTCCATTGGCTAAATATGCATCTATAGACATAAAAGCAGAGATATAGCGAGACTGATATCTGAAGGTTCTGAACAGAAGCCAAGTGTGTCCTCCACCTCTAAAGCTTCACTGGGAATAAATCCTAAACCTTGTGGGGAGCCTCTCCCCAAACACTCGCACACGAGAAACGCAACGTCACCATCTGCTAACACTTAGGAGCATGTATCGTGAGTTCTGCGGTAAAGTCGTTTTACAACAGAATGGCACTGCAAAGAAATTTACATATGCAAGGGAGAAGATGATTGAATGCCTGATTTCACCTCAAGGTTTATGAAGGACTTAAATATTTATGCGTAATATTCAGATTCTAACCCTGGAAAAAATGGAGAACAATGAATGTGATATTTACAGAAAGACTCATGGATAAGAACACAAATTGTAGCTTTTATATTTGAGGGTTTGAGTTGTTTAACATGGAAAGATTGTGCTTTCCTTTGCAGGTTTGTATTCAGGCAGCAGCTCTTCTCCCTACTTAACGCTTGGGTGCAGCTGGAGGGGGTTGACCTGAAACCCAGGTTGATAAATGACCTTGCTGTCACACCGATTCTCCTGGTGCTGCTGTGCACTTAGACTCCATCGGTCTGCGGGGTGTACGCCCACACTCCCTAGACTACAAATAACGTCCAGCAAGGTCTAGTAGACATTTTTTTGATGTCATTAAATAATGTGGAATGCTAATTTATTCTAAATCTGAAACATTATCAGTTGAAAGGCATTCCCATTTATCTCATAAAAAGAACACAATCTTCTCAACCTTTTTTGTACCCCCACAGCCCCACAGCCCCAAACCTGAAATACTGTATGTTCCTTTTAATATCTTCCCTCATATTACATGCTGGATATCATTTAGCACCTTATAATATTATTAAAATGCCCTTTATTATTTACACTAAAAGTGCTCAGCTGTCCCTTTCAGAAAACAAAAAACAAAAAAAAAACAAAAAAAACAAACATAATAACATAAATAATAATAAGCTATTACTAAATATAATGTAGAAACTTTAATTTTTCTGTAAAGCTGATTTGCAACGATTTGCATCGTGAAAAGCGCTATACAAATAAACTTGAATTTAATTGAATAAACATTTTTTTTTCAATTTTGATTTTTTTAACAGCCCTATATGATTTTTTATTTTAAATTCACAATTTCTATTTATACACCTGTAATTGTTGCTTTATCATTTATTGTTATCATTTTTATAGTATAATACAATCAGTAAGGTGCCATATATTTAATTCTTAAAATAATTTCAATAATTTTATATAGCCTATACCATTATATATTTTTAGTTTAATTGAATTCATTTAGATTAATTACTTTATATAAATTGTATAAATTACTTAAATTGTATACATTTTAAGAATTTTATATTACATAAAATTGATCAAATTTAATAGCCTATACATACATAATTTATATAGGCCTACTTAGGCTATATGCAAATGCATATACAAAAACATAAGTTACATATCCCATCAAACTACACATTGGAAAGGGGTCTTGAATCTGGTTCTTTGTCTTCAAACCACTTCTCCAAGGTAGAGCATGGTGGCACTACAGTCTACAGGAACAAGTCTATTTTTTCCTCCTCTTTTTTTCCCCTCTGCTCCCCCTTTTGTACCGCTCCCCACGTGTCGAATATATTAGCAACCCAAATTAGGAGAGGCCGGGCCTGATGTGGGTGTCGGGTTTCACTCGCGGAGGTGCGGTGTTTCCACAGAGCGTCCAGTCCATGCAGCATTGGATGCTGAGGTGACCGTTATCCGGAGGTGCGCGTTACTATTAACTGAGGAGATCGTAAGATATTCTGATCCCGTTCGGTGAATGGAATAGTGAATGCGGACCCGCTCACACCTGAGGGCTAGGCTACTATTTGCCGGTGGGAAGCAAGGAGTATCTGCATGAGAATTCTATTTCTTTCCCATGGATTTAATGCTGATGTATTAATCTTAAACAAAAACGATCCGTTTGCGGCTGGGAACGGACTGGATACATCTGCATACAAATTGGATTTGAGTGAAACAACGGATGCTCACAGACAGTCGCGGAGCTCGTTCAGATGAATGTAAGAATCAATGTCGTTATCCTATCGTTCTGTATGACTCAAGACAGTCTGCTTAACACAAATTCTGACACCTTTAGCGTTTGCTCAAGGAAACGCTGGAGTGCTGTATGATTTTAGCGACATGTGGGTTATTGATCGATTTACTCCCATTCACATTTCTGTGTATAAGCAAAACCAAGCGCTTCTTTGTATATGCAGGAGTGGACGAGCAGTTTCATTCATTCTCTTAGGTTTTATACCCAGATGAAGTGACTAGCCCATGCTCGTCCGCGTATTTCATGTCAGCTGGTTAAAGGATGCCTGTGTGGATGCGTTACAATTACTAAACGCAACGTTTTCTTTAATGGACCTACAAGTAATTCAAGATATCGCATCCAGAGACAATTTAAGAAATCAGTAAAATTATCTAGACCTACTTAATGTTTAGTTAGGCTAAATAACGAGCTGTGAATTCATTCTGTTCAGCCTATTGGTTGTGGGGTCTTAGCCTAATGTGTACCTGTTAAGAGTTGCAGTAAAAACCCACAACCACCACTATTTAGTAACACATGAACAGAACGTGAATTCACAACTCGAACTTCACATCTACACAAGTAGGTCTATATCATTTTACTGATTGGTATGCAGGCTATTTTACATAGCCTACTCCACAAGGAGCACAAAACAGAAATTGCTTTTGCCAGAGAAAGTAGCTAGCATATAAAGGTAGTGGAGCACTAATTACTAGTAACTAACTAATAACTAATTAATCAAATTTAAGAGTTGAATTCGCGCGACACTAACTTAAAAGGATTGAGCTCCATATAAAATTCATATTAAAATTCTGAAATTTTGAAAGTCACTCACTATTAGTGTTTAAAAAAAAAAAAAAAAACTGACAGGTGATATTTTGTAAAATATATTTTCTTATTAAACCTTGGGTCCACTAGCCTACAGTTCCCAACGTTCACCCCATCAGTAAACGGTCCTGGATCCTAGAGTCACATCTTCCCATAAGGACGAGTGGAGTTGCTACTATTCCTCGCACGTAAACTGAACCGTTCTCAGTAAATGGACGAGCGGAGATCGGTTTCTTCTTGAGCGGCGATGCGTGCGTTCTCCCGAAAACAGACTCCCATTTTTTAACAAGAGACATATGTTTGAGTTTTTGTAGGATTACCATTTTTTTGCTCGAGCTCTTTCATCGGTGACTGCGGCGACCGGACGCTTATAGTATGTGCCTGCACGCAACGTGTAACTGCATGCGCCTCACTGCATCACGGCATGCCTATTATTTAGATCCCTCTTTCAAACTACACAGGCTGTAATTAAGTATCATGAGCGTGTAGTTAAAAGAGAAGAGAGCAGTTTACTCACTCATGTGTGAAAGGCATGTAACGGTGGAAGTGACTGAAGTGGCATTGAGGGGTTGTGCGCGCTTCACAAGTACAGGGAAGTGGATGCTATGACTGCAGATGTGTATTTTATGACAGCATTGCACACTGTATGTGAACGCGTGGACAACAACCCTGGCTTTTAGTTATTAGTTTGTAGTTCCCTTACTATCAAGAACTCTGCAATATATTATGGGACTCCACTGTTCTGTGGTGATTGATTCAAGACTGCACTGCTTTAAGTCCGTTTCCCTTAAAATCGAATTAAAAATGCAGCAATGTAATTTTCTTTGTTTATACGGTTAGTTCCGGTCTTCTTAATTTGATTGGTCAAGCAGTGTTCCATGACCAGTGATGAGTGACTAGACAGAATCTTTTCAATGTTTGAATCATTGTTTGTGTGTTCCAGTCTGTATTATGTAGGCTATCTGCATTAGTGGTGGAGATTTTTAACTCTTTCTGGAGGTTATATCGTTAGGCCTGTAGGTGGCAGCAAGTGGTTTTAATGAGTCTATGAATCATTCACTGAACCAATTTGATAAAAACACTGATTTTTTTGGCAACCAAAAAGTGCTGTGTGTTGCTTTGAGACGCACACCAGTAAATCCTGCTTTGGCGGAGCAGAAATAAACAAAATAACTGTAAATACTCAAATGTAAGTTACTCAATATTAACTTAAATATTATTGATTAAAAATGTTATATTCTATCGAGTAAAAGTTGAAAACCATACAGTTTTGTCACGCTGTTCGTTGTCCATCTGTGTGTAGGATTTAACGGACGCACAGGCTCTGTCGAAGCGTTCTTCATTGCAGTCTATTATGGCAGACACCTGTACCATGGATTTTAATAGAGCAAAATCCAATGTCCATTAGACATGATCAAAGACTATAGAAATACAAAGATGGTTCACTCCTATACTTATGAATGGGAGAAACTGAAACGCGCAATATGGCGGAATAGTCCCGCCTTCTAAATGAAAGAGCCAATAGAGTGGGGGAACTATGACGTCAGAACCCGGAAGAGTAATTCGCCGCGGGTTCCTTCGAGATTTTCCTATGGGTTTTTATAATGGAGTTTTTCAATTTATGAGTAAAATAAAGCCTGTGGTAAACACAACTTGACGATACTTTTACGTTTTGTTCTACAATGTAAACTGCACCCACACACAGCCCAAACGTTCTTATCTAGTTACTGATTAAAAACATAAGTTTTCAAAAATGAACATAACTGGATGTGTGTAATTTACGTTGTAGAACAAAACATAAAAGTATCGTCAAGTTGTGTTTACCACAGGCTTTATTTTACTCATAAATTGAAAAACTCCATTATAAAAACCCATAGGAAAATCTCGAAGGAACCCGCGGCGAATTACTCTTCCGGGTTCTGACGTCATAGTTCCCCCACTCTATTGCTGAATGGTTAAAGTCATTGTGTCACTGCAGCAGCCGTTAGAAGCTACGGTTCCCATAGAAACCTGAGGCTAGAACAGCCGGTGCACATTCACAGTCTTCCAAGCAGTCTTCCAATGCATGCACATTGGCTGGTCTAGCCTGAAAAATAAGCTTTTTAAATGCTTTTTGAGCATAAGAAACAACATTCATGGGGCAGTTCATTTCAGATTTTGTTGCTGATTTGAAATATGTAATTTAATTGCTAGTTCAGCGAGCAGTTTTTGAGATTTCAGGATTTCCCCTTTCAAGACTTGGTCTTGTTTGAGCTGCCCGGAGGCGTTGCAAATATGGCTGCCGATTGAACAGACTTTCCTTGAAAGAGACTTTGATATTATGTTCTAAAGCGTCATTGTTGGTCCCACTCAAACGCCATGCTTTCAGGAGAGCTATTTGTATTGGAAGTAACATATGTTCATTGGACAGTGGCCTGTCAATCACTGTATTTGTTTTGTGTGATGAGTAGACAATCTTTCGAATGGGTGGAGGTTTGCAACCATCTGTGATCCATATGACTGACAGCGCTTGTAATTAAAAATATCGCTTTACAGGGAGCCCTTCTTCGATAGTCAGTGGACTCGTAACGTATTTCATCTGACATTTATAAGAGTGTTTCTTACACAATGCTATTTGTAAATATTGTAAAAGTACAGTTATGAGCTCTGTCAATTAGATTCATATTTGTTCAGTAGCTGTTTTTAGGGGCAACATTGCAGACAGACACATATTTTAGTACATATTTTGGTTGAGGTGATATCAATCTGATTCCCCTCTCTTGAAAGTTATAGGCTGACATTGACTGAAAAAAGTAATGTAGATCTCCACATGTATTCAAGAACTGATCTAGTCTGTTGCTCTAATATCCTAATATAATAATTTATCAGTACCAAATGAAGTACAAATGTGATCTTGGCTGCTCTGGAACCTCTTTTCCTGCATCTGATCATAGCTGATGTCAGAAGCGCAGGGCACATGTGCAGTCTCAGCATGAGTCGCAAGTTATAAGGCATTAAAAGAAAGACTTACCCAGTGAGGGGGAGTCTGTTCATACTGTTGCCCATCAACACTTGGAAAGTGATCAGAGGCAACACATGGGGGGAGAGGAGCTGTTTGATTTAATTAGAATAAGCCAAGAGAATAGGGTGTGTGTTTCAGTAGGAGAGGGATTTGAAACCACTCTCCCACACATTGCTTGAGGATCATTACTGCAGCTTTTGTACTATTTAATTGAATGATTGCTATTTAATATGAATGTGTATTTGCCACCCTTTTTTCAGACATTGAAACTCTAAGATTAGAAGTAAGTTCTGATCTCTTTGTTGGTCCAGGGGAAACTACGATTAATCTGTTTCCTGCAAACAGTCGGGAAGGAGAGAAATAGCCCTTTTGCTGAGTGATTTCCCTGTCTAGATGTGAGATCTCAAGGGTGTATATCCATTTCTCTTTCCTTATGCTCTTAATTGAAGCCTTATAATCATCTCAGAATTGTTCTTTGGAGGAAACAGATTGTGTGCAATTCCGTGCACTTGCCATATCTAACAAAAAAAAAAAAACATTTATGTTCTGAAGTTATGCTTGGATGTGCCACAGGCCGATTCTTACTCCTCCCTGCTTTGAATGGATGACAGATATTCAACCCAGGCTTGTTGGAAATTTGTGCCTCTACCTATAATTTTGCAACTCCAAAAATGTACCTTTACAATACAATTCACTGTAGTTTTCAACTGAAATGAACACTGAAGGCAGTACAATGGCACCAACTTTTTTTTTTACATTTTTACACAAATTTTGATTATGGGGCAGATAATTGATAGATAAAGACTATTTTTGTACAGTTCCTTGCACAATATTCAAAACACTTTTACACTAAAATGTTAGTTTAGGCTGTATTTTGAAACAATTTTCATTCAGAAATAATTGCAAGTAAATAACTATAAAGAAATGGGAAGTAACACATTGAATTAAACATGGAATTTCATAAAATGTTATTTCATAAAAACGTTAAAAATAGGATTTTCTTGTAAAATGTACTCCAGTAAAATATTTTTTTTCTCAGTGTATTTTAGCACATGATTTGTAAACTAATACATTTTGATGTTTGCATCACATAACCAGTTCCATTTGTTTGGCTTTTCTGATCTAGTAAACTTGCTTGGTAGCTCACCTAGTGAGCTACCAAGTGCACATCTCTGCACTTGAGATGTGGAGGACTCGGTAAAAGTTCCAAAACTAAATTGTATTTGCTTTCATTTAGGTTTAGGATAGGGTTCATTATTTTCAAATTTGATAGAGCATTAACCTTTTATTATCATTCACTGGACATTTCATTTTTAAACTGCCACAATATGCTAATAACAACCAAATTAAAAACGGATGTAGCCAGACTCATAGATTCCTCTGTTTTGGATAAAACTGCACATGCTTTTAATGCCACTCACTGAACATTGCTCTTGAAGTGTCGTGAAATGTGCAACTTAAGCAATGTGATATCATTTTGCAGAAATGTCGCCACAGGCACATAATTCCAATGAGCCTGGATTGCAGATATTATAAAAACAAGATTAACATGCAATTCAAACTTCTATTACACTCCAAGATAGGTAACAAAAAGTACACTTTTGTGTCTGCATAATGTTCTGTTTTTAATTAGCTTACCTAACCGTCTCTATTGTTAGATTTTGGAAACGGCTCTCTGGCACTTTGGTTACAGCCAAACCATTATATCTAAGTGCTCCAGATTGCGGCTTTTCTCTCGGGAAAGGTTTTTCCATCTATGAAGCTTGTTCTTGCTAAGTCATTTGACCAGGTGGTGATCTACTTCTCTTGAGTGATGTTACCATATACCTTTCAATGTGCTGTAAGTGTTTACGGAAATGCTACATATCGTCTTTGTTTTGTTTTTTTGTGTGTGTGTGTTTTATATTAAATGCAAATTAAGCTTAGCTTAATAAGCCAAACCAGGCTAGTGAGATGTATACAGATCACTTAAAAATATCTGAGTGCTTCACTATTTTCACCTAAGCTGCTCATTCACTCAGTAATAATATCACTGAATCATTGAGAGCTACATTGAGAATGCTCCAAATGGAGTGTTCAGTGCTTGGTCTGTGTCAAAAAGCTCTTGACGGCATATTTATTCAGAGTAGCAAACTTCTGCATGGTGGCACTGTGGCTTTGTGCTGTGTTTTACCTCTCATGGCCAGTAATGGTAGTCGTTCTCAAGTAGGGTTGCACAATTAATCGAATTTCTAATCGCGATTACGATTATGGATGCCACGATTACATAATCGTTCAAAGCCGCGATTATAAAAAATATATAAACAATTAAAAATGCCCACTTGCATTATTCTGTGTGCTTAAGAGGTGTTTGCAGCGCGGGGTTTAACAAACTCAAACACACTGGATAAAAGACATGTTGTCTAACTGATAGTCGTGGTCACTCTGTTGTGCATGATAGATATGTTAAACGCCAAACGTGTCAAAAGCGGAACAAAATAGCGGTAGGCTACTCGTTTGAACTGCGCGCCACACTGACCTTTTATCCGCGTGCCTCAGAAGAAAACAGCGCAGCGCGAGCTTATAGCGTATGTGCTTATTACAGTGACCAGTCGCGATCACGTGCTAAACAACGCTGTGAAATCCAGTAAGAAGCACTCGAGTTCAGCGCAGAGTTCTTCAGTACAAATCACGTCGCTTTAATTTAAACTAGTTTAAAGCCAAATAAATCGGAGCTGTTATTCTCATCAACACTGATGCAGAAAGCAGCAGAAACAGTGCAACAACGATCCAGTTAGAAGACGTTTCAATCCACAAATCACCCACATTTACCATAGTTTTACTGTAGTAACAATAACGTAACAATAGTACGGTGGCAGAAAAGTAGGATATTCATATTGAGTATTATTAATATACTAAATATGTTAAAGGAGTAATGGAATATAATTACATTATTTTGTTAATTATTCTATCAGTTGATGTGGATTTGTAATTGACTGAATGTCTTTAGGCTTCAGTTCAATGCAAACACCATAGAAACCGTATAGTTAGGCTACTTTTTTACCATGGTAATGAGGTGCTGTACTTTTGGTTATGTATAAAAGATGAGGCTGTTACAGTTTTCACAATGGTACTGTCAAATGTACATCTGCATCCCAACTCAAGCTCCTGCTACTCTGAACTCAAGCTCCTGTTCTAATGTGCATTTCTAAGAGACAAAACTTGTAATATTACATGTTCAGTGCTACCAAATCAGGTGCGAGTGCCACTGCTCTCCAATGTCTGGAGTCCTGATAATATAAATTGTACTTTAAAATGTTACAGTAATTTGAAATTTCGTCTCTGTTTAATTGTAAATGAAATGACATTTGAGGCTCAATGCTATATAAAAGCAATAAAAGTTCAGGAAGAGTGTTTTCAGCCTTTTTTTAATATATATTTTATATAAAAATATGGCATGCAGCTTCAAACAATGGCATAAATATGTTCAAAATAATCGTTATTAATAATAGCAATTACAATCTCAAGGGAATCAAGTCAAGTCAAGTCAAGAATAATCGACAATTATGATTTTTGTCATAATCGTGCAGCCCTATTCTCAAGCATCAGCACTGTCAAATGGACTGGAAACATGCATGCTTGTAGATAAGGTCCGAGTTTGGACAAGTTAGTGTAAAATTCTACTGAGGCACAGTTCCTTTTCCTTTATAGAAAGGTACCACAGCCGACGGTGGGCTGCTTTGGGCGTAGGCCTCTCTGTAATTCTAATTTAGACAAGCATCTGTTTTATACATTTTAGCATTAACTAGCCCATTAACGTCTTAGAAGTAAAAACATTTTGGTAGTTTGTATTGGTCACAAAATTTTTCATGAAATTGACACGTCATTAAATCTAGTATTAAAATATTCCACCCAAATACAGAATATTTATTCTTTAGAATCTTAGAATCTGAAGCAGTTGTCAGAGACTTCAGTGTTTTATCTCAAGCGGTCTTAATACCCAGTTTAGAGTATATGGTGGGACAGTGTGCTGTAACCTGGGAGACATGGGAACCTGAGAAGTGGTATCTCAGTGTTCAACATTTGTTAAACAGTGCGTCACTGCTTATTAATAATTCAGAGATCTTGTCTCACTCACCCACTCTCTTTTCCTGTTACATCTCATTCCTCGAGAAAGAGCACGCTGTATACCCGACCCTGATAATAACAGGGAAGACCGCAGGTTGTTTCGTTTATTCACTGCAGCTTTCTCTTTCTTAGAGCAGCACACAGTGTGCTTGGAAGGTAGTGGTGGTGGACGAGGAGATACCCCTCTCACAATGTAGGGCGCTTTGAGTGCTTTGAAAAGCAGAAAAGTGCTAAATAAATGTAATTAATTATTATTATTATTAGTGGCGAAATAATCTTATTTTTATCAGTTAATGTAATTTTGTATACATAATATAATAATTGATGTAGTTGATATATATGATTAATAATTTATTTATTTATTAAAAAACACTGAAAACTGAGTAAATAAACTCGCATAGCTTTCACCAACTTATGAGGGAACCTGTGTGTCTGGGGTGTCTAGCATGAGTGTCTCACCTGAACTTGTGGGGTCACTGCTTTAGCCCAAACCTTGTTTTTTCTGGACTTGCCTCTGATTGGAGAAGGCAATTTGGAAACATTTCTTCCGTGCTTTTTTGCCACAGTGACAAACTCCATGTTTCCAGTTGCTTTCTCAGGAAACCTCATATCGTATTAAACCTGTGCCACAGTGAGACCATAAAAACCAAACTAGCGTGTGCCTGTGTGGAGAGAAATGTCCGGAAAGCTATATTACACCAGTTCCTTAGGATTACGTCATTGTTGTCCAGACTGAAGGACAAACTTTTAATTCACTCACCTGATGATGGAGGTTGTTTTTACTCCTGAGATCTTTCCTCATCCCATGTTAGCAGGGGTTTTTATCGTTTTCCTGTGTAATGCACTGGGGCTGGTAAACCTCCCGTGAACCACTGGCAAATTCTCTAGAAGATATTTAGAGTTGGCATCGGCTTCAACCTTGAACTCACTCTTGATGTCTTAAGCTGTTTTGTTTAAGTGCACTGAGGGTCTTTACACGCTGAAGAAATTAGTAGTAATTGCCCTCAGAAGTGTAATCTCGGTCTTTATTCAAACGTGGTACAGATGACAGCTAAAAAGCGTGTGTTGGCTACCATGAGCTTAAAGAGTGAGTCACTGGTAAAGCACGCTGATAAGGGTTTTTATAGGACCTCATAGCTTTAAGGTTTTACAAATGTACTATATGAATGGCTATCTTTGTAGAGAATTGAGCTTTACAAGTCTAGTGTAGTTTAATACCTTGATAGGTCACACAGATAGTCTCAGTAAGTGGTTTTCAACTGGATTTGCTTCAGGATTTTACATTGGACATTTTAATATTTGAAGATTTTAAGGATTTGATATGTATAAAATTCAATTTAAATCTGTTTTTAATTGACAAAATGTAGAATATCTAAGAAGTTCCCCCAAAAAATCATTGAAATTTGGACTTCGTGGCAGTATTATAAAGCATTAACATTTGTACAATGCCAACACAAATACTCCTTGCATTTTTTCTTTAATGGATGTCAATTAGTTTTAGATTCAGACAAATGATCCAACTGAAATGATCCTTTTTTGCTCATCTGTCACCTGCTTCCTGAGACTTAGCATAGCTCAACTGTCATAAAAACCAACTAAGCCAGTCTCATATCAGGCAGGATCTTTTACTAAGACCCGCCTGCCACCTTCACCGTTAAACCAACCAACTCCAGCCTCTTGACGACAGCTGGATGGCTAAAAGCAGAAAGCCCAAGGAGGTCTGGCACTGTGGTTGTCTAAATACTGAAAACTGAGCGGGAGTGAATTCCATACCCATTTAGTCTGCGGAAACTGTGGCAACTGCTCATCCGTATTCAGGCATTTCAGACCCATCATAAGCATGGGTTTTGGTGAAAGATTTTCTCATTCGTCCCTCAAATAGAGTCAAGTTTCTTAAACTGATATATCCTACTCTGTGATGGTTTCTGCCTCATTTTCATAGTTCATCATGAATGCAATCTCTTACTGTTTTAATGTAATAATAAGGCTATCAGCAGTTTGAATGTTATGAGGAAGATTCTCAAATCCTCTGTGGTCCAACATGATGCAGAGTTTGTCTCTGTGCCTGTGTAGAAATGCTGTGTGGTGAATAAGACTGCCGGCCCCCACAGGTTTTCCTCAGACGCCTCTGTCAATCACTCAGTCTGGCCTCTGTTTATTCTGTGCGATCATGATGGAGAAACCGTCAGTTCTTCTAGCCCCCTCGGCAACCTCTTTATGCTATGTATTTTAATAAGCCGTTAAATATAGGAATGAGACACATTGTGTGGCAATGCATCGTGGGCCTCCATGACCTCAGAATCTGTTTAAATTGGCTCAAAGTGGCCCCCAAGTGCCCCACAATCTCTGCTGCTTTCATTAGACTCAACATTGGGCTGACCACACTTCACAAAAACACCTATAGGGGGTCTCCTGATCCTAGAACTGCAGGTTTGGGGTTTTAACCCCAGATATAGCTGATTTTTTTGGCTCCTTAATTATCACTTATTTCAAATCAGTTGTTTCGACTCAGCCTGTGTGACTCCAATGAGATTTGTGTTTCAGATCATTCATGCAGTACTGATGATCATTGTGGACTTTGTCCTGGATGTCCTTGTGATTTGTGTGTTAGTGTGAGCCTTTACACATGACAGGCTAAGAACGTATCACATGTTAATGAAGGTCTTAGATAGTTGATTAGGACAGACAGCATGGAGCCCTGCTGGTCAACTGTGTTTGTGGGGTTAATTATTTGTAAATGCCAACCATTAGAGGCACCAAACCACTCAGAAGTGTCCATACACACAAGAATATTGGTTTAGGCTGTAGATTTATGTCTGTGTAGTGTTAATATTTGTGATAAAAGTATAAATTTAAAAATTGTTTTGGTCTTTTACTGCTTACACAAACCCGTTGACTCATTGTGGCCACTAGAGGGAGCCTGGTTGAACAGCTTTGCAATGAATGAAAACAATCATGTGGTTTCATCTGGTGGGCTTCTTCCTTGTTAAAAAATGACACTGAAGTCCAGATTCAATATTTATTTTCTTCCTTCAGTGAGTTCCGTGAGTCTCACTGGAGAACTCTTAAACAGAACTGACAAGGACAAATTGCGTTTTGTAATCCACTTATGTATAGAGACCACAACGGCCCGCAGTGATGATCTGCCATCATTATGCATTGAGGTTTGGATAATACAGACTTTACCAACAGCAACTCTAGTCAGTGCAAGTGCAAAGACTCCTGAGGTTTGTTGCGATTCCAGCCAAAGTAGTATAATTTCCTAATTGTGCTAGTGCACTTCTTCAGTGGCGTATAAAATATCATCCCAAGTCTGACCATCTGTAGCAGATTGCTTCACAGAGGATTCAGCCTTCACACATATGACAAGAGTAGAGATGCTTTCCAAACACATGCTCCAAACTCCTGTCTGGCCTTTTTGTCTGAGTAATATCATTATCTCTGCTCAGAATTAGTGGCTAGGTTTTACTCTTTAATATGGTTTTAATAAAGACTAAAGATTTCTTAACAATCAACTGCTTTAATGTTTTTTGGGTGGTTTTGGTTTGAACTGACTATAACATTGTCAACATCCCAACTAAACGTTTGTGTTGGGATTGTAGTGTCAAAAAAGAAGGCCTTATCCTGCCACATGTGGCCCACTCTTCCAAATATGAATGATTCTGTGCCACATGCCATTAATGTTGGTACCGAAGTCTCTTTAAGCCATATTTGTAACTTTGCAGGCAGCTATTTACAGTCATTCGAGTACAGCTGTTTATAATTACTTTATTGGTTTATTATTATGTTCCAATAATAGTTTAGTTTTTCAAAATAGGAATAAAAGGTCATATGCGTTCAAAACTAATTAAAGTTGTTGTGATATTTAGCATTACGTTGTCTCGCTTTTTTATATGTACAAGTGGCTTATCTCTGCTATAATTTCTCTGATGGTACGCACTCAATCTGAACATGACTGGAAAGAAAATATATCTTCCTTTAGGAAGCAAATGACGATTAATTGCTCTTTTATATAAAAACGATTAGCAAGAGATGTCTATATTATTATAGGATAATCTTTTGATGTTTTATACACTACGTTATTAAAGCCGTTAGGACTGTCTGAAAGTATCACAGATAAGGCACGTTAGAATAATGTGTTAGAAACGTTAGAAACACTTGTGTTTTTAAAAGGTGTAGTGCGTGAATAAGAGCCTGTACAACATGTGATAGCCGCTTACTTTTTACTGCCCTGACTGGGGGAAGCCTCTCCTTTCTGAAGCAAACGCACCCCTTTCTCATGCATTCCAGCTGTCTGTGAGAGGCAGTGAGGGAATCGTAGATCTGCATTGGTATCTATGTCATAATACTGTGCACTGCTGTGTTAATGCCATTGTGACAGTCTGCTCTTCTCCTGTTTTGCAGGTGTAAAGAAACCTTGGCAAGATGACTCTGTTTAATGGCTTTGGGAAAAACACATGTGGACAGTTAAGGATGTGGGTATTCTGGAGGCTGAGGATGCTTTTTGTGGTTTGCGTAGTATTGGAACTATTAACTGTAATGGTTGGCGGTGAGGGTACACCAGGTATTTTGGAGCTTCAGTTAGATGAGGAGCAACCTGCGGGGACAATAGTGGGCGACATTAGCGCTGGTTTGCTACCTGGAGTTACAGCTTCTCTATACTTCATCTCTGATCACGAAGGCACCGGCATCAGCAGTGATCTCCACATTGATGAAACAACAGGCATCATCAAAACTGCAAGGCGACTGGACCGAGAGGAAAGGGACCATTACAGTTTTATAGCAGTCACTATGACAGGTTTCACAGTCAAGGTCTCCATCACTGTAAATGATATCAACGACCATTCCCCGGCATTCCCCAAGAAGAAAGCCACTTTGAAGATCCCAGAGCAAACAGCGGTGGGAACTAAGTTTTCGCTTGAACCAGCCACTGATGCGGATAAGGATCAGCTTACCGTACAAGGATATCAGATCAAAGAAGGCAATGTAGGACAAGTGTTCCGTCTCGAGACCAAAAGAGCAGCAAATAAAGTCCTTTACCTTGACTTGGTGGTCAATGGAGTCTTGGACCGAGAGAAGAGATCCTCCTACTCCTTGGTGTTGGAGGCCTTTGATGGTGGATCTCCAAGGAAAACTGGTCAGATGACTCTTGATGTTTTGGTGCAGGATATCAATGACCATGCTCCGACTTTCAACCAGAGTCGCTACAATGCCATCATCTCTGAGAGCCTTCCTCAGGGAAGCAACATCCTGCAAGTTTTCGCAACAGATGCTGATGAAGGAGACAACGGTCTTGTGTTGTATGAGATAAACCGGCGACAGAGTGACCCGGACCGCTACTTCGTCATCGACCCTCGCTCTGGAATCATTACGCTCAATAAGCTTCTAGACTACGAGATGAGGAAGGTTCATGAGTTGGTGGTCCAAGCCAGAGATAATGCGAGCCATCCAGAGATCACCAATGCCTTTGTTACAATCCATGTGCGAGACTACAATGATAACCAGCCAACCATGACCATTATCTTTCTCAGTGAAGATGGTTCGCCCCAGATCTCAGAAGGTGCTCAGCCGGGCCAATACGTTGCAAGAATCTCTGTCTCGGACCCTGATTACGGCGAGTACTCCAATGCCAACGTGTCTCTTGAAGGAGGTGATGGGAAATTTGCCCTGACCACTAAAGACAGTATCATCTACCTCATCTATGTAGACCAGACCCTGGATCGGGAAGAGAGGGATTCTTATGAGCTTTGTGTCATGGCTACTGATTCTGGAACCCCGCCGCTTCGAGCAGAGTCCTCATTCACGATTCATGTCACTGATGTCAATGACAATCCACCTCTCTTTGACCAACAGGCTTACAAGCAGACCATACCAGAAGTGGTCTACCCAGGTAGCTTTGTGCTGCAAGTGACCGCCAGGGACAAAGATCAAGGTCCCAATGGTGATGTCCGCTACAGCATCCTACCAGACAAGAAGACTCATGCCAGTTGGTTCACCATTGACCCCATCACAGGTATCATAACCACTGCAACCAAGCTGGATTATGAGACGGACCCAAAGCCAAGTATCAAAGTAGTGGCCACTGATGGAGGACGACCGCCGTTATCCTCCACTGCTCTGGTAGAAATAGACCTCCAGGATAGTAATGATAATGAGCCAGTGTTTGAAAGCAGCTTCTACAATGTTTCAATCAAGGAGAACACGTCAGCAGGGACCTGCTTCCTTGAGGTAGGAATGACTATGTTTTCCTTTTATTTGTGTTTCTGTGATTTTTTCTCTGATAATTCATGGCCATGATTTTTTCAAGTTTTGCAGTGCTAAATGTAACTGAAACTTTTACTAGGGCTGGGTCAGTGAACTTTTGCGTCCATTCGTTTTTCGTTTCTTAACCCAGACGAAAAACACGAAAAGGTAAAATATTGACTTCTTTTCAGATTTTTGTTTATGAATTTTTGTACTTTTAATAAACATTTGAAAAATGCACAAATTAATATAGAAAAATGTCGATTTTAACAGGTTTTCTTTGGCCAAATTTAGTAATGCTTCTCCCGCACGTTCAGTTGAGAACTAGAGTCTTTGGAACAATGCAGAGACTTAATAAAAATATGTTTTTTAAAATAGACATAGGCAGAATCCTGGGAACTTTATCGTCATGAAATTATATACTGGGATATAATTTTGTCAATTTTGTGTGCTATCTGGGTCACAGTATCGGAGAGGACCATGCATGGCATGTACCTTACATCATGTTAGAGCGCTACACACGGTTTAATATATGGGGTAAAAATAGAAATATATAAAGTTGTAATCTGATACAGGCAGGCCGGTTCCTGAATCAAATCACTGAGGGTGCTTCTGAAATCAGTGACAGTACTCTAGCCTTAATATACATGTTGACATATTTTTGCCCTGTTAATTAATGCCGCATTTATATGCAGATGTCACTCCCGAAACATTGCAGCGTGCAGCTGTCACTGGTCCAACAGCATCATGAAAAACAAAACTTATTCAAATTCTGAATGGATTAGCCAAGAAAGCGCGCAAAGCGCTCTGCGCTCCCTATAATAATTATAAAACTGTCATTCATTTCAGTTTATCGAGATCTCACAAAAATCCGTTATAATCAATGAAGATCCACACTGCACAATGAATCTCTTATTTACATACACTTTGTTTGTTATAATGAGAGACTCCTGGGGCCTGTTTCATAAAACAAGTTTACCAAATAAACCAGGCTTATTTCAGTTAGTTATTTTGAACCAAATCAGTTGACAATAAGTCAGACTAACTGAAATAATCCTGGCTTATTTGGTAAACTTGTTTTATGAAACAGGCCCCCGATTGTGCAGCACTGAACAAAACTGTCTTGGAGTTGATTCTAACTTAAGCAAGGCCACTCAGGAAATCAACAGAAAATGTCAGTCATCCTATTTCTAGCTTTAACCAAAGTCCCTTTGCTTTAACTGACCTTCTCTTGCTTTTTCATTTCATTCCCTCAAGTACTCCCGTAGAACTTGCCCAGTATACACTTATTTGCAAAGAAATATGTAATGAGTATTTCATACATGTTTTTAGGCGTGAAAAATTATTAAGATCATAAAAATATCGAAGCTAAAGGTTTTCATAAAGCAGTTATGGTAGTAGCGCGAGAGGGCGCTATAGTGTCTGTATAGAGACGCTAAAAAAGGTAGAAATTAAACTTCACATTTAGCCTATATACATTAAAAAACAAACTTCATATAATTTTTATGATTTTTAAAGAAATCGGAATTTTGAATAATGGAAATTTGTTTGTGCCTACTTATTCTATTCATCAGTGTTTGAACCATTAAAGAAGAAACTGCATTTTCCGTCTTTCATTTCTGGGTTAAAAACGAAAAACGAATGGACGCAAAAGTACACGGACCGGGCTGGGTATCCAGCTCGATTTCCTTATTTCAATTATTGTAAATTATGATTCACAAGCTGACAATTTGATTCTGATTTGGTTTGATTGTGATTTATTTGGCTATATTTCAGTTATAATGTCCATTTTTGCGTATACATGACTAATGCTGTAAAATATACAGATTTTATACTGATTCTGACTTATAATAGTCATTATAAGTTATCAATAAGAGTGATTTGTTGGGGCAGTTGGGCAATACTGGTCACTCTGTGTGTTTTTGATTCAATGATTGGTGAAAAAAATGGAAAATCAAGATTTGTACCCAGTGCTACCTTTGGCTATAGCAGAAGGAACTATTTTACATACCATCTGAGATGTCTTGAAACATAATTTAGAAGAATTGCATATATTTGTTTTGGGTCTTTTATATTGCTTGAAAGATTCATGGTTGTGGAGCATTGCAAATTTGTAATTTCACTCACCAAGACAATTTGTAATTATGACACACGATTAGCAGATGTTATCCTGTCATGAAGACTTGCAGAAAGAGTTGCTTGGCAGATGGCAAAATTGTGCTTTGTTGTTCTTTTGAAATGTTGGTTTAAGTCTGTTGCCATGATAATTGTTGCCACCATGTGGCAACTGGGCCAACTGTGTTCTCAAGCTGTTTTTACCCCTGTGGAAAAGAAATGAAAATTAGGGCATGTATTATTTTTTTCTCCATTTTTCCCCCAATAATAAGCAATTCCAGACTTCAAAGGACCTCTGTAATGTCCGTTTCCAACAGAAGCATCTGTTGAAAAATACCCTCCAGAACAAACTTTGTTAGATAAATACTGGAATTCCACATTGTTGCTGGTTCATTTAACGTATATTTGGAAAGAGTTGCTGGTCAGTGTTTGATGGAATTTGGTATGTGGGTTCACAGTATGGAGAAGAAGTAGGAGAGAGAGTGAAAAAGACAGATAGAGAGACAATAAGAGAGAAAGAAGCTTTGCCACACACATAGAGGGATGCATAAAGTCAGGAATAAAAAGGAAGCTGGAAGTGAACAATAGAGACGGTACAGTGAATCTTAAAAACTAAGAGATATAAGAAAGGATTCTATGAAACCAGAAGATGTGAAAGTTTAGCAGAGAGCCATTTAAATTAGGGCACACAGCAGCACAGTTGGTTTTTCAAGTACCCTTGCAGTAACTTTCATTCCAGCATATTTTCTTTTGATCTCACTGGACTAGGCTAGGATAGTTTTTTTTGGTATTTTGACATGTGTACCACCAATGGTCACTGGCTCTGATCCACTAGGTGACAGGACTTACTATTTTCTGCCCTAGACTTTGTAGATTTAAATCGGTTAATTACTGAAACACTATTTGTCCCATTAACGTTTTCATACAACTGGAAACTTTGGAGTGGGCAGTAATTTTGGAACATATTTCAGTACTAAAAATGTACATCTTATTTGTGCACCACCTGCCATCTAGTTTAACCAGACCCTAAATGGACTAATGCTATAATTCCTTCAGCGCAAACATGTCTCATTTTTATGTATATTAGGATCATATTAGATTGTGCCTTGTTCATTTCGCACTATTTACCTGGCATAATTATAGTCACACTATTACAGATGTTTTTATACATTTTCTGTTGACCATGGCTGTAGATAATCATCACATAATAGAGAATATCATTATAACTCACACCAAAACAGACAGTGTATAGCAATAAATGCATAATTTCTTAGTGAATTTTAATTAATAGTGAAGGGATTTGTGTTTCATTAGTGTTTATATAATAAACTGATGTTACATAATATAAATTTTAGCACACCTCAGAATAAACATGCATATGTCTATAGGAAATTTTAAGACGTTGGTTAGTAGTCGTGAATGAAAGATTGGATTGATGAATGTATATTTTTAGTAGTTTAAATTTCACCCACTATACCCCAACACAAACACTCACTGCTAGTCCATTTCCTCCAAAAACATGCCTGTTTAACTTAGCTTATCTATAGAATAGAATGGTGTATTATTTACACACTGCTGAAAGAGAAAACGGCCTTTTATTTATATTTCAGTTTCCTTTCTTTTCCCACGAGCAATTTCTCATGGAAGCAGTCTGCTCTAGTTTTCTGTTCATTGTTCTGACCATCCGACAGATTTCGTGAGTAGGGCGCGCAAACCAAACCCTGTTCGGGACGGTCCCTGTTATAGCGTGTTGGAATAAGAATGACCCTTCTGTATGTATTGGACAGAGGTCACTCCACCCAATGCGCTCATGTATCAACCTTTGGGCTTTTCCATTAGAACCGTTACACTTGCACTTTTACACTGATCTCAGAACAGATTTTGTTTCCATCGAAGTGTAAGAAACTGATTACAAGCCAGTCTACATTGTCCAACCATTACTAAAACCAAAGGTCAGTTCCCTCATGTTCACATCTGATGTCTCTCACTTTGCGGTCTCATGCATTTAAAGTGTCTCTTATAGGTGGTCTGGAACATATAAGTTTAATTCAGAACAAATGAGAGAGAAATGGACTTACACCCACTCAGGACAAAATATAGACAAACAAATCTCCCAGTGTCATCAAGAGCATATCATTCTTTCAGTATGCGCCTTGATTACTTTCACATTTGAGAGAATCTATAGTGTTTACATTCTCTTCGCGGAGGAAGAAAGATCTTTTCCTGAGTCGTGCCTTGGCAGCTCAGGGTTAGGTTGAAGTGGATAGCACTTCAGTGCCTAAAACTATTCATTTGTATCATATGGATTTATTGTGTGCTACGTATTTCTTTTTGGCAGGGTAGAGAGTTTATGTTCACAGGTGCAGCTAGTGTTACATTCTCCACATTAAACTGCAGAAAACACTTTTCTTCACCTGTCGGACCAATTGTATGCACTTTTGTGTTGAATGGGATTTTTGTCCTATAGACTAATCACATTTAATAAACTGGGCTCTGGAGAACATCTGGACTGATGCTTGTAGAGGAAGCTACCTGGGGAACAGCTTCCTGTAACACAAGACCAGCCCCCTTGTGGGGTCACGCTAAAAAAGTGCCCCACCGGAAACAGGATCCAGACTACCTACACATAGTCTGTGCCATTCGGCAGTAGAGCACACAAACCTTTTTTGTTGTCTGTAAATGGTGATAAATATCTATGTGAGTTGTTCTATGTTTTTCTATGTCTATATATTGTTCTATGTGTTTCTAAATATCTATGTGTTTGATAAAACCTCCTTAAAATTTCCTTTTTTATGCCCAATAAACCCCTTTCTATTAAAGCAAAACAATTAGTAAAGTCACTAAACAAACATATCACCAGTTTTATAAATGTTCTTAATCTCAAATACGGGTTGAAATCTCGGTCCTGTGGACGTGGGGTGCCAGTATGCCTCATTTGTTTGAATCTCACCCCATATGGCGTGAGGCATCAGCGTTTTCTTCATTTCCTCTACTCAGTTTTTCCAGAATTGCATTGTATTATCCAGTTTGGTTCCCTTCTCCCTCTTTGTAGTGAAATGCTTACATTATCCTTAAAATGCTTACACTATCCATTTTTTTTGTATCCGTTTATATGACATATTTTAGTGTGCATCCTCATTTCTCCCGTTTTATATTTAGATTACCTTATTTGCCGTCGTCTACAGAATTAAAAAACAAATAATTTAATAATTAAATGTAGGCATATTTTTTTTACAAATTTCAACATGAATATACATTTTTCATTCTTTATAGGCATTTACATTTATGCATTTCTTCATTACATTTACCAGGTGCTTTTATCCAAACTGACTTACAAAAGAGGAACAAAAGCAATTCGTCAAGAGCCAACAATATTTGTAATATACAATGCTAGGTTTATTAGATAACTACATTAAGAAGCAAGCTAAAGATAAGAAAAATAAGAAAAGTAATTTATTTATTTACTTATTTTGTGTGTGTGTACATGTTGCATAAGTGCATATTCCATTTAAAACCAATTTTTAGTGTTTCATTTTTCATGGATCTAAACAAAATGGTGTAGAGTTTAGAGGTCATTTCTAAAAAAAAAATGAATGAAGTATTCCAGAGAGCCCTTCACTCCTGATTTCCAATCTTCTCATGCCTCTATCATTCCTTTATCTTCAATTCTGTTTGATTTCCTCATCATTCTTTTATTTCTCTCTATATTTTTCACACACATTTTTTGCATTTCCTACTACTCTTGTGGCTGTTCGACCTTCACTCATTTGCACGCATGATCTCCACTGCTGTTGTCTCAGGGCAAATCAGAGCAGCTGTGGTTGTATCTGGTGACATAGTGTTGAGACTGGCAAGCTCAAAGGTTTCAGGGGCAGTGGTGCTGTTTAAGATCAGCTAATTGAATTTCATGATGTGTTGAGATGACTATTGCCATGTATGAATCCTTAGGGTCCAGAATGTTGCTGTTGGAGAGTTGCTTCACGGGACAGCAGGTGGTTGATGGCTTTAGAGGTGATGATTCATTTGTATGGTGAGGTCAGCATTTTGGATAATTTTCCCAGAGTGTCATATTTGATATAATAAGAGATAAAGATGAAAAACAGCGATGGCCAATCATGATTGTAGGTTAGTAGAAGCCATCTGGACTTTTTCTGGAGATGGTTAGATACGATCCGGAATATTCTCATGAGATATTACATTATAATCGAGAAATCCAGCTTTTTTTAGTCAAGACATAAAGCTGTCATCTGAGAGAACAAACAAACACAGCAGTAACAGGATACACAAGTTTGTTTAGCATCTCAACAATGTAAATCTGCAAACACTTGTATTTTTCCATTGCTCGTTTGTCTCCTCAGTATTACAATAGTTCCTGTGACAAAATCTGAAATGTAGACAACCGCAATTTTCCACTGTTGTGTCTTGGTTTTGTTATGTCTCACATGTATAATTCTTTGTGGTCAAAAGGAGATTTCAGAACAGCAATTCTCAAAGCATCAGGGGCGCCTAGAGCATATCAGATGAGGCGAATGATGATAATTCACCAAGTAAGAATAATTAAATACCATTTAAAACTTTAATAGAAGCAAACTTTAATCCTAATGATGTTTCTCAGCTTAGTAGGCTATAACTCTGCCTCTGTGGACATGGTTTAGCATGGAGGAAAACAGGTTTGGTTTTCAATTTTAACAACGTCCTTACTACCTTTCTGGGCCTTGAACATGGTAGTTGTGTTGCTGTTTATGTAGGGTCAGAAAGCTCTCAGATTTCATCAAAAATATCTTCATTTGTATTCTGAAGATGAACAAAGGTCTTACGGGTTTGGAACAACATGAGGGTGAGTAATTAATGACAGAATTTTCAGTTTTGGGTGAACTTTCCCAGAAATTAATATTATCCATTCATTGTTTATAGGCAAAATGAAGAGAAACGTTCAGTAGATTTGCTTTGAACTTTGCATGAAAGTCTATTTTTCCTCAGCTCCTAATCTCATGAAGCAGTGCTCAAACAACATATTATTTTGCAATTAACTTCAAATATTTTCTAGTAAATGTCTATTTTTTTTTTTACTATACTGTCATTTCTTTATTTGACTGCGTCATTGGCAGTGCTTTCATGGGCTGTGTAGTTCATTTCCTAATAAAAGATGTTAAGTACACAGTCTTGTACCTTTTGAGATCTGCAAAAAATTTAAGAATCCCTATGGAGAAAATAAACAAGAAAAACTGTCAATTAAATTGGGCTCACAGTGCAGCTGCGATTAAGAATCAACTAACATTCTTCTGCAGAGCACAAAAGATGATATTTTGAATAAATTATGGCAGAATCTTCACTTTTGGGTGAACTGTCCCTTTAAGCATTTCTTCAACAAACACCCCTCAATCTCTTCCCCTCCTGCTAGCGCTGTAGTTCAAATCTGCTTAGCTAGTTTAGATCTCAGTGCTGCATGGGGGTAAAAATGCATCCAGTCAAAGAGCCTAATGAGGCTCGAATAAAAGCGATTAGAGTTTAGTGAAAAGGAAATTAGGAGAGGCGACTAGAGATGGGTAATTGCTAACAATCTGCCTTTATTTCACACATACACTACTAACATTCAAATGCAGTTCTCACTCCTTTCCCCTCAATCTTTACTTTCTATTTCTACAGTCACGTTCTTTCAATCTTTGGTGTCCATCCTCCAAAATAAGCAGGCCTTTTCCTCCCTTTTTTAAGCCTTTTCCATCAAAGAGCTCAGATGAGTGAAATTTAATTACAAGGCTACTGTGCGCACCAGACGCAGCCAGTAATAATACCTGCTGTATTGATTTAATGAACAGGTTGAGGCGAACAGTCCATTAAAGCCCGCGGACCTACGCTAAGGTTGGACTAGAGCGTGAACCACAGCGTGGCGGCGGTAATCTCTTCTTCTTTCGCTCACTCCATCTTTACGGTCCTAAACAATTGCCTTTATAAGCCGACATGCCAATAAACAGGACACATATACACACGGTGCCATTAATTGTGGTCGCTCTAACCCATCCTTGCTCTGCAGACTGTCAGGCACCTAGATTATCCCTCCAACACACCCAGTAATCTTGCTGTCACCCTGGTGGTCTCTTCTCTGACCTCCATCCCACTCGGTTGATGCTCTGCCAGCTCGACTTTGTGAGATCTCGCCACTTTTCTGCCACTCATTGAACCCTCTGGCCTTCACCCTCATTCGCAGGACTGTTATTTCCCTCCATGTGCTGCCATTACATAATGCCCTGTCAGTATTTTTAAGGTTTGTTTGCATTACTTTTAAGAGGCTGTACATTAACCTGAGGTTTTTGTTTGATGGGAAAGGGAGCTTACTGCATTTTTCCAAACCTCACGCTGATTTGATTCATCTACCCTTGGCAGGATTTGGGTAAACTTGTTTGAGTTGGCATCCAAGCGTGGCTCTGCGAGATTTAACTCTGTGGAAAAGACCCTGACTGCCGAGGAGAAAGATACGGAGGTGCTTCTACTCAAAATTCACACATTGTGCCTGTCATATTCGTTTGGAGTGACTAATAATCAAGGTCTTAGATCAACGCTAAAGTACTGATTTACGTCCACTTGCATTGCTTATTTTAGTGCTCTTCTTTAGAAAGCATATAAGTGTAAAAATGTTTGGAAATTCATCCATCATTTTTTCAGCTGATTAGATGTTTAGAGTATTTTTATTCTGGCGAAAATGGCTTTTTAATCCTTTCATGGCCAGTCCATTTTTTGTCCGTTTGTGTAGTTGTCTCAGTTTGCTCATTACTCTGTGACACAAATGTTACAATGTGTTTCTTATCCTACCGTTCAAAGCAGTTTCAGTTGGCATGGCCCTTTCTTTTCCAGTACACGTTTGTTTCAGATCAAGAAAGGACGGCCTCTGTAGGCCCATTGAAAATATCTTGGGCTGCAGAGCCTGGAAAAATAAGATTGTCGACCTCACGTCTCTGTCAGGCTGATCAAACTTGTGCAGGGCGCTTAAAAGTATTACACTGAATATGGGAGAGAGTTCCAGTAGCTGCGTTCAGTCAGTGTGCGCCAGGCTTTATGTCTGCTGTCACTCATGGCCTGGAAGGAAACAGACATTCATTTGAATTCATAATGCCTTTTCATATGGAGCTCTTGCTTACAATGGTAGTAAATGGGGCCAATTTAAGGGGGGTTTAAAAACTTGCACTACTGTTCAAAAGCATAAAGAAATCAATACTTTTATTCAGCAATGATGCATTACATTAATCAAAAGTGACAGTAAAAACTTAGATTGTTACCTAAATAAATAAATACATTCAGTTAATTTGAACATTCTGTTCATCAAAGAATCCTGAAAAATTCTGTATCACTGTTTCCAAAAAATAGTAAGAAACACAACAGTTTTCAACATTGATAATAATAGGAAATATAGCAGCAAATCAGTATATAGAATGATTTCTGAAGGATCATGTGACACTGAAGACTGGAGTAATGGATGCTGAAAATTCAGATTTGCATTACAGGAATATATCTTTTTTTAAAGATGTATTCAAACTGGAAACAGCTGTTTTAAATTTTAATAATATTACAGATTTTATTTTCAAATGAATGCAGCCTTGTTAAAGGGGTCATCAGATGCCCATTTTCCACAAGTTAAAATGATTCTTTAGGGTTTTAATTAGGGCTGCACTATAAATCGCATGTGATTGTCATGCGCATCTCGTCAGTAAAGCCGGTTCTGTGATTGGTAGTAAATCTCCATCACATGCTTTCAGATGGAGCTGCATTTAATACACAGAGCCGTAGATCACTGACAAGCTACGCAATATCACGTTCATAATCACAGATGAATCGCATCCGATTATGAATGCAATATTGCGTAGCTTGTGCATGTCGCATCCAATGACCCCTTTAAGCAAATTGCTGACCCCGACCCCAACATTTGAATGGGAGTGCTTTGTTTTATAAAAGTTCTTACATTAATCCTTCTATTAAAAGTTGTGTGTTATTTAAGTTGTAAATTTTTTTCTCACATTTAGTTTTAATGGTCTTTCTCATTTTTATGGTTTTAAGCATTACACGTTGTCTTAGCAAAACAGTTGTAAAATTGGACAACTTCACAGAGTAAAGGTTAGTAGATTTTTTCCACAAAAATATCACGTTAACACATTTATACCATCTTGTGGCTGCAATATTGAAACAGTGAGTGTTATAATGTTTACCACTGGGCCCTTTCACAAGTGGCTTATGGTAAACCAGATTTTTTTTTAAGGAAAAGGAGGGATAAGTCAAAATTAGTTTTTGTGGTGCATTTACATTTATTCATTTAGCAGACGCTTTTATCCAAAGCGACTTACAGTTGGGGAATACATCAAGATGTATTAAACATCTTTTTTGTGGTAAACAATACTATCCCACAATTGCTTTTATTTGATCTTAGCTTGTACTGAACCTGGAATAATCCTTAAAAACGATGGCATTCTGTGCAAAATACTTCCGCCATGCAGCTGTGGTGATAACGATTGTCTTCTACACTCCAGGTGATGATTTTGACCCTGGTTCAATGGCCGTCTGTGGTGTGCTGGACAATTCATCATTGTTCCAGTAGCATGCACTGCTCTGAGCTCAAGTGTTTTGCCTCGGGATGAGTTTACCCCTGGAATGCAGTGCTCTCGCTGCTTAGCGGATATGAGAGCGCTCTGTGATTGCAGTAGAACTTGACCGGATCATCTGGCTCAACCTGCTCCACCTGCAAGCGGAGATCATTGACTTCTAATAAAGAGCCCTGCGCCCCTCATAATGAGGTGGAGATCTTTCTTTCGCTCCGTTTCTTCTAAAGATTGGGTAGATGGGCCAGTGCTGATCAAACAGAAACGTCTGATAAGATCTCTTGACTCTTGAATGTTCAATAAAAGCTCTCAGCTGTCTTGCGGAGAGGCTGTGCCGTTATTGGACCATTTCCAACTAATCAATTCATATTCAGGAATCAAACATGGATCATTCAGATCCAGGTGCTGAAAAATAGCAGCAATGCGTCCCTGGATAACCCTGAATCTGCGCCGACCGCCAGATGGTTGTGCCTGAACTGTTTAAGAGTGTATTCATCTTATGAGAGCTCTTATGAGTGGATACTACAGAGCAGTGTATGATGCTGTTAAAGGCAGCTGTTTATGAGAGAATATGAGTTTTGTTTTGGTTGGCTGTTTGCACGTCCGTACAGTTCGCTTACACATATAAATTACTACCCCATTATTGACATAGTTGAATGTGTGTGCTACAGCAGCAAATAGTGATAAATCAGGCAATCTGGGAGGCTTTCACTCGCAGTTCAGATGTTTCTGGGTCAATGACATTTAAGAGTGTCCGTGTTAAAGAAAAAGAAAAATCCTTTACAAAAATCCAGTGTAAAACACAAGCAGAATTTTCAGAAATGTACTCTATGTATTCTGTTTTTAAATAACTATTGAAATGTTAATGGTTCTAACCATTTTCCTTGCACACTGAATACGTTTGAGTAAATATCTCTTAATATATATTATATAAAATAATATATAGGCTATGTTATAATAATACATATATTATTTTAAAATATAAATTATTTCAAAATATGTTTATTTCAAGGCTTTTTTTTTCTTTTTACAATTCTCTGAAATTATTAATTTTTCTAAGTATTAATAAAAAAAAAATTCTAAGGGTTTTACAAAGGTTTTGTTTTCAAGAATTTGCCGATATAATTCTTTTAAGGAGGCTTTTTCATCATTATGATATCAGAACAGTATCAAAACAGCATCAAAAAAGGAAACGGAATTCTGGACTAAAAATGAGCACCAAATCATGGGCCCTTCTATAGTTTTTATTTGAAACAGGTCATAACAATTAGATCAGTTCATTATTCACCATTGTTCTATCTGCTATATATTGTATATATATACTGTGTGTGTTAGAGCGAGAGAGAATGGAGAAAGATGTCGGCATGTGGTGTGAGTTATTAGCAAGGAATTGTGCCAGTAGTCATGGTTACCATGACAATCCGACAGCGAGGAGGAGGGAGGTGGTGTGTGTCTGTGGTGTGATTGTGTGTGTGTGTGTGTAGGGTTTGTGTGTAGGGGGGTAGTAATTTGCTTTCGGCTGATAGCCTGGTTGGCAATGGTCCCTTTTGTCCTTTTTTAGACATTTCTATATTTTATGCTGTTTTAGGTGTGTGTGTGTAGGTCTGTGTTATGTCTGTCCGGCCTCCCCTCAAGGACATGAGAAGTGGACTAATAAATTATAAGTGTGATCCTTTGTAAGTAAAACTTGTGCACAAGCACACACACACAAATATGCGACGATAAATAGCCCTTCGTTGTGGAAACAAAACCACTCCCTCACATCTAACATATCTTCTCGGGTACTCTGCTGTCTAGTGAACTACACACTCTTATCGGACTGCATGAACCAGAGAATTACATGACAAAAGAGAGTAAAATGGAAGCAGACAGTCTGTGGGCAGTGAGCCATGCTGGTATCACACTGGTAAAGCATAACACCAGCTCTCCCCAGAGATCTCCTCTCTACCAGAACAAAGAGCCGTCCCTTCCTCCAGAGCTCCTTCAGTCGCACTGCCTGCCTTTCCACTGTCCGTCATCTGTGTCTTCTGGTTTGACTGGTCATTTTTAGAAGAAAAGGCTCTTGAATTGATCTTTGGCTCAAATTAAACGTTTCAACATGCAATTATGCATTAAATAATCATTTTACAGTGTTGAAATTTAAATTCCAGAGTCATTTCTGGAAGGTTTGCATCATGTGGATATTCTTTTGAATGTTGTGTTGCAATAGATACTGTATTAGTCATAATTGTGATTGATGTCATGTTATCGTACCTTGGTAGAGCTACAAGTGTGCATACATAAAATGAGGTTTTCTTTTATTTATTTATTTTACTGAAACCATTTCCCCTCAAACTTACACTGGTTGTGTGATTTGTGTGGTTATTTTAGTATCAGGCTGTGCATTTATACATGTAAATATGCATGTGGGTGAGATTATATAGGTGTAAAACAATGGTTTAATTGTTACTGTGCCATTAGTCTCGCGTATAGCCAGACCTTCAGACTGATGGCTGAAGGTCTGGAAGCCATGGCAACTTTCATTGGCCAAGGCCTGCCCATGACATGTCAAACAACCAATCACAGTTCATTTCGTTCAGCGTCACGTTTCGGGGCGTGGAAATGTCACCACAATAACAGTGTAAACTCTCGGATGTATTTTAAAGATTCTATGCCACAAACTTTAAATATCTCACATACTTTTGAAAATCCAGCGTTTAGTTGATCCTGACAAGCGCTCGTCATCACAGTTGTAAACTCAACGGCTTTCTTCTTTCGTGAGGGGGTTTGGCATCATGGCATCTTTGTTTCCAGGCAGAACGTTAAAGAATGTGACACACACGTCTCCCGGAAATCCTGTATAATTCAATCAATCCGATGACGACTTCGAAATTCCTGAAGTGTTTCCAGCTAAGTGTGCCATATGCATCTTACGTTTAGCCAATGGTCCATGGGCGTGACATCTGAGGCTGAGACTGCTGTGCCGTAGATAATTATCGTGTCTAATTATCATCATCTTGTTAAATTAAGATTCAGTAACTATAGAGGAGCCATACGTATAATTAGCTAAAAGACAGCTTGAAATCTCTGTGGATTCTCTCAGTACCAAGGTCTGATCAGGGAAGCTTTCTTTCATATTTGGATTAATAAAATAAATAAATATTGATCAATATGAGCTGATTGTCAGTCAACATTCTGGCTTTTTTCTTGTTTGTGCTTTGCTGCTGAGATAATAATAATAATAATAATAAGTAGTAGTAATAGTATGTGTGTGTGTGTATATATATATATATATATATATATATATACATATAATTAATGACGTAAATACAGTGTGTGTGTTTATATACAGGTGTATATATATATATATATATATATATATATATATATATATATACATATATATATACACACACACACACACACACACACACACACACACACACACACACACACTATAAATCATTATTTTATACCAGTTGCCACTTTGCTGTCCAAGTTGTCCATATTGGTATTGGCATTTGGCGTTTAACACAAAAAATGGTTAACCAATGGTCAACCACTATTAACCAGTACCTCTAACTTCACACATGTATATCTATGTTTCTGTAATGTCTTTATGCAATTCTCTCAGGTCATCATTCATAGCCCATAGACACCCTCTAGAGTCATTAACACTTGTCTCCTGAATGCATTTTCACTGTATCAAGGTCATATTAAAATAGGCCTGTGCTTCACCATCCTCTGGCTGCTAATGTGTCTCATGATGCATCAGATCTTTGATTGTGTTTTGTCAGTTGACCGAAGCTGGCTGTCATTTTATCACATAACATCCATGGAGTAAACGGGTTCCTTGTTAATTATTCTAGGTTTGGTGTTGGTTTTGTGTGACAGCACACACAAATCAAGATGTATGTTCCTCTGTGGATCTCATCGAGTTTTGATCCGTATGGGTAGTGGAGCGTAACGTCTGGGGTGATGTCTGCTGTCTACAAACCAGTTTTGACTGAGTGGTTGAGGGAAAGAAAAAGGGGAAGAAAAAGAACCGTTAGCTAGGTTTAGCAACCTTGTTACTATGGTAATCGACACCCATGGGATGGCAGGTGTGGGGAAAGAAAACTGATGCAAGATTAGGACAAATAGAATGTTGGAATGAAGGGCGATGGACATTACACTGACGAGAATTACTGTTGTTAATAGTCCTTCGTAGACTAATCCACATTCCATTTGTCACTGCATGTTTATGGGTGCAAGTGGTTGCCATTTCATTGTTTATGAAATGTCATTTTACATGATGCCACTCCCATTCTGGAACGTTTTCATAATGAATGATTTAAAACTGGTTGTTCAGGCAACATCTTCTACAACAGCACCGCTCTGTGATCCTGCTTGTGGCATAATCAAAACCCATAGAAATTGTTTGACAAACTAAAGGAACCCATAAACCCATTTTTATTTATCACAAGGGAAATTGCTCTTAATCTTCGGCAGCCTTATTTTCCACCGTATGAAATCTACTGAGGGCTCACTGTACCTCCTGCCACACAGATGCAAACCATTATGCACAGCTAAAGAGAGAGCAAATCACTCCACCACAACACTAAAAGGCACAATGAAGGCATGTAGACACTTTATGAGCAATACAAAGTCCTACCGCTTTCTGTAATCAAAGAAATCTGAGTTAACAATCGTTCTGAGAGCAAAGCGCCACATCTCTCCCACCCCACCCTGTCTCAGAGCTGCGAAGTGATCTAATACAAAGCCCTTTGTCTGGGTGGATAATGATCAAACAGGCGGAGGGGATTTCTTGCAGGATTGCTCTCTCTTATATTTTTGCCCCTGACCTAATTAAAACACACACACTGTATGATCTGTGAGGTGGCGTAACGGGAAAATCCAGTCTCCTGATGGAGAACATGACTTCCTTGCTTTCATCTGAATGCTTGGTTCTTTAAACAACAGCCACTGAAGCTTCAGTTGGTTTGCAGGCACTTGTAATAATTTGATACATTTTTATCTATGCTGACTGCATAGGGATGCAGAATATATTGGTACTATATAGGGTGATAATGCAGATTTTGTTTTATTATTTATTGGTATGTACCAATCTATTGGATATTTTATTGTACAGGGTCATTGTATATACAAAGGTAATCTGTAAAACCACTAGTAATTTAATATAAATATAACACTGTTAAATGTAATCTTTATCAGAATTCAAATTGAATGTCCGTTTATCCATATTATAATGTTTTGGTGTTTTGTTTATAATTTATTGAAAATATATAATTTTTATTCATTGAAATTTCTCTCTTTCTCTCTCTCTGTGTAAATATATTAAATACATTTTAATTAATAATAATATTTTATGTACATTGTAGTTTAGAAGTAATTCAAAAAGAAGGGAATGTAAAACTGTTGATTGCTAACATGTAAAGTATTAAATACAGATAGGAAAACTTAAATAAGTCTTTGATGTTTTTATCAACCTCTGCATAATGGTTTCAGACTTTTAGCTTTTTCTAATCTGAACAATGGTGCTATCGCAGCAAGGCTGATTCTAAATGGAGCGGTGGACGCCAGTGAAGTCAGATGGTGCCGTAATTTTCAAACTGGATTACCTCATCTGTTAAAGGATCACTTCCTTCCTATGGAGATCTCAGAACAGGAAGCTAACACCTCATGCTGATCAGAGATAGGCCGTCTGGACCACAGTGCTGTTTCGATGCTTATCAGCAATCGAAAAAATTAGCATTCCTAATAGGAACATGCATTGTTGTACCACAAACAATATAATAAGGGAATTTCAGAGGTGAAGCTGGGAGCTCACCCCCATCTGGAGCGTGTTTGGTGAAAAAATATTTTTGTAGCTGTTTGAAATTTTAGAATTTGAGTGAATTAATTTTTTCCCGGCCTCCCCGTAAAAGAAATCTGCACATGATTATTAAATTTTTTTTTACAGGCTGCCATTTTTATCTCTCTTGCAAATGCATTTGTCACTGTTGCGCTGCAGGGGAGAGAAAAAGAGGAGACGAGACGGGAAGAGAGGCTAGGAGAAGAAAGAACAGGGAATGAGGGGGAGCATAGTATAATCGTTCATTTATCTTTGGTATTTCTAACCTCCTGGCTCTGCAGATAACTGAGTTGAACAAAGCCGCAATTTGACAGTGCATCGTTAGACATTATTTGTTGTTATTTTTTCACTTCACCCAGAACAAGGCCGAGACTTTATGCATGATTTATGCACTTTCAGCATGATGTCTTTGGGCACTGCATCACATTTTACACATTTTTTAAAGCATGTGACCATGTTTTTAAGAGTCTTTAAGGTAGAGTATCAAGATTAAAATAGACGTCTCTGGACCCCTGCGTTAAGTTCTACTCTGTCCTACTGTTTCTGAGCACAAGAACACACCCTCCTTTACACGCAAACTAATAATTTGTTAGTAATTGAATTTATAGCTCAACTGAACTGAAAAGCTTTCTTGTAAACACCTCAATAGATCTGATTGAGCTTGATCCTAATAAAATTAGATAGGATTGAATGAGGTGGTGTAGAGCTGAAATAATAAGGTAAATAGGAAAAATCTGTCATTTAATTAGCCATTTAAATGATTGAATCCATCTATTTTCTCAGTCAGATTCAAAATGACATTGCGCACTTGCACAGTGCAGCGGTGCGTATTTTTACGCCTTACGTTTTACGAGACTACAGACACTACAGTTTTATTTGGAATATACGTAATGCACATGTAAATTAATATTTGAATCAGATTGCAATGTTTAGGGTACATATGAATTAGGGATGCACGATATTAGATTTTTGCCAATATCCGATATGCCGATATTTTTCAAATCATTTTGGCCGATAGCTGATGCCGATACCGATATATATTTCCCTTTGTTTTGAAACAACACCAAGTCTCTTCTGTGCGGAAATTATAACAATTTTTTTTTAATTTTTTCGTTTTGAGCAAAAACGT
This sequence comes from Schizothorax lantsangensis, assembly GCA_027422415.1. NCBI lineage: Eukaryota > Metazoa > Chordata > Actinopteri > Cypriniformes > Cyprinidae > Schizothorax > Schizothorax lantsangensis. The sequence continues at coordinate 14,613,678 of CM049856.1, forward strand.
ATTTGTTAGAAGTAATAAACTTTATTAAAGTTATTTTTTTCAATTAGAGTACGTTTGTCAGTCCTCTGTCCTGTGTGTCATGTGTTCCCGCCTCTTGTGTCCATATTTGGTTTGTTTCCTGTCCTCGTCAGATGTCATTATGAGTTAAGTATGTTCCAGCTGTGTTTGTCTCGTTATGTGTTAATTATCCCTTGTATATTAGTCCTGTCTTTTGAGTTTGATTTCGTCTGGTCTACTCGTTACTTCCCGGTGTATCCTGTCTTGTCCTGCCTTGTCCTGCCTTGTCCTGCCTTGATGTGATTAAATACTATTATTTGAGTTTATATCCTCGTCTGCGTGTTCCTGTTCCTCCCTCGTGTGTGCACCGTGACAACGTTGAAAGCCTTGAAAATAACTCTAATAAAATCAATCTCTGCTGTGTTTTTTTTTTCTCAGACAGATGCAGTTGAAACCATAACATTTTATTTGTGGATTTAACATTAATAGATGGTATGAAGCAAAAGAGCTGTAAAAATTCTAAAATTCTTTTAGAGTTCCTTAAGTTTTCATAATCCATTTGAAAAAATATTATTTTATTTAATTATATCAAATTATTTAATTTACAAGTGTCATGTTTGTGATTTTTATTCATGTAAGATATAGCTTCTGACCTTTAAATCAAAACAGAATCATGATTTTATGACATCGATACTGATTTATTTATTCAGAAATACAAGTATCTGAATAATATTTGTGTATTTTACTTTCATTTTATTACAAGTAGGCCAACAGCGCCCCTTAAGTAATGCCTTACCGGACGGGCATTAGGACCCGGGGGAGGCTGCCACAGCTGCTACTGTTGACTCTCTCACACACCGTACGCATAATTCTGTACGTACATTCTCAAATTAAATGTAGCGATCCAAAACAGTGAATCGAATCATCATTCAGGCAAAAGTTCGCTTCAGGAATGACCACACTGTTGAAGTGATCTTAACACTATCACACCATGAGCACATGTGAGCTGTTCGTCTTATCGGCAAGGCATATCGGCATATTTTTTTTTTAAATCGGCTAATACCGATGTTTACATTTTAAGCCTTTATCAGCCGTTTCCGATAACGTTCCGATAATATTGTGCATCCCTAATATAAATAGTACTTTCGGAATCCGCAATCGGATTGAATTCACTTGCACTGATTAAAATGGGTGCATGTAAAGATACCTAGTATGGTCAGGTGAATCCAAAACTAGTTTAAGCATCCAGGGCTACCGAAAATCTAGTTGTTCATGCAACCCCCTAACTAGTTGATTTTGAAAATGTTGTTTTGCCCTAGATTTGAGAATCAGACCCAGTCCAAGGTCACCTTGATGTGTTCCTGTGAGGTTTTAAATGCAACTCTGCAAGATCAGTAGGCTATTCAGTTCTGGCACCTAGAACTGTTATGCAGAGTTTTCTTGTAGGTCTCACAAAAGTGATGACAGCAGTATCAAGAGTTGTTCAAATGGGTTTAACCCTGTGCTCCTTTGGACCTTTGACCCCTAAAACTAAACAAGGCTTCTGCTGGTTGACTGTAGAAAACTTGAAATGCAGTGGGAGCAGCTTCTACAGACCAGAGCCCTTGGGTGTTTGGAGCTTTTTAAGTAGTAGTAATATGACCGCTGACATAATATAGCAAGCTTTAGTGCAATGATGGATCAGGCTGCTTAAGAACTTGGGAAATGTTGTAGAGTCACACAATAGCCTGGCTCCCTAGAGTATTATGCTGTTGTGCTTAGTTTCTCCAAGCAGATTCCTGCAGGTCTTAATAGAGTTGGTGAGGTAGCCATGATGAAGCACAATTGGCCTCTGAACCATAGCCGTCATAACTTAACAGATTACGTTAGTCAACAAGGAAACAGCACATCATCTCACAGCTCTTCCTCCTTGAATCACCTATTATATCCAAAACAATCCAGTCATGGAAAAAAATCCAGACTGTTCCTGGCTGCTGTGAATCCTTGTGATATTCTTCTCACAAACCTCTCCTGTCTCCAGCCTAAACAAGTCAGGTCTACAGAGCCATTTGAGCTCTTTGATGTCACTGGGCACTTGTGATTTATTTTAGGCTGGGCTCTGAATAAAACTGCTCTGAATCTCAACAACCCTTAAGCACATAATGTCTCCGGAAGGAATTCTGGTCTCCGACATCACACATCTTGAAGTGTTGCTCAATACCTAACCGTGCAGCACACAAGGAACACCTGGATGTTCGCTGTGTTAACCACTTTTCATTCATGTAAACATCACAACCTTTGTCTAAAAGTGTGCTGGCGGTTAAAGGACTCTCGTCATATGGTAACAATCTTTCCACAAGCTGTTTGCATGCCACCAAAGTCATATTCATCCTAAACTGTCTTTGAAATATTAAGAGGGTGGGCGGCTGCCCCGAGCGAAACGTTCCCCTAAAATGGAAAAATGCCACACAACCTTCTTTTCAAGGTAATTAGTCTTCTCTATTTATTTGCATAACAGACAACCAGGTCCATGGCAAATTTTATGTTTTATACATCAGACTCCCCATTTGTCTCATGGACATGGGCTCCGACGGTTTAGATTGAGTGCCGGACTCAAGCCCAGCACGCCGCTCGGATCCCTGGGCGTCTCTCCACAATAGTGCCCTTTATGTCGGCTGGTGAAAACGTCTCTTAAGTGGAATGGTTTCTTTTTGTTCTTAAGCAGAATTAGGTTTTATGTTGAATTGAAAAGAGAAACATTTGAAGCGTAATAGCGATTGTTCTGGTTTTGTGGGGTGATGTATGGAGTGAGGCTTCAATGTGTGGCAGAGCTTAATTTATGTGGCCTGTCTGGCGGTAACAATGTGAGCCTTAAAGACTTCCATCCCTCGCTTTCCCTTCCAGTATCTGTGTTTAAAGATTAACAGTATTACTCATCTGGGTATTCTAGCAAAACTTTCTTTTCTTTCTTTCTTTCTTTCTTTCTTTCTTTCTTTCTTTCTTTCTTTCTTTCTTTCTTTCTTTCTTTCTTTCTTTCTTTCTTTCTTTCAGTTTGTGTATTTTTCTGCATGTTTGTCTTTTTCTGTCCGTCCTTCTTGTCATCTTTGTTTCAATTTGTTCCTTCCTTCCATCCTTTAGGTCATATTTATTTCAGTTTTTCTTTCTGTTTCTCTTTTCTCTCTGTCTTTTTTCTGTCCATCTGTCTGTTTGTCTGTTCAATCTTTCCATCCACCCAGCTTTCTTGGTGTCTGTTATTTCTTTATATGTCTTGTTCTCCTTCTGTCCTGCCATGCATCTTTCTTTTTTCTGTCTTTTTTTCTGTAAATCTGTTTCTATCAGTCTTTATCTTTCTTTCCATCCCTCTTTCTCTCCATCTCTGTTTTTACTTCTGTCCATCTATCCATCCAATCTGTCTTTCTGTCTTTATTTGTCTATCCATCCTTTCTTTCTCTCTCTCTTATTCTCCCTCCGAACATACACTTCTCTGTCTGCCTACATTTAAGCCAACACTTCATAGTTTTGGTTTAGTGACCGATGCCACTCCACATCTGGCCGTGAGGACGCTAGCAGTGGAAATGCCAGTTTTGAGCGGACCAACACACCCCAGGGGATTGTGGGATGCTAAATGTTTCCCCTCAGCAGGAGGAAATGAGGAGTGTCTAAATAAAGCCAGTTTAAATGAATCATAGAGAACAGCATTGGGAGATTTAGCCCCTCTAAACCCCAGTAGACCAGACACAGGAGCACTATGGGTGCACAGGAGTCCAGACAGACACTTTAAGGCTTCCTTTATCTACTGCGTATGTGAAATAAAAGTCTAGAGGGTTCTTGTCTCAACTCCAGCTGATGGTTAGGTGTAAACGTATGTTTCCGTGCATTAGTCTCTAGTGAACTAATTTGGCCTAATTCTTGGCATGATGGGTGAAAGGCAAAATATATTAGCTTTTGTTGGAATATACGTTTGAAACATATGCTACAGTGATATTTAAGGTTTGCAATACAGCACTGTATGTATGTGCTGCCAAAACAGAGTCCTGGGATTTGAGTCTGGGACTATTTTAAGGTCAAACTGTGGCGATGTAGAGAAGCTTGGCAGCTAGGCATTATCAGGTCACTGTTGATTTAGGGGGAAACTGTTGGGTCTGGAGTTTTAACTTACCTGCTTTTGCACCAGCGGAAACATTCTCAGTCTATAAATTGCACTAATTTAACACTTTTGAATGTAATCTCTACATGAATATCCATTTTTCATGTTGTACATTTATATATTTTTTTATCATTTAATACTATTGGTTTTAGAATTTATCTCATTTATTTAGACAAAATTGCTCATTTATAAGTTAACAGCCGATTATCTGCTTTTTGGTTTCAATATTATATCAGTGTATCCCTAAATTAAAAAACAAGATTCCACTTGAGAGTTCTAAAAGGAAACATGTTTCCATGGTGTAAATGTTCAGACTTTCTGAAACAAGAACATTAGCCTCTGTTTCCATGGTGTTGATGTTTTACTGGCGTTGTTTTAGGAAGACAGATTGAAGGGATCTATACTGATTCCGAAACTTTCTGGTTAAGTTGAGTTTGGCTCAGTCAGCCTGGACAGACCACAGCTTTCAAGGTAGGAAAAGAAAAATGTTTCCAAGCAGTAACTGAGTATTTATGGAACAACCGTTTCCCTTGATGTAGTGAAGACTTTGTGTCTTTAGGCTTGGGATCATTTCTTGAGTCTATCTAACCATGCAGCTCATATTGACCACGGTGGTCCGAAATCGGGAAGAGAGTGCTGAGTTACTCCATGACTCCGTTACATGTCAGTCAACATAGTGGGAATGAAAGTGAGCGATCCAAAATAGTGCCAGCAGAGAGGATATGGATTTTGTTATATGTATACCAGATAAATCACTATACCTACCTGTCATTCACACACACACACACACACACACACACACACACACACACACATTTTGTATTATATCAGATATACGATAGCTTTGCATATGTGTTATTAACAGAAACATACCATGCCAATTATTGCCTCAAGCATAGAAAGGAAAAGATGGCATAGCGTTCTTTTGGGAAATTATTCCAATCAGTCCAGTTTGTCATTAGCAATCTGCAAAAAAGAAAAACCGTCCTTCATGCTGGGCAAAGGCCAGGTGCCCAAGATCTGGACAGTGTTACTCAAGACATTTAGCAGCCGGCCTTAAGTTATAACTCTACCTGACAGCTTTATCCTATGGGCCTCTTTCACTTTTTCCCTTTCACATCTCTCTTTTGCTCCATACAGTCTTCATTTGTCTCTTTTTTTTGTCTGTCAGGTGTGATGGTTTCTTTGGCACACCATTGTTGGTGCTCCTTTTAACCAGTTCTTCCACTCCTCCTCAACCGTTCACTCCTCTGAGTGAGAATGAGTCAGGCAGCTGTTTCAGTGGTGGAAATTAGTCTTTGAGATCTGCATGAAGGTGAGAAATGACTAAATGTTGTGCCTAGTTATTTCCCAGAGGGACTATCGTCTTTAAACTGAACCCTGTGCTGGGAGAGTGGTCAGTTTCTTTAGCCACAGGGAGTGTCTATCTTGTTTGCTCTCTTTGTTCTCCCGTTATTAATTTTTCACACATAAGGATACCATGACGGTTGAATAGACAGACTGAGCGTGACCATGGATTGCTGTTTTTTTTATCAGTTGTAACCTTAGAGCTAAAGTAGAGTACATTACAAGAAAGAGACCCTGCATGCTTCAGTGCTTAATCAGAGTAAATCTGATTTGATTTCAAAGAGTTTTTAGGGTGATTTACAATGCCTGTCACATCTGCTGTGAAGATACACTTTAAAGCTATGGTTCTTAGCTTGTTTTTTTTGTTGTTTCAGGATGTAGATTTTTACACTGCAACCCAACAAAGTACACAAATGTTTTGTGCACAAAATTGCCAATAATGTTTAAAATAAAAGCTGTTTTGTTTTTTTGCTTTGCTTTGCTTTGCTTTGTCTCTGATCAGCCCATGTTTCACTATTCTGGAAGTGTACCCGCTAAATTTGTATTTGATGAAAGATCTGGGGCATGTCACATCTTCTGGCAAATCAGTAAACAGGCTACAACAGCTTTTAGCTTCAAACCATGTTTTCATAATGTCTACCTGATCTACTGATTGCTTTGAAAGCTGGATGATGAACAGTTTAATTCGCCTGTTATGCTTAAACTATTGCTAGACATATGTGAATCTTATGAAACACACATGCTAGTTTTTGACCTTGCAGCTTTAAAGGGGCCGTGCATCACGTGAAGCCTCTTACTAAATGGTTTGACTGCATTTCTTATATTAAGCAGATTTCTGCCACTTGAACCCAGCTGGTGACAGATCTGTACATGTGGAAGGATGAATTATATTCATTTAATGTGTAATATACATTCATATCGTTTTAGTAGTTCCCCAAAAAATGAAAATCCTGCCATCACTTACTCACTCTCATATTGTTCCAAATATGTATGAGTTTCTTTCTTCTGTTGAACATAAAATTAGATATTGCAACGTGATCTCATGATAATTCATATGTATTTTACGTAAAATGTGGCTCTACAAAATGTACATTTACTTACGTTTTTACAGGCACTAAAACGTACAATACTGGCATATTTTCAGCATCTAAATGTACAAATACGTACGTATTTTCAGCATTTAAACATACAAAACTGACGTATTGACAACATCTAAAAGTGAATCTTATGAATATTGAAATCGTGGCATTAATTTTATTATTGTTGTTTTTAGTTGTCATATCAATGACCTTATGTTTTCAATTGCATTATAAAATTGTTTACTCGTTTACTTAATACTTTCGCGGAGTGGATCGGGAAAATAATAATATTTTCAGCGGTATTCTGCCAGAGAGGACTGCGGCTGCAACTCATCGTCATTTGGATTACTTTACTGCTTTTGACATTTTTGTAAAAGTTACGTATTAATACCTACGTATAAACAATGAGACCAGGCTGGATATTTTGAAGAATGTGTGTAACCAAACATTTGATGTTCCCCATTGACTTCCATAGTATTATTATTATTTTTTTCATAAAATGAAAGTCAGTAGGGACCAAAAACTGAACATCAGTGCGGAATTTTATGAAGGAAACCCAGCCTTCTCTTTACCTCCCTGTAACAGGGCAGCTGTCACCCTGCCCTACCCAGATTCTGTCACCCGCTTAAACCCACCGTCCACACACCAGGTGGGTGATCCCTGCCTCCAGCGCTCTGAACATTTGGAAGTACGTTGTTAGTACAACTGCTGTCTGCCTGGCCTGCTGAGCCAAAACGAATGACAGTAGATTCAAATATAAGTGTAGATGTATTTGAGAGATGTATTTATAGATCATGGATTTATGATCTATAATCGCTGAAAAGTAGATCAATTTGGCAACCTATTGTGTTCAATTAAAGTAAGGACATTTTCCATTAGTTCTCCATCATGACAGCATCACGTAATGGGAAAATGTGCATTATTAACAACAATGATCTCACACCAACATGCTCTTTATGCATCTGGTTTGTTAATTTGTTTTCTCTGGGATATTTGAGAAAATTGTTTTAATTGCTACCCTTAAACCTCCAACTTTAACCGTTGTTTCTCTGCTAAGTATGGCTTGAGAAATGCATGCTAAACAGAAAGGAACCAGGGGACGGGGTGAAGGGGGGGCTCAGGGGCCCCTCTCCTGTTTCTCCAGAGAGGGTCTGTCTTGGCAGACATGTGTAAATATCTTTACATGTCTGTTTTATCAATCTGAGGCGCTCCTCACGCGAGGCACTGATTGGAGACCCAAGGCCATCTGTCAAGCCTGGATTTCAACAATTGGATTTTCCAAACAAGAGCGCCGGCGCTAAACACTATCGCTCCCAAACGTCAGGCACTGGTATATATGCAGAGACCTGCGGCTTAAACATTACAAAGAAGTGAGAATAAATCAAGACTTGTTTGAAGAAAAAATATTGTTTAACTCCAGAAATCGATCACCTGGGGTTTGGGTTTGATTTAGGGTTAAGTGTTTCACCTCTCAGGTCGCGAAATGGCGAGAGATAGCAACTAAGCTCCTGCCTACTGATCGAATTACAATCACAGTTTCAAGGTCAAAGGTTAGAGGTCAGAAAGTAAGCACAGGAATGCAAAACTATACCAAAAGAGTCTGTTTAACTTGAACCAATCATAATACCTAGCCACAAATCAGCACCAAAGGCCTTCTTCTGCTTAAAACCTTTCAGTTATTTAGTTAGCATGACAGTTATACCACGTTCTAGGGTCAGAAGTTGCCATTCATAATTGACTCCCTGCTGCTGACATGTCTTTTAAAATGGCTGATCCTAATAAGTACCATTCTTTCAGCACAACGCTGTCTAATTAGCCAAAGTGTGATGTGAAAGGAAGGCCAAACAGTTTTGGCTGGGCTTCATAACTGAGAACAGCAGAAATAACTTTAGCCTGGCCTGAAATTGAATCTGGTTTTGTTGCTTGTTTATGGACTGTGTTCATGCGCAGATGGCGTCTGGAAGCGATCTCTGTTTTGAAACCCAAGATATGAGTTGTGGATTGACATTGCTGACTTGTTTCTTTTATGTGCAGCGCTCATCTCTTTTTTTAATTCATCCTCTGTATGGCATCATTATCATCCCATAGTGAAGGTTTTGCTCTTTGAGCAGGGACCCATGAATCTTGGACGCGTCTTACACGGAACAGCGTCGGGCTCAGCTGTCATAACTTTGTGACTAATGTAAACTGGTATGCCGCAGCTGAGCTGTAAGCGAGCGGAGCGAAAAAACAAAAAACAGAACAAAGTAAAAATGAAACAAACAGATGTAGAGAGACACAGAGAGCATGTGAACGCCGCCATCAATCGGGCAGTCCCTGAAAATGAATCAAAACGTTTATGGCCCACATTAAAATGATTTAATTTAATTAATGTGGATGGTCATAAAAGGGTTCCTTGGTGTCTGTGGTGCTACTCTGAATGCATTTTAGCATATAAAGAATGGCTTCCTGCTGTTTTTAACATTATGCGCTGTGAGAATGTTTGCAAGAGCAATCGTTCTGTCTTTGTTAACTTCATGTTTTGAAAGCCATGGTACCCTAAATGCTGAGATATACTGTAGGTTATGACTTATTATTGGCTCGAATACTTGATTATGCTTGGTCAGTCACAACATTCTGTGGATCAGATTGTTTTTACGATCACTGAACTGCTATAACTGAGCATTTCACAGATTTCCTACAAAGCTATGCTAGTTTGATGTCTGTCATGGCATTCAGCGGTCACTTTTCTTTTGACATAATGAAAGTCTTTCAGTTTAATAATATCAATTTCAACATCTGCCCAATCGATAACAAACATGTAGCTCAAAGTGTTTTGTAATTTATTGCATTTAATAAAACAGCTAAAGCTATTTCCAGTTCTATTTTGCTCCAATTTCCCCAGAAGTCATGATTTTTTTGTTGTTGTTGTGAACTCATGGGTTCGAAATGCTGCTTTATTCACAAATTGTGTGTTTTTTTTTTAATTCTCTTAAAATATAATACTATTTTAATGTATAATTATAATTTTTTTTGCATATTCCTTTTGGGTGGAAGCATAACTAGTGATATACTAATTTGTCACAGTTCTATTTTATTTTGTAATTTAATTTTTATTTATTTACTTTTTTTATTTTTTTGCATATTCTGTTTGGGTGGAAGCATAGCTAGAGATGTACTAATTTGTCGCTGTTCTATATTATTTAATCTTATTTATTTTATTTAATGTTTTTTATTTTATTTTTGTATATTCTTTTTTGCAACTTGAATGGATACATAGCGGTATACTGATTTGTTATCTGTTAGCCTATTTGTTAAATTTTATGTAATTTTTATATATTTAGTTTAATTTTTATATTTAATTTTACTTAAAGCTGCAGTCCGTAGCTATTTTTGTGTTCAAAATTGACAAAATTAACATAATATGCGGGTACATCATGAATCCATTTCCAAACCGTGTTTTTTTTACTTATCCTGAATCACTAAGGTACTGTACACCTATAATAAGTTTTTATATTCTGACTATTTCAGACTGGTACTGGTGGAACCGCTGCAGAGTAACCCAGTACCTGCGTGATTCGTCATAGACATAAACAGAGAGAAGTAGCTCCAGCTACAATGTTCTTCCGCAAGACACATGCAGTTCTGCATATTAACCACTAGAGCTCCAAAAGTTACAGATGGATGGAAATAGGTAGTGTTACTAATTTCTCAATGTTTAACAGTTTGAAGTCGACCCAGTCAACGGCCTCATTGTCTTTTTGGCTTCTCACCTTGAAACGGGCCTTGACTGCTGACAGTTCGGACATCTCGTGTGAGTGTGACAGGGCCTGGGAGGAAAATGAAAACCCATTTGATTGATTAAACCTCTTTGTTCCTGGAAAGAGCCCCTCTCGGACAAATCCACAGTCCACTGACTCGTGTTCAAGCTTGAGCGTTCCCGTCACTTCTAATAGCTCCTCTTTTCTTAGTTTTACTGCCTCTGTGAAGGCACCTCATCAGCAGAAACCTGAAGAGCTGTGCTGAGCTGATGTCATTGATTTAGCACTTGGAAAACACATCCTTGATCAGCCGCTCGAGGTAACTCGAGGATAGCGTTTGTTGTTTTTCGGGGGGTTGTTTGCGTTGGTGTTGCGGTGGTGGGTTTTAGACTGAGGTGTTTGCTTGGAAAGTCATTTGAGGGCACATTTAACATCATGAAAACAAAGAAACCACAAATTGTCAAATGTAGAGAACTGTTATGAATGTTACACTATGGAAATTATGGCTTTGACCGGTCTATAGTTTCCATCTATGGCTATATTGACCACATTACAGGCTGATGTCATACATTCAATCACTCCTTTTCAAAGATCTGCTTTCAGATGCCGCCACATCCACCCTTTAACCCCCAGAATCCCATCTGAAGGAAGCCAGATGTGTTTTCAGCGCCAGCTGCGACGTGACTCTCGCAGTTACCTGTAACACAAAGCACTGACTTTATTTGTCTCATCCATTTCTCAATTTGCAGTCTAAACCCACTGACCCTGATCTCCGCTCCTCTGAGAAACACAGCTTTGGGGTTTTTTCAGCCCTGTGAAGGTTATTTCCCCTCCCTCCATGTCAACACCATTACACGAAGGGGAGGCCTGGACATAAGATCAGCAGAAGGGTAAACATACTCGAAACTGCAGACTCTCTGGAAGCCCGAAAAGCTAAACAAATAGACTATACTCTTTAACACACCATCCCAGCAGGCTCTGCGTCTGCTCACGTGTCCATCAGTGTGCTTGAGTCTGTGTACGGCTTCATTTGTATTCATGTATTAATCATCATGTGTGAATGTTTATAATACACAAATTCATCTCTTTATCGCTGCACCTATCATCTTGCTTGGATAAGCAAGTCTATAAACTGTTTGGAAAAGTACTCTGATGGTTTAGCCTCGTAGATTCTCTTCCCTCTTGGGAAATTTCATGCCGTTTTGTTGGTTTATCTGTCCACTATCAGTGCAGTCAGGCTTCAGCATCACTGAGGCAGCACATAATGCTGCTGACGGTATCTCTCTATGGTAACCTGTCAGGGGGTAACGGTCTCTCCGGGTACAGTTTCAGTCAAGCGCTTCAATAATTCATTGCTCTTCTTGAGCCAACGCTGAAACATTCAAGAGGCCATAGATTTTATGTCTTGAGAATGCAAAGGCGTTTTAAGAAATTGCTATAATGGGCTTTGCCTTCACAACAGTCTGCTGTGAACTTCTTGTACGGGTGATTTCAGTGGAAGGTCACGATGATCTAATGCAGATCTGATACTGGTGTGTATCTCTGAAGAGTCGAGAGCGTCCAAAATGCTTGTTACTGAAAGGTGATTCTACTTGAAGATGTAGATGATTTGGATGGGAGTAAAGGCAGGTCATGAGAATTTACAGGACAATTTGTGTTAGCAACAAGCAAAACAACATCGTATTTTTTGCAGATCTCTCCAATATGTGGGTAAATGTCCACATGTCCAGTTCATATTTTAGATAGATAGATAGATAGCATTTATAAAATGTATGAAATACCTTTTGTACATTATAAAATACATAAAACTTATCAAAATGTATTAAATACCTTTATATATATATATATATATATATATATATATATATATATATATATATATATATATATATATATATGTATATGATTATATGTATATAATGGTATTCAATTAATTGCATTTAATATATACATTTAAATTTGTGTATTATATAAATTAAATATACATACATTTAATAAATGCTTTAAATTTAATAGTTTTTATTATTTTTTTGTTTTGTTAATTTTATTTTTTTTATATTTTTATTTTAATTTCAATATATTTATCAAAATTTCTATACATTTACAAATTGTATCTATTTTTTAGTGCTGTCGATGTGATTAATTGCGATTAATCACATCCAAAATAAAAGTTTGTGTTTACATAATATGTGAACACATATATGTGTATATATTTATATATACATATACACACATGCATGTATATATTTATGAAATATAGTATTTATATAAATGTACACAGTACACACACATATATTATGTAAACACAAACTTTTATTTTGGATGCGATTAATTGCGATTAATCAATTTGACAGCACACATTTTTTTATTTGATATGTAATATATTTATTTATAATGAAATGTATTTTGTAATGAGTATTTGGAGAGTAAATGTGCTTAATTGTCATTAAAATCATATCATAATGCAAAACATGATTTTGACAGGTTTTCTCGAGATCTTCGTCACACAAAAACAAGTATGTTCCTCATCAAGCTGCTTGCATTAACCTCTCATACCTACGTGCTTGAAATCTTCTTGAGGTGTATGAACCCCATGTGCTGGTGATTAAACGAGTTTGCACTCCGGCCGAGGGTGAAAGGGTCAAGTGTGCTGCAGGAGACATGGCTTAACTGCTGCATTCGTTCTGCTCGCCGGCAACTGATAAATCCAATAGCGCTGACCCTCAGCTAACGTGATTGATTGCAATGTGTCATGCTGCGTGAAACGATCTTCCTTTGTAATGGCATTCTAGAGTTCAATCCTTCACACAGATAGATGCATTTAAACATCAACAGGCTCCGTAGGTTTCTTGACACCACAGGTATAGGAATGCAGTATACATTTCAGTTTTGCTTATACTACAATTTCACATCGCCCCCACTGATAAATTGTGTCAGATTCTTTTTCCTATTGCTCTTACGTTGGTTGATGACCCAGCAGATTTCAACCCCTGCAGTGTAAAGAGAGAAAGTAGTTGTTGAGGTGCTGTAAAGGGAACCCTAAGGTCACATTGAAAGGTTGTGCTAGTACTGGAAGATCTCTTTGTAACATTCCAGTGACCGTAAACTCTCATTCTGGAAGCCATTACCTAAAATTACCTCAGTATCAAAGGCTTTTTTTTTTTTGGTCTCCTGTCTGCTTTTCAGCACTAAAAGCTCTCCTCAGCCAGCATAGACGCAACACTGAAATTATCGCCTTTGGATCATCTCTGCTTAGTGCTCGGTTCAGTGATTTGAATCAAGTGCTCAAACTCAAGTGGAAAGGAACAATGAGGCTGGTTAAGGAAATTAGGCAGGAAGAAACAATGGTGCTTTTCCTGTTTTTGAAAGCCAAAAAATCCTGTTGAACATATTCAAAATTTAAAATTAAAAGACAACTTGAAATCCATATCACAACACATAATTACTAATGCAAAGTGATGTATTTCCAAATATATGTAGGCCTATATACAGTATAAGATACAACAAGATGAGGCTAAAGGCACACATAAACACACCTATATGCACACACTACTGTTCAAAAGTTAAAATGTAATTTATTCCTGTGATGGTAAAGCTGAATTTTCAGCATCAATACTCCAGTCTTCAGCATCACATGATCCTTCAGGAATCATATATTGTGTTATTATTATCAACATTGAATATTTTGTGGAAACTGTTATTTTTTTATTTATTTTTTTAGGATTCTTTGAAAGTACAAAAGCAAAAGAACAGCTTTTATTCTAAACATAAATCTTTTGTAACATTATAAATGTATTTACTCTCAATTTTGATTAATTTAATGTGTCATTGCTGATTAGAAGTGTTAATTTCTTACATAAAAAATTTAACTTTTGAATGGTAGTTTGTTAATAAGAATAATCATCATTATTATCATCATTATTGCTTATTTTTTGAAAACAATATTAATGTTCAAATTTGTTTGTGATTCACTGATTATTTTAATTCCTCTTCAATAGACCCACAAAAGCACTTTTCCCAATTATTTCCACTTTAATTCTTTGTGAAGCTGTGAAGATTTTGGTATTCACAGTTGCAAAAACACTTTTTTAAAGCTAACAGTCCCAGTGTTGTTATAACTTGTTCAATGAACTGTATTGCCACATGTTGCATTAATTAGAATCAGAATCAGAATCAGAATCAGCTTTATTCGCCAAGTGTGCGCAAACACACAAGGAATTTGTTGTGGTTTTTAAGAAGCTCTTAAAAAAGTTTGAAGAATTACAGACATATTTAACATGTTATGGCACATGGCAAGATGTTACCTCAAAATACATTGAGAAATACTGAGGAGAAAATTACATTTTGATAAATTTAGATTTCATTTCAGGTAGTAATTATAACTTCTTTGTTGCAATCAAACATGGAGACAAAGAAAACAGGCAGCATTCTTTGTTTATTTGTGGTCTCGTGTCTGTTATTTGATGTTCAGAGACAGTTCCTGTCATTCAAAGCAATGCGGTTTCTTTGCCAGCCTCCTCACATGGATGTAGTCAAAACAAGTTACTGAAATCATAACCATCAATCATCTCAGAGAAACTGGCGAAGGCCAACACTGACACACAAGCACTGTCCTCAATATCATATTTACACTCTATCAAGAAATCAAAATGACAGATTTTTAGTTTGTCATTATATATTACTTATTGTTTTTTAATTTTCTGGTGTTTAGTAATCATCTCTGACTCATTCATGTCTAGTGGCTTATCCAATCGAAATGACGCCCATTCATAGTAGTACTGCAACTGCCTGAGCACTTGGCAAGCTCACATGGAAGAAACCATATTATGCCAAACCCAGAAGAGAACAGCCGTGCTGTATAAAACGTCCCTTCACCCACTCAAAACACTAGTTACACCGATTACATGTTGCTTTTATGCTGTAGTCTGAAGCAGCAGATTGTAAAATAATTTGCACGTTTAGTGAAGATTCACGTCTGCTCTGTAAATCTAATTATGTGTGAAATTAGATATGAAAAGATCATTGTGTGTTAAGACAACTTTAATATAGTCTTAAAAGATAAATTATCCTTGGCTTGTCTTTCATTGTTTACTCTGTGAGCCATGGGTTGTTTGTTAGCATGTATGCTAACATTTAGGCTACTCAAACATAGCATTCATCCTAAAAAGCTTTAATAAACAAAGTAATTTGCTTAAAAATAAGCATGGAAAACCTCCATTAGTATCTGTTTGAGATTTTTTAGGCGAATAAAGCTTTGACACAGTAATCTCAAACATATTGAGCCATGGTTGGCATGTATTGTGATTATTTTTATAGCAATGAAGTACGAAGCATATTGATATTTATTATGTTCTTGTAATACCGAGTTATGAGGAAAACTGACGTCTGGACACATTGTTTCTTCTGTTTTATGACACATGTCTTTTGTATGGCAACCAACGTTGACAGTTTGCCACTCAGGTAATTCTCATTTTCCTCTGAAGTTTATTGTGTTTGCAACACATGAGCTCAGTGTTTCCGCATTGTTAAATTGATATTTGTACGGAGCCAAACGTAATGTCAGCTATATTAACTACAGCATTACAATGATGATTTTGCCATCTGCGCTGTTAGAACAGCAGGTTTAGTTTAACCTACCGGTTATTAAAAATATATTTTTGAGAAGATATCAGTGCAAAGTTAATGTCTTCTCACGATGGTTAGAGATCCGAAGAACCTTAAAGGAAAGAAAACAGCCTCTGTGCTGCAAATGAAGCCAGTATCGCATTAGCAAAGCTTCCGTTCTCTCTCCACCAACAATAGACGCCTTTTCCTGGTTTATTACAGAATTTCCTCCAAGGTTGCATTTTTTCCTTTTTTCAGCATTTGTGAAGTAGCACAGGTTTTGCTGATTTACTTGTTCCTTAGGTGTTGCTTTAAAGAGGAATACACACATATAATTAGCCCATAACATTTTTTTAATCTAAGGCTCATGGATGAATTCACACTAGGTGGTGAACAAATTTTTAGGGCCCTATGATTTCTGTGATGCAGAAAACATGGATGGAATCATGGAATCCAGTCATAAAAAAGGAATTTACTGTATAATGCGAATGCATTACAGTAAAATCTGTATAACGCAGAATTTGCTAAATTTTGAATAAATCAAAAGGAGGTCAGTACACTTAAATCAAATGCAAATATGGACTAGCATCTGTGAATATTAAAGGGATAGTTCACCCAAAAATGAAAATTCTGTAATTAATTACTCACCTTCAATTCGTTCCAAACCTGTAAGACCATCGTTCATCTTCGGAACACAAATTAAAATATTTTTGATGAAATCCATCATGTAATCCAACATGCATGTGTCTTGGTACTCTTGTGAATGCATGTCGAAGACTGACATGGAAGAGAAGAAATGTGGAGTAACACTTAGAATACTGTTCCATCGTTAATGAATAACTACACAGGAGCAAATGATTAATGCACTATTAACATTGTAGTAACTACTATTACCTAACAAGAAACTCTGATTAAGGATTTAATAAGTAATAGCGCTCCGTTGAAACTGGTAGTTCACTATTAGCTAACCAATAACTTCGATTTTTTTCATATATCCTGGAGAACTCCTAAGAACTACTTTATACAGGTTCAAAAGCTTACAATGATTTCAGTCATTACTAGGGAGTTATCATGATCTTCACTTTAGAATACTGATCCAAATAATTAGTAATTCCCTCTGAAGAATTTGGTAATACTTGAGTCATTACTAGTGGGTTACCATGACCTTCACTTTAGAATTAATTATTCATTATGTATTATTCATGTTAATTATGAACTTGAATACAGTAGTTCTTGGGGAGGTATGAAAAATAGTAGTTACTGATTAGCTAATAGTGAACTACCACATTCGACTAAGCACTATTACTTACTAATTAATTAATCAGAGTTTCTTGTTAGATACTAGTAGTTACTAGCGTGCTAAAATTGCTTTACTCATGTGTTATTTAATGATGGAACAGTATCCTAAAGTGTTACCAATTGTTGAATAAAGTTGTTAATTTAGTTTTCTCTGCGCACAAAAAGCATTCTTGTAGCTTTGTAAAATTAAGGTTGAACCTCTGATGTCACATGGACTGTTTTAATGATGTCCTTACTACTTTTCTGGGCCTTCAGCGTGTCAGTTGCATCGCTGTCAGCTCTTCATCAAAAATATCTTAATTTGTTCTGAAGATGAACGAAGGTCTTACAGGTTTGGAACAACATGAAGGTGAGTAATTAATGAAAGAATCTTCATTTTTGAGTGATACTATCTCTTTAAACCACATGTTGATCCAATGTTCATTATGTTGTTATTTAATATTTAACATTTTATTTAAACATTATTATGTGGGGTTTAAGTACAAACCTACTTTTTTTAAGGGGAGATAAACATGTTCAGTTAATATTGACACGCCAAGAAAAAACATCTACAGAATGAACAAACAGCTCAGGCTGTTTTCAGGGCAGTGTCTGATTCTGCTTATGTTGACCTTGAAGGAGGTGTGTGTGTCTGTGTGTACACATTCTGCCAGACAGACAGGAAAAGAGAGGTGGTAGAAGAGGTAGAGATATACACTGGTACGGAAATGGGAGAATGTTGCCTGGCGCCCCCACATTCCTCCAGGACTCTCACAATCGCGCTCCACAGGTCCTGGTAAAACACTCGAGAGTGATAAGTGAAACTCGGACACACATGGGCAATGACTCACACTTAACAACTGGGTGGACAAACTGGCACTGTTCTACTCTACAGCCTGTGCTGCCCTCAAACTTCATGATCCTTGCTTGTGCCAACAAGACAAATCGCTTAACTGTTCTGACGTGTCCAAAATCGCGGTCTATTCCCTATGTAAGTGTTCCTCATTTTCAAATTTGTTGTCTGAATTCTGGGTAAACATGTTTGTTTTTCCCTATTTACGTCAATACGAAGAGGACTGCTTAGTTTTTTTTTTGGGGGGGGGGGGGGGCTACACACTTCAACTCTGCTTTATGGATATGACGAACTCTTGACTAACTATTGAATGTAAAAGTTTCAAGATCTAGCAAATATACGCTTGATAAATGTCATTTGTTGCCACCAAATGAACCCAGTGCCCCCAAAAGCTCTCATTTGGTTTTAACTTACAAATATTCTTTTCTAATTGTTAGGAACATAACGAGCTGTGCCAAACATGTAAAGTTGTTCGCTCCAAGTTGTTCGAGTGACGTTTGTGGGGTAGAATTTTTTGGACTTTTGCAAAACTTGGACCATGGATTTGTTTATTGTTCCATGAGAGAATGATGAATAACTTAAGACTGTGATTCTGTCTCTGATAAGGAGAGGTCAGAGAGTTGCTTGGCCAAGGCTACACATGAGCTTAAACAAACTTGCTGTGTTGATCTGTTTATACCTTGACTGTTCATCTACAACACAATTTGATAACGGACTGGGCCTGACAAGAATATTGTGCCTCGTTACGAGAGAATTATTCCCATAGTGCTATGTCAAAAAAGTTTGGTACAACACCAAAAATTAAATTGCAATTTTGTGAACACCCTCTTGCCATATTCAAATATGCTGCATCAAGCCAGGTTTGACGTCAAAACTGCAGAATGGCATTGGTTTTAATGTGTCATATGGCTGGTTAGTTTTTAATACATGAAAATGCTAACGAGATACAAGAACTACACCATTTCAGTCAAATTTTGCAGTCAGTAACAACTTTTTATTCATTAAGAGAATGTATTTTGTTTGTTCAACAGGTAATTCTGTAACTAGTTAGCTTAATCAACCCAACTAACGTGACATTTACAAGAGAAACCTGATTTGTTTGATAGTTGTATTTGATCGCAAAGACCGTTTAAAGGCAGAGCCGTGTCAATATGTGCAAAAGACTGTAAAAAAGTGTTCTAGTATGTGTGTCTGCATGCATGTGTTTGGAGAGAGAAGATGGCTGGGGTATTAACTAACCACATGCACACAGAGGCCATTGTGCGCTCTGGATTTGGTGGCTAACCCAATCTGACGGCCCGGTTTAGAATAGGCCTGCAGGGAACCAAGTGTTTAAGGTAGAAATTTACAAGGCTGTGTTGTTTCTTCATCCCGTGCTAGTCCGGCTCTCTGGAGAGAGATGGTGAAGCCACCCCTCCACACCCCCCAGTCTCCATAAACATCAGTCTCATCAATCTCACATCCACTGCAGTAAATGTAAAGTGAAGTTCACAGAAGTTGGCAGCTATTTCCTCAACATTGTTTTATTTGACCGTAGCGATGTGAGAACCAGCTGAACGTGTCATTCAGAGTTATAATACTGTTGAGATATATCGTTTTGGACGATTGATATTGAGATCAATGAATTGACTAGTGGAATGTGCTCACATTTGTTTTCTTCAAAGGGATGGAGGTGTTTTGACCCCCTCACGTTCTGTCAATCCCGGGACATTAGTTAAATGTGCATTCTTGTATTCATCCTGCTCCAGAGGTCAACAGGTCAGACCCTGTAACTGGTTGGTATGAAGCTGTGCATCTTCAATTTCATAAACTATAAAACTCTGGGGTTTTAAATATGTTCTGGGTAACATCATCCTTCAAATTATGAATCTTTGCACCTGTGTACATGGCTGATAGTCAGAATTAAGACAACTTAACCAGTTTTGCTTAAAAATTGTGATTAATTGTAAAGAGCTCCATAACTCTTGATAAGGAGTTTTTTCTTTGTTTCATGAACAATAATGAAGAAACAAGCAAAATACATTGTTATGAAAAGTAATTGATTTTAATATAAAGGCTTTGCTGACAAAAATATAACAGGAAGGTAACACTTTAGTATAGGCACCAATTCTAGTTGCTTACTAACATGACTATTATTAACATAATTGGCTGTTTATTAGTATAAAGCACATATTCTGCGTGACCATATTCTACATCCCTAATCCTATCCAATACCTAAACTCAACAACTACCTTACTAAGTATTAATAAGCATCAAATTAGGAGTTTATTGAGGCAAAAGTTAAATTTGAAGTACGAACATACTGCAACTAAAATGTACATACAGTACAGTTAAATAGAAATGACAAAAGGACATAAAAATTAAATGTAAACTAAAATTAAAATGAAAACTTAAAAAATGAAAATAAAAGCAAAATCAAAACCTTAATAAATTGATTTAGGGTAATGTTAATTTCATATACAGTACATACACACAAATTAACATTAGTTGATATACTGTGGACAAACCTGAATTAACAATTAAATTAACATTAATCTAGATAAATAATTTGTGTTAAAAATTGTTGTCCATTGTTAGTTCATAATGCTTAATGCATTAACTAATGTCAGAGAATTGAACCATATTGTAAAGTATTACCAAATAATTCATTCAAATGATCCAATCATAATATGTTGCAGTGGCAAGCACCTGCAACACCCTGGTTTCATAAGACTCATGCGAAGCAAACAAAGTGAGTTCAGCTCCTCAGAAGTCAGAGCTGTATAGAGCTGTGACTATATCGCATCCAGGTTTGAATTTAACTTTTTCACTCACCAGCCAATTAGGCTACTAAATTTTTAAGTTACCAGCCATTCATAACATCTACTAGCCAACAACAAAAAAATAAAATTACCGAAATAAACCAACAGCTTGCGGCTGTCTACACTGGATGTGACAAAGCAGGCATTGCAAATCACTTGAACTTTGTGTCAGTACATCATAAATAGAAGGAATCATCAGTTTACTGTCAGGGATTTGTCGCGTCGCACCGCATCCAGTGTAGACAGCATCACTGATCATAATGGGTTCTATGTTGTCGTGCCACTCGCATCCGGTGTAGACACGGTGTGAGTCTTCAGTCGTTTTTAAAGGAAACCAGCGTGCCGTTATTTGTCAGGAATGTTCAAGTAAGCTAGATAAGATGCTGCGCAATTAGGCTGTATTTAATATATCATGATGACGCACGAGTTCAGTATTTGCGCTAAATCTGCGCAGATTTGCCTTAAATGAACTTGCCCAAGGAATTAATGTGTGAACATAATTTACAAAAAGTAATTTTTAGCCGCATTTGGTGGGATGGCGGGTGTTAATTTCAAACCCTGTTCGCATCAGTACTAAAGTAGCTGAACAAAGAACATTTAAGGTGTCTCATCACGACTTTTCTTGCTCACACGCGTTTTCTTTTATCTCTCACCCAGTGCTGAGCTGAGCTGAACATGACCCCGCGATGGACTGCCAGCTAAGCTTGATTAGAGGATCACTGTCTCTTATCTGGGGACTCTGTAGGAAAAAGAGATATGGCAGGAGACAGAGAGAGAATGTAAAGAAGTGGCTTGCAGTAATGTCCTTGTAGAGGTCAGGAACATTTCAGAGAGGCATTACAGACCGGAATAGGTTATGTTTTGGAGAGGACAACCATTCATTCTGAATCAGAAGTGAAAGAACTTATTATATACATTAGCTTGATTATGAATGAAATCATAATCAAGCTAATTCACGGCCGTGAGGAAAGAACATGCTAACCAACACTCACAGACTCTCCCACAGGGTCATCCTAGGCTGGAAATACGTGCAGCTTGGGAGTCAATGAAGGAGCAGACGGAACTTTCAATTCCGGGAGTTTTCCTGGGACAGGAAAAGAGGTTCACTGAACGTATTGAACAGAGACTCTTGGAAGGAAGCGTTCATTTGAAACATGCTGCTTTGTTTTGTGCTTTTAAGCAAAATATTAATGAAATGCAGAGCTGTTCCCATTCACAGTAGCTTTGTTTTCGCAGACGGAACTCAGAACAGAACAGTCATAACATGCAGTTTTTGAACAATACCACCAGAGCCTATTCTTATTGCTCTGTTTTCTTGAGGATTTGTCCTGTGAGTGCAGATTTTGTTATGCATTTTTGCAACAATTTATTTTGTTTTGCAGCAAGATTTAAGAAATATGAAGCAAATGCAATATGTACAGTATATCACTGGATAAGAACACATGGTGATAAATAAATAAATATATAGGCTATTTATTCATTTATCTTGAACTACAGAGTACGTAAAAAAAAAACTATAGCACAGGTCATTGTTGTTACTGTGAACAACACAAAAAATCATAATTTTCTTAATCATAATTTTTGCCTTGATTTCTGGTTATGAATCTCTTTAAAAAGATTAATGTGCTTGAGAAGACTGCATAAGATATAAGAAGATTTTTTCAAAGAAAAGAGTTTTGTTAATTAAAACAGGAAACAACTTTTTGCAGATTAATAATTATTAGTACTATTAATTACATAATAATGTTATATTATATTATTATATATTATATTATTATAAATAATTAATTTCTTAGTTAGTTATTAGTTATAGGTTACTAATTCTCTTATTTTTGCTTGTATTTGCTTGTAAAAAAATTTATACATCTATTAAATCAAGATAAATATTCTTCAAAGAAAAAAATATCAAAACGAAACAATTTACAGATTTCTAATAATTAGTAATAGTAATAAGTATATATATATATATATATATGTGTGTGTGTGTGTGTGTGTGTGTGTAAAATAATAATAATAATAATATTAAATTGTATTATTTTATCTTATTAATAAGGCTCTTATTTTTGCTTGTAAAGTTTTTAAAGGTGTGTGTCTGTTTTTTTTTCTGTTTTTTTTCTTTCTTTTATTTTTTTTGCAGTATAGTCACCCTTAAAAGAGTAATTCTTTTATCTATTTGCCCACAGTGGTAAACACCTCCAGACAGCCCTCCTAAATACTAAAGTGTTGCACTAAAAGGTCCAGCTGATCTGTTCAGAGCCCACCCTGAAACCCAAATCCACTTTAGAGGACTTTGATCAGCTAATCACCTTCCTGCTTGCCCTGTTTGACCGCACATATCATGTGATGATGAGAGCTTTGCACCCTGACTAGAAGTCTTTTATTTTGTTGGCAGCTCAGAGGCCCAGAGGCACAGTGATTCAAAGATAATCTCATTCTCCTCGGCTTATATTGGCACACACAACTACTCTACTCTCTCTCATTTTTCCAAAACACACTCCTTAACTCCTTGTTTGCATCCCATGTGTGGCAATGTGTGAGAGAGAGCGTCGATCCGTGCACATCTCCCTCGCTCACACGTCATCTCCTCTGTGTGTGTCAGTGATGGATCTATAGTAACGGGTTCGATTAAACCGACTGTGGGGACCCAGCAGGTGTGAGAAACGAACATCCACCCAGTGTGGGTCCCGTCCCGGGAGGTGACTGCAGAGGGGTCCCTGTTATGTCTACATGGTTTGGTGTGACGATTGGCTGTGTTTGCTGTGTTGTAACAGATGTGTTTTGTTAGAATGGGACTCATAAAGCAACAGTTTTGGGAAAGGATTAATTCTGAGATAATTAATTTCCATTGGAAAGGACACGGGCAGCACTAACACTGATGAGAGCAGGGGCTGGAAGGACAGCTTTAATCAAAACAATGGTACTTATAGCAGCAGATATTCCTGCCTGTCATACCACAAATATGGCAGTTAAATGGCAAGAGGCAATTTCAAATCTATGAGGGGTTTATTGGTGCAGAATTGTGGGTGTGATGTACTGAGATGGTATCTTTGGAGTTAATCATAAATGTAAGGAAACATACAGTGTGAGAGCCTCAAAGGCATCTTTTCTAATTGAGGTCATGATGATGTCATGCTCCTCATCTCTTTTATGAGACACTAACTTTATAGACAGTCAACAGCTGGAGAATTTAGAAGCTCCACTTTTTCTCTCTGCTCCAACTTCTATTTTCCTTCTTTGGTGAATCTAATGAAAACTTTCATGAACATCAAAAGATAATAAAAATCGCCATTATGTAAATAAAAAAGAAAGAAAGTATATATTCATAAAACAAATGAAGCTCAAGGGCATTTTAATGTAATGCATAAAGTATTTCTTAATTATTTTATTTTTTTTAAATATATATATTTTTTATTTAATACACGATTAATTTATGCACTTTTTAAATATATTGAATATTTACCTATTTTTACACATTTACATATTTATATTTACATATACATAAATATTTGCATATTTATAATATACAATTATACTTGTATATGCAATATTTATGGGGAACTTTTTCTTATTTTATAGTAGTTTATATATACAGACATATGTAATATGTGTATGTAATATATACATACATATATATAATATGTGTGTTTGTGAAAATAATTATTTATAAAATAATAAATATTTTATTCATATATTGTATTTGGTAACACTTTATTTTAAGGTGTCCTTGTGACACATGTAACATGTACTTACTATTATAATAACAATAAACTATGCATAATTACATGCATGTAACTCCAAGCCAAACCCTAATCCTAACCCTAACCATATAGTAAGTACATGTAGTTAATTAATATTACTCAGTACTTAAATGTATAATTACACTGTAACAAGGACACCTTAAAATAAAGTGTAACTTTGTGTTTTTTTTGTAAAAAAAAATTTTTATATTCTTTTTTATTTTATATTTACAGACAACATTAACATATTAATCATATGTGTATATATATATATATATATATATATATATATATATATACACATATATATATATATATCTTAACCAAATGTACAGAAATGCACTAATTTCTCTGTGGTTGTTTTAGCGTTTGCTGTAAACCCATTTGTTTGGTAATAGGAGTTGGCAGTGGAGGCAACGTTTTGTGGTTTGGTCCTCAGGGGATGATTCCAATTAGACTGATGTCAAACACTGGTCAGATAAAAGCTTCCACTGGTAATGTTTTCTAATAACCATAAAGAGACCACCTTAAAAAAAAAAAAGTATCATTTTTGAGAAGTACACCTTATATTGTGCTTTAAAGTACCCTATTATGGATTTTTGAAAATCGCCTTTCATGCAGTGTGTAACACAGCTCTAAGTGAACAAAAACATCCTGCAAAGTTTTAAATCTGAAAGTGCACCGTGTATAAAGTTATTGTCTCTCAAAAGAAAGAGTCGACTCTGAATCATTGAAACAAATTTTTTCGTTTCAATCCCAAGCCGTTTCATGTTGACGTCAACATGAAACATTAGCATATTGCCCGCCTACTTGTTGGTCTTTTTGCGTTGGTCTGAATGAAAATGCAAATTCATTCTTTGTTTTTTTTACCTTGCATGCATGTCAATCTGTTGTTGGGGATATGAACATTTCATTACCCATAATAGGGGCATTTTAATTTCTCCTTCTGAAATGCAGGCACAACTTGGATCAGTGCACTTTAAGGTCGAGCGATTCTCGAGGACAAGGTCTTGATTTAACGTTCCCTCGGATGTTTCTCGCACCCGCACGCACATACAAACACACGTGTTCTTGTGCACGCATGTTACTCATCTCTCCCTCGCTCCGCTCTCGGCCCAACTCTCTGCATCCCAGCTGGAGCCTCATGACCTTTGACCCGTGCGCTATCTTGCACTCAGCCGGCTTGTTTTTCTTGGCCATTCCCAGAGCGTTAGGTAGCCAAAAGTGAAGAAAATTGAGTGCAAGTGGGACGAAACTGGTGTGCGCTGTCTGGAGGATGTTTGTGTGTGTGTGGGAGGGTGTGCGTCTGTGCCTGCAAGCGATTTATATGCATGAACTTCTTGTAAGTTTTCTTATGGGTGCGCAGGAAGTGCTGTACCACTCTGATAATTTATGACCTGTTTTCCACAAGGGAGAAACTTAATTATCTGCTGAGCGTGTGGTGTAAACCGTCGTGGTTTGCTTTGATCCCGTCCGTCCGTGTCCAGAGGCTGTGACTAGGCTGGTGCATAGTCTTAGACAGCGAAGCTGTAACGGTTACATCCGGACAGCAGGGATTCGCTGACAGCTTTATTTCGGTTTGTGTGCCCCTGCTAAGCTCCTCGGAAGTCCTTTCACAACAACAGGGCACCCCTGAGGTAACAGGTGCTTTACAAGTTTGAATTCTCCCCCAAACCCCCCTTTGAGAGGCGCATGTGTGAGGAGGTGGGGATTGATTGGGGAGCATGCGTGCGTTAGGGGGAGGTTGGGGGTCTAAATGCTCAGATCTAATTATAATTTATAGCCTGAGACATAATGACTTCAATTACTCTATAAAATCGACTAAGTATCGAGCGAGAGAGTGATTTTATTGCTCAAAGGTTGTTCGTTCAAAGCTCAGGGAATTTAATTCAGTTTGTACTATCAGATGTTTTTTCCTAAATATAGACATGAAGGAATCAATAGTTGACATACAGTAAGAGTATATAGCTATAACGCTAAATACACGGTACATTGGCTGATTTTTTTTTTCATGTCATGAAACTCAAAATCTAAAAAATAAAATAAAAAATATAAAATAACTAAAAAATGTAAATAAATAAAAATAAAATGTAAAATTAAGATAATATAAAACAAACTTAAATAAAATTAATTTAAAATATATAAAAAAAAAATATTAAAATAATATAAAATAAAATTAATTAATTAAATTAAAATATAAATGAACATAACATTTAAAATTAAAATAAAAACTATCAAATTAAAATTGAATAAAATATCACGTTAAAAAATGTAGAATAAAATAAACATTGTAACATTTTATCCATGTCCATCCATCATCCATTTAGTTTTTACATTTGACATTTTTTAAATGATTGCAGGACAATAATTTTTTTTTTTGCGGTTGTACCTGTTTTAAAATGAAAAAGCTGTTTTTCAGTGTACGTTATTTTGGTGTCATTTGAATCATGTAAAGATCTGGACTTTAAAAGGGAGGTGTTATCTATGTTGGGAGATTTTAAAGATTTCTCTCTTCTGTACCATCTCTGATTCCATAACTCTCTCTGTAACTCCTTTCTGGTACAAGATAGTTCAAATAAATAATGTCCTCTTCCACCATCAGCATAATACATTAACACAGAGCTTTACTAAAGTAAAAAGGAATGTCTTATTGTTTGACATTGTTTCAAGAGATCTACCATCTCTTCATCTGCCTCTCTCTCCATTTCTCTTTGCTCCCCAAACAGTCTTTCCTCCATTAATTCACGTCCTCCGGTTAATGTTCCCCAGGGTCCTGATCGTTGATTCATATATTCATACATCTCCGTTGGGATCCTAGCTGGGATTTTAACCCTTTAAATCTTTGTTTCAATGATATGCTGTTGTATATGATGATCAATAAACTTGGTTTCCCTTGAATAAGTCCAGAATATAAAAACAGCGCTTCTATTTCCACACTCACAAAGGTCTTGATCGGTCAATGCAGTATAAATCAGGTTAAGCGAACTATACTGCGCCCTTACAAAAACAAAATCTAGTTATAGTTCGACTGAGACCAATATGTCACTTTAACCTTGGATTTTGGCGGCTTACACAGTTGTCAGCTATCAATTGGCCAGCATTTATTGTGATTTCTGTGGTCATAAAAGTGTGCATGAGTCACCTTCTACAATCTGCTGTGTGTGTTCACACCGGCCTAATTCAATATGGCTTCCATTAGACAGATTGGTGAGGTTCTGCTCAAGTGTTTTTCAAGGCCTTAACACTAAGCAGGACTCTCAAGGGAGGTGCTTTCTCTCTCCCTTCCCCCGTTTCTGCCTTCTAATCACCTTTTTTTCTCCTATTTTCCCCCTTCCCTCCTTCTTTCTTCCTCCCTCTCTAAATTTTGCATTGTATAAGTGAATTTTGAATTTTGTGCCTGTGACCTCTCTCTCAACCTTGTTAATGTATGAATTCGTTCACCTTCTGTTGTTTAACTTCCTTCACTGTTCAACTAACATGAACATCAGTAAATATTAAATCAGCTTTAAATTATACTTATTGAACATTAATGATATGCTATTCTGTTTGCAATTTATTAAAACTAATGAACATTGTAAGGATTGTTAATATCAGAAACAGCGTTATAGTTGGTAAGTTCAATTCATTTCCATGAATCAATTCAGTCTGTCTGTTTCAGAGAATCATTTTCATAGTTATTTGCAGAATCAGTTGAAAATGTTCATCAAAGTCCCTGTGGCATTTTCTATGTATCACCATATTTTAGTAATATATTGTTATTTATTTCTGTGTATTGGTAAATTGGCACCTATAAATTTATAATATTTATTTACTAAATACTAATAAGTTTTTAACTGTATTTTGTTTTAATATTTTGAATGAATATATAATATATCACTTCATTATATAATTGTTTATTAGGCTATATTTTTCTGAATATCATCAAACATGTGTTTAGTTACATTAGACAACCCTAAGTAAATATTTCTGTGTAGTATTATATTGGTACATAAAAATGAATAACATTTGGAATATATATATATTTTATATATATATTATAATAAATATATATATATATAATATATATAAATATCTAAACTTTTTACCATATTTATTTTTTGTTATTATTATATTATATCATATTATATTATATATAAAACTTTTATATTTTTCTTATTATTTATGAATTATTCTTTATCATTAAGATGGTCTGTGCAGTAGGTCTCTATGTTGTAAGCCCACA
Source organism: Schizothorax lantsangensis (assembly GCA_027422415.1). Lineage (NCBI taxonomy): Eukaryota > Metazoa > Chordata > Actinopteri > Cypriniformes > Cyprinidae > Schizothorax > Schizothorax lantsangensis. The sequence continues at coordinate 14,642,462 of CM049856.1, forward strand.
TCAAAGGGATTTCACAAAAGCAAAGATCTGGTTGTGAAATTGTACTGAACATCATATTTTCATGTATTAAAGTAATTTTTGACACAGTCGAGGAGCAGAGAAACAATCCACAATGCCTGGAAGCCTCTTACACACACTTGCAACTCAATGACCAGCGCTTGAACTGACCTCACAGGTTACAGTAGGTGGTCCCATGACTTCTGGAAACTTGAATTTGTGTTGATGTAGTAGAAAACCAAGAGGAATGTCAGGAATGAAGTGGGTATGTATCTCAAAAGTTGGTCGGTAGACATTTTTCTTTTCTGTGGTGAAATTGTGGGAACAAGGTCAAGGGATGTGGTATTAAATGATTTCCATCTTTCATGGGGCTCCGTCATGGGGTGGAGATAAGACCTGAGTCATTAGCTACATGAGATAGGAAAATGATGTAGAACCGAGCCGCTCGCTCCATACTTTGTTCTGCACTCTCTGGGTTCGCGTAATTGATTTCAGGCCTCAGATGTTTAGTTTTTCTTCTTACGGAGCTTAAATTTGACTCTTCCTTGAGTATTTTTTTCCTAGATTCAGTCACATGTGGGGAATAGCTCTTGTTAGCATCTTTCTTTAACTTTCTCAAGTGCACTAACCATTCAGAAACAGTTTAAGATAAAGATAAGAGATAAGAGACCAGTTAAGTTTGTATGGCTTTCCTGTAGCTCAAATGGTAGAGCATGGCGCTAGCAACGCCAAGATCATGGGTTCGATTCCCAGGGAAAGCAAGAGCTGATAAAATGTAAAACTGTAACTTGAATGCAGTGTAAGTCGCTTTGGATAAAAGCGTCTGCTAAATGTAAAATGTTTGTGCTTAACTGGTCATGTTGCTTTGAATCTTTGCGATCAGTTCAATAAAAAGATCTGAATCATTCACCAGCCCTTTCTGCAGGTTTCACCAGTGTGTTTTTGTTCTGTTGAATCATTCACTCAACTGATTCGAATTCTCTACAAATGACTATGAATCATTTCCCCTCCATTATCCATCCCCTCCAACCTTTAGTCATGAGCAAGCTACAGCAAAAAATGGCCACAATAATAGCATAAATAATAGTTTCAGTATTGTCTTTGTTCAGTTTTGCCTGTTCATAATTCTTTCTATCTATATTTTGAACAAGACTGACTCATGAACTGACCAAACAACATGCTTCCTCTTGTTCAGACAGATGAAATTAAAATGATTCATTCTAAAAAGATTAATATTTTCTTTTTGACAGATTGTGTACACTGTGATTTCTCTTCACAGAAAAGCACATGATCGAGATCCATGCTCTGATCAGATGCTTTAGCGTTTGTCACCGTCATTGTGTTCCCATAATCCTCTCTAATGAATGTGAGTTGCCCGATCTCTCTCTGCTTTTAACTTTTCACACAGTTTTAATTTGTAACGCTCAAATGAAGCGCAATCTCATGACCTCTCTGATTCACATGTGTCCTGCCTGAGTTCACCAGAACCACTGAACTCACATGACACTGAAATCAGTTTGATATTTCACCCCAAGCTTACAAAGCAAGTGTGTGTTTGTATATGGAGATGAAGCCAACGTGTAACAGCTTTCCACAGTTTAATGAGGTCACGCTGAGCCCCTGTCCCTCTGACTAAAGCAAGGGACATCGTGCCTCAGGATATCCCTCTTGCTAATTGAATTTATTTGCTCCTATGAAAAGAGATGAGCGGAGGCCACACAAGTTTGTGCATGAGTTGTATTTAAAGATAACAGGTGGTCTCTCATTGTCTGGGTATGTGGCATGTGGCACAGTCCAAATGAACAGCTCATTTTAGATGTAGTGAAAGGATTGCGTTTGCAGCTTAGCAGTCAGGGGTCAAGGGTCGAGGTGGCGGCAGACAATGGACTGGACAACATCTTGCTGACCTATGACCTTGACCCTTAAAAGCTCCATGGGTCATGACCCCAGCATGACCAGCGGCTGTGTGTACCTCTACAGTTGGAGCGTGTAAAGTTAGGGTTAGATACTGTAGGATATGTCAGCTAATGAAATTAGCAACAGATTTATAATAGAAAGTCAATAAAAAAAAAAAAAAACTTTTAAAAATCCAATTTGTATTTGATCCATTTGCACGTTATTCAAATGAAGAAAGTTTAAAATGTTCACTACCATTAAAAGTTTGGTCGGTACAAAAATACAGTAAAAGCAGCAACATTATGAAATATTAGAATTTAAAATAACTGTTTTTTTATCTGAGTATATTTTAAAATGTAATTTAATCTTGTGATGGCAAAGCTGTTATTACTCTTCAGTGTCACACGATCCTTCAGAAATCATTCTAATATGCTGATTTGGTTCTCAAGAAACATTATTATCAACATTGAAAATAGTTATAATGGTTAATATTTGTGTAGAAATCATTTTTGTAGATTTTTTGAAGAATAGAAATGTCGAAAGAACAGCATGTATTTGAAATAGAGATGTTTTGTATCATAGATGTCACTTTTGATCAATTTAATGCATCCTTGCTGAGTAAAAAGAAAAATAAACACTATTGACCTCAAAATTTGAATAGTAGGCTAATTAACCTTTATTTTTGCACACTCATATTCAGTCTGACTCCATGGTATTTATGATCATGATTAACTCCCAAAGTATAAAACCAATTCTACTTTTATTTTTCTTACTGAATATTCTGCATCTTTTAGAAATACATCACTTTGCAGAAGTAAATTAGGTTACACATGGCAATTCACATGGACTTATGGTGGACAGTAATAAAAGACAATAAAATGATAATAGAATTCAGCTTTGGGACGTTCAGCCCATGTTTTTCATGTTTGAGGACGTGTGCTAAAATCTAAACCATGTCTGATCAGCCGTTTGTCAGTAATAGTTAAAATTTGTGACAGGAAAAGGAGGACGCTGCCATAATCAAAGCCAAATGTGACTGTCAGTGTACTTCCTCTCACAAAGGCTTTATGCTTCACGGATACTTGTATGTAATTTGTAAACTTACAGACGAGTGTGTCTCCCATCACGATGCTGGCGATTTACTCTGTGGCAGAAATTGTTTATAACAATTACAAAACTTGTTGTTATAGTTTGGGTGTCTGGAAACTCAAGGTCACCAACTCTGCCAAGCTTTGGATTTTATTTATAACCCTTTTAAAATGGATAGTTCATCTAAAAATCATAATTTACTCACCTTTTTTTCTATTTACTGTTTGTTCATTAGCTCTTATTGTATGGAACAGTTTTCAAAATATCATCTTTTGTGTTCCAATGAAGAAAAGATTTTTGGTTGAACTATCCCTTTAAGAAGAATCATGTCATGTTACAGAAGGTAACGGATTTGCTCTCTACAGTCCTGTAAATAAAGGCCAAAATAAGTCTTACAGATGCTGTAATCGACATCCACATAAACTTCTTCATTTCTTCTCTTGGGGTTCTGAATGATTTACCTGAGGCCTGCATACCTTAATAATTCAATAAGCTAAAAGACTCCTGGTGCTCTGTGCCTTTAAGTCAAAGTGATACCGTATGGAGCACACATCCATGTTTTTGGGGGAGAACACCGTTTGTCTGCCCATGTTTATGGGGCTTTGACAGATCATGCTTATCCACTGAACTCCCCCAGACCAGAGAGGCTGTTAAGCTTTAGCTCCGCCCCTTCCCTTCCCATACTCAACCCTTCCTCCCTCATCCAGAATAGCTGTCGTGAGGCGTATGACTGAGCTGCTGCTGTCACTGTGGCGACTGCGCTGAAAAGCATTGTAGGTTATATATTAGTGTCAGTTTATGCTGCACCAATGTTGTTTGGGTTTTTGGGCGGCTGCGTAATTAAGACCACACTATCTGAGAGGAGATGGCGAGAGGGGAAGTTCGGATGGCGGTGCCATGAAGCCATGTTTCTTCCATTCTTTCCTCCCCCAACCCCCATCCTCGTTCCCTCTTCCTTCCTTAGGGCTGGGATCATTTACCGTAAGAGTGTTGAGATGTGAGGCTCGTGCCATTCGAGGTCAGGGGTTGGGGGATGTATGGAAGGAGGAGGCAGCGTTCCTTTAGTTTCTGGCCTGCACTTTGTCAGCATCACTAAGGTAATATCAATAAATCAATGGGTTTGTACTCAAATTATGTGCAGGAAAGACAAACTACTGTGTGCTTCAAGTATAAGGGTTTGTTGAAATAGGTTGTTTTTTTTTACCCTGGTAGAACATGTTCTTACAGTAGAGCAATGTCTACAGTGGCTGCATTTACACTGGCACAAAAAATCTGATTTTTTGCTCACATCTCACACAGATTGGAATTTGTTGCACTCGTGTAAACACAAAAAATACACACAAGATCTGATTTTTCGCATCCGATCTGGGCCACATCCAAATGTGGATTTTAATTGGATACATATCCGATATCTGGACATCTGACCTACGTCTAAACACACATATCTGATTCCCTGCAGCACTTCGTATGCAAGGGCTACACGTTTGCCCATAAAGACAGCGTTTTAATGTTGCATTTCATTTAGATGAAAACTTTATATAGGTAAGAAATTGTACTGTACATTCAGCAGCTGGTTTTCAACCCCTGCCCTGTGAATTTATAAATACAACAGCTTTGCTACTAAAAGATACATTATATTTGTCAGCAATGAGGTGATAACTTTTTAGTTTTTGTAATTTAACCAACAAGCTTTACTTGTTCGTAAGCTTCACGCTTCATTCTCTCTCTCATTCATTTGAATTAATTTAAATAAATATAATCTTGGCGTTGCTTTATTTCACTAAAGAATTCTACCTATGAAAATTACCGTTATTTTTAATTTGTAACTGAAAAATTTACAAAGTCAATTTTGTGCTGCAAAACATCCAAGACAGCTGTTGTCCATGCTGGCAAATACTAATAAAAAAATAAAAAATAATAATATTTTTTAAGCGCAATCCAAAAAATGTCAGGCAGATACTGACTTTATGAAACTTTCTTGATGTCATTAAAAGAATAATGATTTTTTTTTAAGTAATTTGTATTATTTATTAGGAAATAAATAAGCAGTATTTTTTTTTTTACTTTTTATATATTTTTTATATATTTCTATATATAGTTTGCAGTCAGAACGTTTTTTAAAGACTCTAATGCTCACCCTGAGTGCATTTATTTGATTAAAAATATAGTAAAACAGGAATATTTTGAAGTATTATTACAACTTAAAACTACTATTTCTGTTTCTGTATTAATATATTTAGAAATGTAATTCATTACTCCAGTCTTCAGTGTCACATGATCCTTCACAAATCATTCTAATAGCTGCTCCAGTGCTTAAGAAACATTTTTAGCTGAAAACTGTTGTGCTGCTTAATATTTTTGTAATATTATATTGTTCTCTATTCTCTATGCTTTCTAATTTTTTAATAGAAAGCTTAAAAAACAGCATTTATTTGAGATCTTTTGTAACATTACGAATGTCCTTCTTTCCTGTCACTTTTTATCAGTTTAGTGTGTCCATGCTCGATGAAAGTATTAATTTCTTAAAAAAAAAAATAGAAAGGAAGACAAGAAAATATTACTGGCCCCAAACATTTGAACAGTAGTGTGAAATGTACTAAGAAAGTTTCTTGGACACACTTATTTGTCACTGACCCTTATGTATCCTTACACAACATATGAAATATTTTCCTTGTGATGACATGCTCATCTCTTATAAATGGTAATGACATTCTGGAATTTTTTCAAAATGGTTATAATCAGTGCATGTACAGATGAGTTGCTGTCCCCGGCCAGACCTGATGAGGAACTCTGGCCAGATCTGGCAGAACTTAAGCTCTCAAGGCTCTCTCACATTCATTAGAGGCCTAGCGGGGATGCTAATCAGCCTGCATTTAGCGGGATTGGTCCCCAGGCTCCATCAGAACAATCCCATGAATCCACTTTACAATGTCGGGAATAGTAAGGTAGATGTGCTTCGGGTGCATTTTAGGATACATGTTAACAATTCATAAAAAAAAAGTTGCCTGTAAAGAGAAAAATCAATTTTGCAGAAATTGTGTCTTCTAAAATACCCTCTGATGTCACATTGACCACATTGCCCCCTAAATGGAGCATGCAAATGTTTCCAAACCTCAGTTGCCAAAGTCAAGGAATGAATTATGTATAACATGTTTGTGCTTTTCTCTTCTGTGTACATACTTCTGCCATGAAATACAAATTGGAAGCAACCAACAAGCATTGCATACGCTTCAAAAGCATACATAAGTCTGGAACGAAGACCAAGGCCAGATCCCACAAACTTGTAAAAGGAAAATAAGACTCTTGTGGCATCTTGCAATAGCTGTTGGGAGGAAAAACATCCACACTGTACCCTTCCTTCATTGTGAAACCACTAAAATACAGCCTTTTATATTCTCTGTAGTGATGCATAGCTCAGTGCCTCGGAGCGAGATGCTCTTGCCCATAAATGTTCTTAAAGGTGCAGCGTGTTACACAAACAGGGCTGAGTGGAGTCAGCCAGTGCGGTTTGCAGTTGTTGAGACACAGATCCATTGAGGAAGAGAAGTGGTTGGAATCTGTCTGCTCTCATCTGTTGCCAGTTTAGAGGACATTCTGGACTGTCCCCGGTCCATCACTGTCCAGCTTAATTACAGCTGTCTTTATGAAAGTTTAATGGCCTGCTCTGGAAGTAATGAATTTTCATTCATAAAAGAGTCTGGAAGCATTTCTCTTTCTTATTTAGTTTGTGTCTGGGTTTGTGCTTTTTGTATTTCTAATGTGTGATTTTTTTATGGATTTGTCACTATTTTGCTGGCCATTGCTAACAATTTTCCTGTTTTTAATGACTTTTTTTTTTTTTGTGGAATATCACATTAAACCACTAAAGAGAAAATGTAAGGTGAAAAATCATGAAAATTTGCTTTATAATTGCTTTTTGCTCTCCAAACATAACTTTGAATATAATGGGATGTTATGTCTATATCCTATAGCATATAGGCCTACTTGCTGTAGGTTCTAGTGGTTATGTGTTTCTCATAGTAAGCAAAACTTGCTGTTGTTCCATATTTTTGTATAATTTTCCCCCAACTGTCCAATTAAAACAAACTGTCACATCCTGTGCATACCATTATAAGAAAGTATCGATCAAAGTTCCACTTGTGCTAATCTATGAATAGTCCATGTGCACTGCAGTAAAGCATTTATAAACAGTGCGGTCTGCTGATTCATGCCTGGATCAAAGAACAGATACAGGTTTGCTCCAATATAACCACCTCTCTTTCATCACTTCTTACAATCAAACTCATATTTTAGCACTGACATATGAGTGCCAGACCAAACTTCCTCTTTGAACTACCATTTGCCAAATGTGTGGGAGGCACTGGCTCTGTCTGGCCTTCATAACACTATATGTCAGTAAAGGCTCCTATTAATTAATGAGACTGTTAGTGGTTAGTCTGGGGTATGGTGGTCAATATATTGAATAGGAGAGTTGATTTGATTTATGAGTTATATTGATCTTTGATTATCTGTGATCCGTTATTTTTTTGTTTTGTTTTGTTTTGATCTACATAAAATGAAAGTCAATGGACAAAAATAGATGAAACATTCTCTCTGTGGTGGTAAATCATGCATTGAACAGGAAGAGTTAGGATTTTCATTTATGAGCTCTATTGATCTTTGATGATCCATTTGATCATCCATTATTCATGTTTCCAAGGGAACAGGCTATTTTAAAATATTTAAATTCCCAAACCAATCTATATCAACAGAGTCCAGGCCCTTCCCCTAAAGGGAAAAAACTTGTTAGATCTATGTTGAATCCTTAATTTTTGTAAATATGTTTAAATATTGATCTAAATATCAATAATGTCTTTAAAAAACTGTTTCAATTCTGCAAAGTAGTCCATTTGTAACCATCTTTGGTCAAAAGAAGCTAATTTTTGCGAGAAAGGGACTTCTTGTTGAACATATGGCCTTCTTTCTTTTGTTCTTTGTTCAAAAGTGTGTTTGTCCCTACAGTGAAAGTGGAGTCCATTGTATTTTGGACCCCATTGACTGTCACTTTATGGACAAAAAAACAGTTGAAACATTCTTCAAAATATTTTCTTTAGATTGAATTCATTAGGTTTATAACAAAATCACAAGTAAATGATGAATTTTATCCTAACTAAATAACTTAAAGTTGCTTGCTATGGGTCTAGATATACAGGGACTAGATTTAAACTGCGACATATACACGAGAGCACTTAAAGATAGACGTGATTTCATCTTGAATCAAACGTACTGCCACTCACAGCCTCTCACAACCTCTTTGAAAAGGATTGGCAGAAAGGTCACGGTGAAGGAAAGGACATCCAGAGCTTAGCTCTCAATTAATCACATCCAAAGCACTGCTGCTTATCTTGATATAGACCTGAGACCTTGTAATAGTGCTTTCTTTTACTTATTCTAACCCCTGCGATTTTAAGAAGCAGATTCCCTTGGGAACGAAACGAGAAATCGGAGATTAACCAGGTGATCTTGAATTACAGATATCAAGGGTTGTGTGCATTAGCGAGAAACTCTATAAGTTTGCAGAGACATGTAAAAATAACACAAATGTTCCTGTTGGACAAGCAGTGACCTGTAATAGATCTGTTGTCTTATCTGAAATTGTTTGTGTGTGCCTGTGTTTGGGTCAACGGGTTTATGCCTTCAGTAAAAACGCAGATAAATTACAGCATCAACCTCTTGACATTGGATGCTAGCAAGAGATAAACTCAAAGATTAATAATTTAGACCACATGTTAGAGACTGTAAGCAATGGAATAACAAACCATTTATTGCTCTTGTAAAACTGCAGTGACCCAAGACAGCAGGCAGTTTTGTTGTTGTTTGCTGTGTAAAATTCACATACGTAGACATTTGTCAACTTGAAATATCTACTAGAATTTGGGAAATTCAAACTGTTTGACCCACAAAGACATTTACAGTGCAATGCAATCACTCACCGATGGTATTTTATATATTTACATACATTTATAGAGCTTGTTTAATGCATGTTAAGATGTTCTAGAAATCTATCTAAATATCCCCGTAAATGCACACATATTTTGCTGTATGTGTTTTGTAGTTGCGTTTTTTCTTATCTGGGATGTAATTTTTCCTCTCAAGGTCTTAACTTTATAATATGGGGTGCAGTGGGGGGGTGGAAGAAGATATTGCACTTCGGTTGCTGAGATAAATTCAGTTATGTAGGTCAAGATAAATGTAACTAATATTAACTAATAAGAAACTGCTGTTTCCTGACTCATTATTTATTGTGCCAGTTTTTGAGAGGTTTTAATGGAAAACATCTACCACATGATCATACAGTACATGCAACCCTTCAATTACAGATTTGCTCCTTTAATCAGAGTTCATCTGGTTAGTTATGACAGGGATCAGCCTCTTGAGACGTCTGCAACCTAAGAAAGCGATGATTACGGCGTATGGTGTTAAGTCCTATTAGCGTTTGTCCCAAAAGTAGTTTTGGATAGGGAATGGATGAGTCTCTCTTCAGCCAGACATAATTATTGCAATGCTTTCACACAAGTCAAGTTCAGTAATAACAGAAAGACTAAGTGGTGGTTGAAAGTTCTAGTTGCTTGTTGTGGGCTGAATGTGTCTCGACAGTATTGATCTGCTGTGAAAAGCGTAGCGAGATAGTGATTTGTTGCTTGAGATGCTGAGAAGCCCTCAGAGTCTGTCGTTTAATTTATCGATGAATAAGGAATGGAGTGATGCAGATGGGAATTCTGCCTCTCGTCAGGACTGTCAGATTGATTGATGCCAGAATGGAAGATGGATTATTGCACGTGTGCAGAAATACTGTACGGCTTTACACTTAATTGCCATTGATGAGTGAGCAGGACATCTAGACGGCCCACTTTTAGTCTGCAGACTCGCTGACCTTCTTTTTATCTCTTGTGAAGCGTGCAAACTCTATTTATGGATGTTCATCAAATAATTAAATTAATAAATAAAAATATACAGTTTCATGTGTATATTATTATTTATTATTCAAATATTACTTTATATTATTATTTATTGTTAATTGTATTATGTGTGTGTGTGTGTGTGTGTATATATATATATATTTTTTTTTTATATATATATTATACAATATAATTAACAATTACACAATTCAATAATAAAAATAATAATATAAATGATACATTATATAAATATATATCATTTATATAATTTATAAAAAATTGCATAACTCATAATATTGAAAAAATAAATCATATACATTAAACATTACTATACAAATTATATATTATATCATTTGTTTATTTAGTTGTTTGTAGTTGTTAATTGTTAATTAATGTTCATTTAAAACATCTTAATTCATTGTTTATAAACAATTGCATAGTTAAATAATAAATAAATCATATAAATTATACATTATATTATATTATAGACTACCTCTAATTTATAAATTATTAATTTAGTAGTTTTATTTACAATAAAATAAATATCTATATAGGAGATCAAACATGTGCTTGTATTTTTCCCACCAAATTACATGCAGATTTTGTGCAGTGTCAGAGAGTGTGAACAATGGATGTGCTTTCATTATCAACTCGTTCCCTGCAGATAAGACCTCCACCCCTCAGCACCCAGAGGGCCCCGCTCCTTACCGGGCCCCTTAATGCTTTTTTCACCTGCACCCTGTTTAATGGAGACTTCTTTACACTGGTCTCATATCAGTTTAAGATTTGTGCCACCCTCCCAACCTCACAAACACAGGCATACTGTTCAACCCTCTGAACCCTCATGCCCACACACCTGATCCAATCATCCACAGCTTAACCACGATCCCTCTTGATGTTTAAATCTTATTCTTTTTTTTTCTAATTCTTTAATACAGGATAAATGATTGGCTGTAGTCTGCTCTGAAAAATGGGGTAGTGTAGAGGTCATGCTTACCAGGTGGGCTAGACTTGTCATTTCTATCAGCGTCCTGAGAGCGAGGCCTGGCTCCCACAGCGTCCCAGGACGAGTCATTATTGCAGGTGCTTAATCCCACCCACTTTATCCAAATATCCCAGGAACATAGGCAAACATGGAGCTTTGATTTGTCAGAAAGATAGTATTTCACCACGTAATCCCAACAGGAAATAACAGCGGTAATGAGAAAAACAGATGGAAAAGAGTTGACCACTGCAGAGCAGAGCGTAAGCAGCGGTGCTCTCATTTGCTCTGAGATCTGGCTCCATCACCGTCGGGCTCCTCAGGACACGTCAGCCACAGCAGAAATTCACCTGTTGGTCACAGCAAGCTGCTACGGCATTCCAGAACGGTACATAAAGTGCACATGGGAATGCATTGTGCAATGTGGACAGCATTCTCTGAGCAGGTGTTTTGATTTTGAGCTGTAATAACTGCACCTTATGTTTTCCCATTTCAATCTTTAAAGACAAGTGACTTGCTTTTCCATTCCAATATCAAGCTGAGATGCAACTGTAATGCAAAAAAAAAAAAAATGGAAAAGAAATCCCATTCTCATTACCATAATGCATCCAGATGTTTTTCTTTTGACCCATTTGTTGTTAGCGCTACTCTGACGATTTTATCAGTAAAATAGTTTAGCAACTAATACAACTATTAGCTACATAACATTTATCACAATAGAGGTAAGGGCGCTGTACGTGAAGAAGCTCTCTCTCTCTCTCTCTCTCTCTCTCTCATAACTTAGTTATTAGCTGCATTATAGTCCTCTATCAACGGCTCAAGCCTCCGTTACTAGGTCTAAAACAACATTTTGGAATTAGCAACGGAGGCGTTGGATGAGATGCGGAAGAAATTAATCCTACTCACAATAGCGATTTAAGTAGAAAAACTGGAGGAATGCCTTGAAATATATCATCTGATCGATGTCTTGAGGTGTGGCAACCGTAGTATAAGCAGCATTATTTTTACATAATTCAACAGCCCGTCGTCAATTATTCCTTACTTATTTAAACAAATTATATTTTTGTAGTACAAAAAAATATAAATGCTTTGATATTTATATTAGTTTTAGTAATAAAAAATCCATTATAATTAATGAGAATGTTTTTATTTTAAATCAATTTGTCTATATATATATATATATATATATATATATATATATATTGATCTATATATTTTTTTATAGATCTAAAGTTTTAGTAATGAGGATTTTGCAACATTTTTGCAAGTTTTTGTATTTTATTGTTTTTTATTTAAATCCATTTCATTTAAAAAATTTAAAATACAGTACAACAAAAACCATCATGATAAATATTTGTCAATTTATACATTTTCATAGTAACCAGAATAAGATTTACTGAGGATTTTGGTAACAGCTGACAGCTGAACAGGACAATCATCTTGCGGCCTTTATACTTCCTGTTTTTACAAAATATTATTATTGGAATGGATATTGGGGAAAAAATTAACAGGATCTATAAAGAATAATTGCCTGACCTTGCTATTTTGGCCAGATTTCACATCCTCTAAATCTCATTAAAAAAAGTTTTTTTTTTTTTTTTTTTTTTTACAATCCTCATAAATGGCACCAAGCAACGTTATGAAACTTCTTCCAGAGTCGACCGTATTAAATATTTGCAGGCTCGGCAGAGTCAAAGGTCATTTCCTCTTGATGTTTTGCAAGGAGCCCTTTGTTGTGTTACAGGCACTAGGGTCTTCAGGTCTTTCTGGAGTTGATGAATGGGAAGGTTTGTGGACCACCAGAGTAATTTTGTTTACAGAGCGCCTCATGGTGGGCGAGAGGTCACTGCATAAAGCAGAGTTGAGGGGTCGTGACCTCAACCTTTCCGGTAGCAGGAGCCCTGTTGAGTGAAGGCCTAGGATTCCTGAGTCCTGTACAGTTCTTTACCATGTCTGGACTGTAATGTGAATCAGCTGTACAGCTGCAGTTATACGGCCATGACAATATGAAGATTATCTGTGGTGGTGTGTGTAAAAATGTGATTGCGGTTTCTTTTAACTCTGTATTATGAGTTCAGCTGATTTACTAGCTTCAAAACAGCAATTTTCATAAACCATAATTCTGCATTTCATGGCTCTCTGGAATGCTTGATTCTGACTGGTTCACTTGCTGCATTCTGCTGTCAAATATTTTCTGTATAATGACCATTAAACTATAATTGTCTGTTTTGCCAGGCGACCACATTTTATGTTTCTTGTATCATTCTGCAGCCTCTTTCTTCTAAATAATGAAATTATGTCAGTGTTTCATTGCATTTATTTACTTATTTGATAAGTAGCTGTGTAATAAGGAGGATAACACACAGTCATACGGTCATTATCGCAAAATAACCCCCTTCAGGGTGATACGAGGCTCCTGATCCCCCTGTCTGGGTTTATATTGTGATAATGACCAGCTGAGTGTATATTATCCCTTACTTAATATCTTCTTAATGATTATATATGAACTGTTGGCAAAGATTTTGGTAGGAAAACGCAAATTGAACGAAATTTCTCCTGGTGTGTTCAGTTAGTATGAATTTGACCTGATCTCATCCAAAATGTGTGTGTGTGTGTGTGTGTGTGTGTGTGTATATATATATATATATATATATATATATATACAACTGTAAGATTTTTAATGTTTTTTGTTTTTTCTTCTTGTGTCTTAACGCTCACCAAGCTGCATTTATTTGATCAGATGTCTGGTTAAACAAAAAAACAAAAAAAAAAGGTGTAATACTATGAAATAGTATTACAATTAAAAATAACTCTTGTCTATTTTTAGATGTAATTTTTTCCTGTGATGGTAAAGCTGTATTTAAGCTGTATTTATTTATTTATTGTTTGTGGAAACAGTGTTTTCTTTTTCAGGAATTTTTGATTAATAAAACTTTCAGAAGACCATTTATTTATAATAGTTTTTTTTTTGTAACAGTGTAAAAGTTGTTACTTTCATTTTTGATCAGTTAAATGCACACTTGCAGAATAAAAATATAAATTAATGACACCAAACTTTTGGGTGGCAGTTTGTTTAATCAAGTTACTTTTGACTCCTTCCTTTGTATCCCCCCCAAAAAAAATAAAAATAAAAAGTTTGCCCCGATCCAGACCATCTCTTACACATTTTCCTTGCTTTCCACCCTTTAAGTTGCTCATATCACCAACATTTCATTGAGGTGCTGTACAGAAACCAGCGCACAGAGAGGGCAGGATGCCCAGACAAACAAAGGCTTTTATGATTTGTGGAAACATAGAAGAAAGAGATCCAAGACATTTTTCCCTTTCCTTGCCTTCAGCAACTGCAGCAACAGTCCCTGAAATCTCCTGAGAATACGTTGAATTCTCTCAGTAACATTTGTCCCTCATGAAAACAGTGTTTTCAGTATTGTACGGCTGCATATGGTATGCATTTGATGACTCTACGCTTCTGTCCTCACATTAATGTCACTGTAAATTGGCCAAAGCCCTTCCCGAACACGAGGCCAGATTTTTCCGCTTGTGTCAGTCGTGGCGTCCTTCACCACGATAAGCTAATGCTGAGTTACCTCCACCTCATTACTCCTTAGAGTCTCCATCTCTCAGCAAGAGTGGCCCTCTTTCCATAGACATTCACCCAGGCATTCAAGGGCAGGGATTGTGAATCGTAGAGTGGAGACACTTTTCATCCCGGCTGCTCTCTCTCTACCTTCTCTTTCTGCCTTCTCTTGTTTTCCCACTTCACTGTGAGAGATTGATGAGACAGGTGCGGCCAAGAACAGACCGGCTGGCAGTAAATCCATGGTTCAATCAGCTAGAGGACAGAGAGAAAGAAAATACAAAGGGATGGGGATTTATGTCTGGAGTGTCTTGGTTATTTAACGAGGCTGTACTGAAGTCTCAGCATTATTGATTAATTATTTTAATGAAAACATATTAAGACCTCTGAATCTGATCTTCTTGTACTCTCTGGAGACGAGGGTTTATGACGTCAGTCGACCATAATTCTGACAATGTTCTCTGTGTTTGTGCTCCACAGGTAAAAGCAGACGATGCAGATGGTGGGTCGTTTGGGGCCATTACGTACTCGATTGGATCCGGGCCAGCTAGCGCTCCACCCAGCCAGTTCACCATCAATAAGGAGACTGGACAGATCTGCACCAGTGTGGCTCTGGATCGAGACGAGGGATCGGACAGTTTCGACTTCACTGTCACTGCAACGGATGGGGTGAGGGAATCAGTTTGTAGCTGCCTCATACAGGAATATTCTGGGCTCAATCAACATTTGTGCCCTCTATGTATAATGCATTATAAAAGTAGTTTTAATGCATTAATTATGCCTTGTAATGTACCTTATAATGCATTGTACAATCTCATGAATAATTGTAACCACAGTCGATACATTATAACACTTATCAATTCATTGTTACACTATGCATTTGAAATGCAGTTATAATTATTTGCGACAAGATATAATGTATTGCAGTGCACATTATGTATTATTGTAATGCATTATACCCTTTAATAACCGTTTATAATGCATTATACATAAAGGCTTTAAGTAAAGAGTTAAAAAATGTATTCAACTTCATGGTGAGGTACTTACTGTGGAAGTGAATGGGGCCAATTTTTTGAGGATTTAAGACCAGAAATGTGATTCTTATTATTTTATGAAAATACATTAATTAATCTGTTAAAAGTGTTATTTGAGCTGTGAAATTGTTCTCATTATTCTTATAGTCATTTTAGGGTTTTAGGTGTTATGTTGTTATGGCAACGAAATTGTAAATATGGGGATAACTGTACACTTTTTCACACTAAAATCATTTTAACACTCATATTGCTTGCACATTGTTTACATCTTTTAGCAACAATTTTGAAACCACGAGTCTTTTAAAACTGGCCCCATTCATTTCTGTTTTTAATAGTAGCTGTAGTAATTTTAATTAAAGCTTAAAGCTGCAGTCCGTAAGTTTTGCCTCTTTGTCGCCATCTCTGTTTGAAAACCTGGAATTGCTGCTTTTTGCAGAATTATCTTCCTTGGGTGGGAGTTGTGAGTCGGCACAGCTCCAGCGTGGATGAATCTAATGTTTTGAAGAGTATAGGTGTGTTCGACTTCATGCAGCACTGTGCAGACTGATCGGCGGCTGACTTGAAGCAGTGCATGCCGGTTAGAAATGTTGTCCGACTTGAACCGGCGCCGACGCCACGTCACTGTCACGTGTGGCATCAAAGTACCGCGAGAGCGTTTCGAGAGCAGCTGGCTGACTCAGCTGGCGCAGCTTTTTCAGAGCAACTGCAGGAGCGCTGATGACGACACAGCTGTTTCACGATTACCCAAATTCACCACATGACAACAATGACTTGTGTTTCTAACATCTTCAATTCCAATACTGCTCACAAATCTGATTTTAGAACAGTAAAAGCTTTTTACTGTAGTTGCAATGTTATGTTGAGTCACATTTAATAAAAAAAACTGATAAAAGCAAATATACCCCCACTTTAATGATATTTAAATAGTATATGTTTATGTTGAACTTTATTCTTGAACAGATGGCACTGTATTAAGCAGTATATAAAAAGTGTTTCTGTTGCTCATGAAAACGTTTCTGAAACATCTGTGCATTTGACAAATATTGCATGTTATTCACTTCATCTGTGATAAAGAGTATGCAAACACCGCGAGAGCATCACTACCGGGAGCAGAAAGTGTCCGACTTCACGTCTCCGCTTTCAATTCCGCCCCCGACTGCAAGCGGCTACTCTCGCCGATTGGTCTGTGCAGCGCTGCATGAAGTCGAACACACCTTATGTGTGGCAGTCAGTCACCGCACCGGTGTGGATATTTACTGTACTTCGCAATCACAGATTCTATGCTACGTCTTGGAATATATGACCCAAATAAGAATTTTCACCGTATATTGCCATCTGAACAAGTAACAAGTCTGCCAACTGAGGAAACCTTTAATCTAAAGATCGGTTAGCTCATATCACATTAAACCGTGCAAATTATTATTATTGTTATACTTTATTCTCAAATTATTAATGTTAACAACATCAGCATTGCGTGACTATGAGTATAGTGTGTATTAGCGTGTAGATTTCAATTTCTGTACAGTCTAATATCTAATTGTCATACCATTCGAATTTCATATTAAGAAATTATTTTAACCCAAAAAGCAATCAATGTTCCCTTCGAACTGGTTTTCTTTAAAATACAAATTCTTGTGTAATCCCAGGCTAGCTGTAATCAGAAGCATATTTAAAACTGGAATATAATTTAATTTCATTCACATGTGTTTCATAAACACATAATCCTTTGTGGATTACAATCCGCCATCAAAATTATACATTTAATTATTCCAGCTGCTGTGAGAAAAGGCTAAACGATCCTCCACCTGCAGGATCCTCACATGTGATAGCCTAGTAGCCTGGGAACAACTTCTTTATGTTTACAGACGTGACGTTATGACGCAGTGCCATGCTCGAATTTCCTGTGAAAACCTACCCGTACCACTCAAATTAGAAAACATTATTATAAAATAACCGTTGTGAATCGGGCTAAAGTAAGGTGATAGTTTTGAACACTGGCTGGTTATGTACTTGCTCAAATATTGATTTCAGATAATTTTTAACCAAAACAAGTTACGGACTGCAGCTTTAAATAATATATAAATATTTTAAAACTGTCCCCATTCACTTCTATTTTAAGAGTAGATTTAGAATTTTTAAATAAAGCAGAAATAAAATATACATATTAGTAGAAAAACTTAAACTTAAATGAAAACTTAAACTTAGAAAGGTGCCCTTGGCAACTAATTCAAATTGGAAATAAATAAGGTAAAGATGAAGTACTGAAAATTAATAAAACTAAAACTGAAGTAAAAATAAATTAAAGCTACAGTATATAGAAATTAATAAATAAATAAATAAAAACAAACTAATACATGACAAAAGCACAGAACAAAATTACTACAACTAAAATTAATTCAAAATATGAATAAATACTATAATGGTATCTAAATATTACCAAAATAACACTGGTCTCACTGTAACCAACATTTATTCTTTTATTATTATTATTATTTCTGTGGTAATAAACATTATGCCACAAGCGCTGTTCGTTGATCTTAAACTCAACACACAATGATGCTTTAAGGCCCACATTCTAAAAGTGTGAGACCACTTGGAAAGTTGCTGGTCATTACTACATTTAATACACTTTTTAAGTGTTTGAGAAACCTATTTCACTTGGAAATGTATATACTACAGCTTTAAGAGTTGAAAACCCTTTAAAACTCAATTCCGAAGCATACAGGTTGATTTAAAAAAAACACCATTACTTCTATCATGTAGCACCTAGATGCCCTGCTCAATCCTGTCTTCACTTAGTTGCCAGTAACAACAATCATGAGCTGTGTAAATGAAAAGGCAATAAAGCGCTGTGTCCCAGGGGCACATTGCTGTACATACATACACACACTCACGCTATTTCCCTTTATAAGCTGCTAGCAGCGGCCTGCTTTGTTTCCCATTTCAATTATTAATGCAGCCATAAAATGCTGGCTGTCATGAGCGAGCAGCCCACTACACTACATACTACAGCTCACTGGCACCTCATAACCTGGAAAGGCAATTATATCCCACTGTGAAGTTTTCTTCTGCATTATTACACACCAGAAATCATCCAGATTGATTTGAGAGTAGTGTGACAGTATCTACTGTCCTGTCGTCTTTATCGTCAGTAATATGATATGATATTTTCCTGCAGGGAGGCCTTACATCCTCCGCCTATGTGAAGGTGTCACTGGTGGACATTAATGACAACAGACCTACATTCTACCCTGTGAACTACGCTGTCAGCTTGAGCACACAGAGCACACCCGGGACCTCCGTTGTCAGGGTAACGGCCCACGACCCAGATGCTGGTGCAAATGGTAAAGTGACATATCACACTGTCCCTGATGGAGGATCCAATTTCTTTACCCTCAACAAAGACACAGGTATTTTAATTAAATTGATTTCAGTTTGTATGTATGTATGTATGTATGTGTGTGTGTGTGTGTGTGTGTGTGTGTGTGTGTGCTTGTGTGGGTGTGGGTATGGGTATATATATATATATATATATAGTCATAATATAATACAAAATATTATTTTCTGAAAATTCCAGTAAACGGTTGTCAGGTTGAAAAAAGGCTGAGCAAATGTGCTCATCCGTATCCTCATCTTTAACATTCACAGTCTTCAGGTCTAATCGTATATCTCGTTTAATTCCATTCCCACTGCATTTTTTCTCTGTTAGGTGTGATCTCTCTGTCACGCTCGCTGCATGGAAAGGCCAACTCCGTCATCACCATGGTGATCACAGCACGGGATGGAGGCAGTCTCACAGCACCTGTCAATGCCAGAGTGAACATCAGCATTGTGTCTGGCTCAGTGGCGCCTCCGGTGTTCGAGCAGGCGCAGTACTTCTTCACCGTGTCTGAGGACGTGCTCCGGGGTACTGAGGTTGGCGTAGTGAGGGCCAGTGGCAGGAATGGTTAGTTTCAGCTTTTTCCATGTTACGTCTTCTTGGAGTTACCATTATATCGTCTAAAAATAAACTAAAATAAGTAGCCATGTGCTGCTGCTTACTTTCGCATAGCTCTGCTAACCTCAGTGCTGCGGCTCTCTGAGGCTGTGAGACAGTCAAGGGTGCAGAAAAGCTTGATAGGGAATATTTTCACTCTCGCTGAGCCAGTTGTGCAAATAGAGCAGCAGCTGCAGAGTGAACCTCATTAAACAGTCACATCCATCACTGATTCCACTCTACCTCATGTTGCTGGGAATTATTATTCGTTGATGTATATTTTCTGATCTAGCAGTATTAAAACTATAGACTTTGTCTGAATAAATTTTAAATACAACATAAAAACTAAAATAAGTATTTTTTAATGTATGTGAATTTAGGCATCATGCCACTATAATTAGTATGAAAAATAATGGGGATTAATTAACAGTGTTATTAAATTATTAATGTTTTTTAAGATTACTGTAAGCGAGAGGATGTACCTGTCTGGGACAGTTGGAAAACGCAAATAAAAAAAGAAAGTAGATTTCTAAATTTACTTTGACTTGTATTTCATGCAGACAATATGATATTATGTCAATTCTGGTTGATACTGATAAGCAATAATTATATTCATGCATGGCTGATATCTGATGGCCAGTATTAAAATTCTATAGTACTTTGTCTGAATAAATTTTAAATACAACATTAAAAACTAAAATAAGTATTTTTTAATGCTATGTGAATTTAGGCATCATGCCACTATAATGTACAGTATGTAAAATATATGTTCATTTTGAGATGTTGATATCGCTTATAGATGAATACGATTCTTGAGAGTGCCGCCTGAGGGATCGGAGATATTTAACAGTGTTATTAAATTATTAATGTTTTTTGAGGAAAGTTTTTAAACATTAACTGTAAGCCCATCTTTGAGAGACCATTCTTGGATGCTGCTTTTGATGATGTTTCAAATCACATCATTATTTAACATCATCAAAATTGCTCCTGTAATAATTGGGGAAATATGAAAATAGGGGAAATAGGCATATACAATTAAGTAGCCAATACTTCCTGATATATATCCAGTATAATCTGATATCTTTTTTTTAAAGAAATTAATACTATTTCATTCTACAAGGATGCATTAAAGTGATAAAAAATACTTTTTGTACAGTGCATTGATACAAAAGGTTCCTATTTCAAATAAATGCTGTTTTTAACTATTCATCAAAGAATCTTGAAAAAATGTATAGCAGTTTTCGCAAAAATATTAAGTAGCACAGCTGTTTTCAACATTGATAATAATAAGAAATGTTTCTTGAGCAGCAAATCAGCATATTAGAATGATTTCTGAAGGATCATGTGACACTGAAGACTGGAGTAATGATGCTGAAAATGCAACAAAAGAATGAATTACATTTTAAAATATATTACAATAGAAAGCAGTTACAATAACGTTTATCAAAATGTTTGATCAAATAAATGCCGTCTTGATGAGCATAATTAAACATATGCGTTTGTAATAGTGCTGTCAAATTGATTAATCGCGATTAATCACATCCAAAGTAAAAGTGTTTACATAATGTGTGTGTACTGTGTATATTTATATGTATATATATAAATATACTCAAATACATGTATATATTTTAAAAATATATGTAATATATAGTTATATTTATATATAATATAAATCATACATAAATATGAATATATGTATATATGCATGTAAATATTTCTTAAATATATACATGTTTTTTGGATGCGATTCATCGCGATTAATCGATTTGACAGCACTAGTTTTTAACCAAAAAGTTGCAGGTTTGAATCACTCAAAGGATGATCCATGAATCATCACCATTGTTCCCTTAAGTTTCTCCAAGAAAACTGTCCCTGTGATAAGCTTAGAAAGTCAGTTTAGATTAAATCATCTGCTAAATCACTGCTTATAATTCATATCCCATCTCTCTCTCGCTCCAGGAGTCTCTAAGGATGTCACCTACACTATCTCTGCTGGGGATCCAGATGGCTATTTCATGGTCGATCCTGAAACTGGAGCGCTCAGAACAAGCCTTCCTCTGGACCACGAATCACGACCATTTTTTGATTTGGATATCCAAGCGCGCAGCGGTTCCCCTCCAGCTTTTGGAGAGACTCGCGTTCGGGTCACCATTGCAGATGTGAACGATAACGTCCCCATATTTTTCCCGTCATCCTCTGAGTCTCTGCTCCTACCGGAAGCCACAAAAATGGGTACCGTGGTGTACCGCGTGCAAGCGGAGGACCGTGACTCCGGCCCTAACGGACAGCTGAGCTTTGACCTGATGTCAGCTGGAGGGCAGCGCACGTTTGGGGTGGAGCGCAGCAGTGGGGAAATACGACTAATTGGGAGTCTGTCATACGACAGCGTACCGCGCTACGACCTTCAAGTGATCGCGAAAGACAGTGGCGCGCCTCAGCTCAGCGCTACGTTCAGCCTGGTGGTCCACATCCAGGCGGAGAATGACCAGGGTCCTGTGTTTGACACGATGACCTACCGTGTGGAGCTGAAGGAAAACACACCACTCAGCACCAACTTCTTACAGGTCCGGGCGCTCAACAGAGACCCCAATGGAAATGGAGGGTCGTCCAAAGGCTCCACACCATCTTCCATGCTGGCATACCGGCTCCGGCCTGATGGGGACGCGGCAGGTTTTGGTATTGCCCCGGACAGCGGATGGCTGTTTGTTAAGAGCGCTTTGGACCGTGAGGCCAAGGATATTTACCTGTTAACTGTGCTCGCCACTTCTGGAAGCGGCCAGATGGGGAAGACCAGCAGCGCGACGGTGAGAGTTTCCGTCACAGATGAGAATGATAATTCCCCTCGTTTCTCTCAGGAGAGGGTGTTCTTGGCAGTGAGAGAGAACTTGCCTGCGGGAACTGGTTTCGGGAGGGTGTCTGCTACCGACCGCGATGCTGGTCTCAACAGCCGTCTTACGTACAGATTACTCCACATGGACCGCTACTTCCAAATCAATTCCCAGACTGGTGAGCTGGAACACATTCAGAATCTGCAAAGACATTTGTTATTTATACATTTAGGAAATGTTCTAGATGAGGGATTTTCAAGCTTTTTGACACCAAATTTGTTTCCTAAAAAGGCAGCTATTTATGTGTGAAAAATAGGGGAAAACAAAACTATGCCTATCAATAAACTAAAATAATTACGATGATTATATCCAACAGGAAAGATTCCAGTTTTAGAAAGCAGAAAGAAACAGTGTTTTGTTTTGTTCTGTTTTGTTGTATTATTTTATTTTTAATTTATTACCTTCTGGGTATGGTTGAAAATCCAGAAAGAAACAGAACAGAACAGAACAGAACAGAGTAGAGTAGAGTAGAGTAGAGTAGAGTAGAGTTAGAGTAGAGTAGAGTAGAGTAGAGTAGAGTAGAGTAGAGTTGAGTTGAGTTGAGTTGAGTTGAGTTGAGTTGAGTTTTGTTTTGTTTTGTTTTATTTCCTTCTGGCCATGGTTGAAAAGCCCTCTGTAGACTCTAAACTTTTGACCATCAACTCAGTGCAACTAAGGTCTTCAAAAATCAACTGTTATTTTAGTATTATTTATATACTGTATACTTGTATAGTATTTATGAATATTTCAAATAAGATTTTATTTTATATTTTGTGTTTTTCAGTTATTTAGTAATATGCTTTTGTCATTTTTATTTGTAATATTTAGTTGTTGTTTTTTAGTATTTTTATTTAGATTTCATTTATTTTTATTTATTTTTTAGTAATTTTAGTACTTCAAACTATTTTTAGTTCAGTTTTATTTCAGTTAGCTGCCAAGGCTATTTTTTTTATCTAATATTTATAATAATAAATACTATAATATAATAATATAATATATTTATATTTATTTATGTTTTATTATTTTAGTTTGGTTTAGTTTTTTATAATTTTATTTTGTATAATAATTATAGACTAAAAATCATTTGCATCATTCTAGACTGAGTATTCTGACTAACTCACATATTTCACATGTAGGTGAAATCAGTACCAGAGCGGCTCTGGACCGTGAGCATCAGTCCAGTTATCAGCTGATCGTGGTGGTTCAGGACGGTGGTACTCCTCCACGCAGTGCCACTGGAACAGCCCACATAACAGTGCTGGATGAGAACGACAACGCACCAGCGTTCAGCCACACACAGCCTGGCAGGGAGATTCTCATTCAGGCAAGAAACAGGCTGGCACAGACTATATTTAAAGCCTTAAATCAGTGTGTCATAACATAGGTGCTTTTGTTTATTAAAGCACAGTTTACACATCATAAAAGCGTCATTACGTCTGTACATAATATCTTTCAAAAATTGTTTATGTGACCTTGGATACGTTCCCGCTCTTGAAGTTGTTTGTATCAAGTATAAGCAGCCAGACTGTGTTGTTTGAAACTTGCTTGATGTTTTCCAGGTTCTGGAGGGTCTTCCTGCCGGTTCTTTATTAGGAACTCTACACGCCAAAGACCCAGATGAGGGAGAGAATGGCACTATTTTCTACTCATTATCAGGTAAGCAAAAGTCTAAAATATTTCATAAGTTTTGGGTCTTCTTATTGCCAGAGGATGTTATTGCAAAAAGGTAAAACTGCAAAACGTAAACATATGTCCTTACAGTTATCTTTGCGCCTAATATGATGTATTGTATGGATAATTATGCTACCATATTTGTCTATATTTATGCTTCCATTTGTCCTTGTTTTTTAAGGCTCCAGAGCAGAACGTTTCTCCTTGAACCCAAACACTGGAGAGCTGCGCTCCTCGTCCCCCCTGAGGCAAGCTGAAAAAGCAGAGTACAGCTTCACCGTCACGGCCACGGACCGTGGAGCTCCATCTCAGAGCTCTTCAGCTGCCTTACTTATACAGGTGAGATTATCCAGACACTTTTTAAAACATCACTTTCAATGATAGAAGCAAGGTAAGTATGTCAGACACATGGCATAGTGGTTAGGATACATGTTGGAATTTGGTGCTCATGCAGGAGATGCAGGTTTGAATCTGGCTTGCGTCATGCCACAATCCCTCCCTCATAATTTCTCCTTTTTAGAGTCTCTGTAGTTAAAAACTAGAATGAAAATAGTCAAAGTGAGGCCAATGGCTCACATTTAAACATATTTGTGTAGCATCAAGCAGCCTTTATTTTATTTTGTTTTGTTTTGTTTTGAAACTTTGGACCTGAAACTGAGTACAACCAAAGACTATAGAATACCCAAGACATGTCACTCGTATACTTTTGAATGGGGAAAAATGCAACGCTTAATATGGCCGCTCAATCGCAGGAAGCCCCGCCTTCTGAATGAAAGAGCCAATCACTAATCGGTAAAGTCAGCGCGTCACTGCAGCTGCCGTTAGAAGTCCCGGTTGCTATAGAAACAGTCAGCGCTCTAAGACGCGCGCTCAGGACTGTGCATGCACACTGGCTGATCTAGCCTGAGAAATAAGCTTTTTATAACGCTATTTGAGCAAAAGAAACAACATTTATGACACAGTTGTTGTCCGATTTCATTGGTGATTTCAAATATGAAGTTTAATCGTAAGCTTAGTGAACAGTTTTGGAGAATTTGATGTTTCCCCATTCAAAGTGATAGGAGCTGCTCTTGGATGCCCGAGAGGCGTTTCAAAGATGGCTGCCGAGTGACAGGACTTGTCTTAAAGAGACTTTGGTACAACTAGTATAAGTCTTCAAAAATTAACTATATTATTATATATTATAGTATTATATACTATTTAGTGTATATATACTATTGAAGACTTATTTATAAATATTTTAGAATTAGCTTTTATTTTAATATTTTTACTTATCAAATTAATTAGGTTTTTTTGTAATTTCAAGTAATTTTAGTTGAAGTCATTTTATGTGCTTTTGTCATTATTTTATTATTTTTATTTTTATTTTTAATTTTATTTATACTCAAACTTTTGACTTGAAACTGAGTGTAACTAAAGTCTTCAAAAATGAACAATGTTATTATATATTATAGTATTATATACTATATTTAGTATATACACTATAAAGGCTTATTTATAAATATTTTAGAATTAGCTTTTATTTCATATTTTCAGTTTTTAGTTTAATTAATTTTTTTTTGTAATTTCAAGTAATTTTAGTTGAAGTCATTTTATGTGCTTTGTCTTTATTTTATTTTATTTTTTATTTGATCCTTTTCTGCCTGTGCAAAACTTTCCAATAATTATTGTGTGTGGTTTCCAAGGTGCCTGTAGTGTTTTTAGCATGTTTGGGCTGGTTGCTTCAAGTCAAAAGACTGTACTTAATTAATTTTTTTAGTTAATCTGCCAAAATCTTAAAATCCTGCTGCATGAGCACCAATGCGGACAAGTCGTCTTTCACTGTGCCAAACGATCATCATACTTACAGTCCCCTGAGCTGTGGTATCATTATTCAAGCAGGGAAATGAGCTGTGACCCAGAGGCCAGCTCCTGTCTATACAAACACAAACACCTCAAAACTCCCAGGATTATTTCCTTCTCCAGAGGAACATACTGTAACACAAAACCCTGTATTAATCCCAACGCTCAGCATGGAACTGCGTGAATCAGACATGTCAAACTATATCTTTGACAATAGGATAATTTTCATGGCTTTTCATTCCAACGTAAAAGAATACATATTCTAAAGAGTTTGTTCTCTGCAGAATGATTCTTGCCAGTTCTCTTTTGTAGCGAAATATCTTTAGTGCTTTTACAGATGTGATTTTAAAAAGGGAATTGGAGGCTAATTGTAGAGTGTGCAGTTGCATGTGATTTCTGTTCTCCCTGTTTGTATGGGGAAGATGAGAGTGAGAGAGAGACAGAGGGAGAATGCACCTTAGAATCAAGTGTTCCCAGATGGCTCTGATGAGGCCCAGCTGTGGTTCCCCATGATCAAACGGAAAGCTGCAAACCTCGGTAGCACTAACGCCGATATGCTCGCACCACAGAACCTTGCACCGTAGCAATCTCAAGATAATATTTTACATACCATCAGTAATGCCAGCTTCATTTTGAAAGTCCAGTGTTGTTTGCACCTAAAAGAGAGCCCAGAAATGGATCAGCGTCAATCCTTCTGTTGCTTTCCTTCCTGTGCTCCGGTATGCGTGTAGTGTTTTGTTTTTTCATGGGGATATTAGTATGAAAGGATTCACCTGTCAACCATTTTCCAGCTTTTACTGTACTTCAAGGACTTGGGAAATGATATCACAGACATTTAATGTGGCAGGTTCACTCCATTTTATTCTTTCAGTATTGAAAGAAGTCTTTTATGGTAACCAAGGCTGCATTTATAAAAATACAGTAAAACAGTAACATTATGAAATATTGTTATACTGTAATTCAAAAGAACTGTTTATTTTATTTTATTTTATTTTAGTCTTGCTCCTGTAAGAGCAAAGCTTAATTTACTCCAGTCTTCAATGTCACATAATACTTAGAAATCACTCTAATATACTGATATGGGGCCAGATTTACCAACAGTTTGCACAAACCGCCTTTTAGTGTGAAAATAGTACTGTCAGGATTTACTAAAGACGTGCAGTGAAGAATTAGCACTGAAAAGGCATGGACACAGTTATTTTTGTGCCTCACCTTATTGAATATGCATTTGTAGGAGTTTCCCTTTCAGACACAAACTTTATGGGAGGAGAGTATTAAAATGACTCGCGCAACGCGATTTACTAAAGTTTGCGCTCGTCAAATTACTGGTATTTGCGCCATAATTTAACGGCCAAAAAAGCAGGCGGTAATTTGCGCTGCTCTTGGTAGATTGCGCTGGTCATTATGGAAATGATCTGGCTGCGTCTGTGTTCTTTAATGTGTGCATTGGAATTGTGCTCTAATGCTAATTTGCTCTGTTTAGTAATTCTGGCCCTTGGTCTCAAGAAACATTTCTTATTATTACCAATGTCGAAAACAGTTGTGCTGCTTAATATTTTGTGGAAAAAAATTATAGTTTTTCAGAATTCTTTGATGCATTTATTTGAAGTAGAAATCTTCTCTAACATTATAAATGTCTTTACTGACACTTTTTGTCAATTGTTTGGAAAGTTTCATAGTTCAAGGAGGTGTTTTGTAAAAGATACTAGTCGAGCTTAAAATATAACTAACGTGTCTTCTGAAATCTTCCCAATCTGTAGGTCATTGGCTCCACAAGGACTCCTCCAAAACCCAACACCCTATCCATGATGCTCAACTCAGTGGAGGGAGCCAAGCCTGGCTCTGTTATTGGCTCAGTTAGAGCACATGACCAGCGTGAAGTGACCTCAAACGGTCAGGTGACCTACCTTGTAGTGGGAGGCACAGATCATGAAGGAACCTTTATGGTTGACCGTCTCACAGGAGATGTGTACTTGGCTAGAGAGCTGGACTATGAAAAAGGTTCACGGTATACTCTCCAGATCGAGGTGGACGATTTCTCCAAGGTCTATCCAAGCACTCACATGGTTCAGTTGGAAATCAACGTACAGGACAGTAATGACCACGCACCAGAGTTTCCAGAAGATCCAGTGACCGTTGTTATTCCTGAGAACATACAAGCCGGTTCCTCCATTTACACCTTCCAGGCGACTGATAAAGATGGTAGTGGACCCAACAGCGAGATACGTTATTCTATCCAACAGCAGTGGCCTGACATCCCAGACCTTTTTAGTCTTGATCCTGTCACGGGAGTCTTAAAACTGGGCCGAGAGCTGGACCATGAGGAGACCTCCAGCCTGTTCCTGGTGGTCCATGCCACAGATTCAGCTTCAGATCCCAATCAAAGACTCTGGGGATCGGTGACAGCACGAGTGTTTGTCACCGATGAGAACGACAACGCTCCGATCTTCAGCTCCCCGACTGCCGTTAGTGTGATGGAGGACCAGCCGGTGGGCTTTGTGCTGCTTTACGTCATGGCCCGGGATGCAGACCAGGGTGAAAACGGCCGAGTGTCCTACAGGATCCAGTCAGGAAACACAGCGGGGCGGTTCGGCCTCAGCTCAAACAGTGGTAAGACTCATTACTTCGCTCTATTTGAAAATCATCTCTTTCTTACACTATGCTGCTTTATGGGCCGTTCACTCAAATCCAGAAGCAATTTAGCAGAACGGATCATTTTCTTGAACGGTTATTCATGGGAGCGCAGTTTTATTTTGGCCCGTCGACCGCACCTCTTTGATTTGGTGCTGGAAATATGCATGTATTAGTTTGAAATTCCTCCCATTATCCAAGAATACGTCCATTTACAGCTCACGCAAAATTAGATTAAATAGACAAAGTCACCTAATCGACTGAACAGCTGTAGTCGATTTTCCTTCCATTATTGTCGAATGGTTTATGATGTAGGTTAGTGTTTTATTTCTGTTCTAAATCAGCCGTATACTATATACTGTGCATATTAAAGTTGGTTTAAAGCGCACGACAAAGTCACTGCTGATATTAGCCAGACACTGAGGAGAAAGTCTTCAAACTCTTTGGACACTTTAAGTAGGAGGTCTAGAGATGGACATTAAGCACAAAACCAGAGTTACCGTATTCAGAAGCAGAAGCCAGCTCAAACATCTCAATGATGTGTTTAAAACTAGAGTGTGTTTGGTGGACTATAAATAAAAAAAGGAGGCCGCACACAGACTTCTCACAAACACACAATAATATTTCACAGTCAGCAAGCAGTCAGGCTGCCATATCGACCGCAGGGGTGTGTTTATCCTGAGTGACCCTCGCCTGGGGTCTTGCTGATGACAGCATTGCAGAGAGGTATAGCTGGAAAGGATCAAAATGGATCCGTGACAACAAATTTCTTCCCTGGTCTTCATACCAGAAAGTCAGCAAAAACTTCATTCTCAAATTCCGTATAGAGACTGGAAGAGCTAAACTGAGGAGAAAAACAGGATGAATAAAGCTAAAATTAATGTCACACTGTAGTTATGGATATTGTGTTTGACTTCTATGTTGTATAAGCAATTTTATGTTGACATAGGACCAGCCTGAAGCTTGCATAAATGAATGAATGAATACATTTTATGATAAATAAAGCAAAAAAAAAAATCTAATATACATAGAGAACGATAGCACCCCCCATTATTCTCAGTGCCATTTTCTGAGCTGGCACATGTATTGTATTGTATTATATTATATTAAATATTATAAATAATCTTTGTAAATAATAAATAAATGTTGAAGTTGAACTAAATTTACTAAAACAAATAAAAATAAATTAAAGCTAAATAGAAATAATAATAAAAAACTAATAAAATTACAAGCACATAGCAAAACTAAAACTTAAAAAATGCATTTATATAAATATTTATATGACTTATTATATTATATTAAAATATAAAGATAAATTTTAAACTAAAATGAAAATTAGAATTAGTTTGCAAGTTGAAGTAATTTACCAAAACAGAAATAAAAATAAATAAAATAAATAGAAATATTTAAATAATAATAATAATACTAATACAAATGACAAAAGTATGCAACAAACTAACTAAAACTAAAATGCAAATTGAAAATATTTTGCATTTTATATCAATATTATGCTGTATAGCTTCAATATGGTACTCTTTCTAAAGGTGAAACTCATCATTATTTGTCATGGTGGGCTATTTTAAGTCACAAATGAACTTCTAGCCTCAGCAGAGCAGCCGACTTGCCCAGCCACATTCAAGTAGAGCTTTATAATGGTGTCTAGCATGTGTGTACATAATGAAATATTACAAATATGCATAGTATAAAACAGAACAGCTCCCTGACCTCGGTCACGCGTCTCCAGCCACAGGGCAAATGATCAAGAGGCCATCTGCAGCAGATTTACAGATGTTTTTCTCTTCCCCTCTTCTCCAGGCTCTCTCTCAATCCTCAAACCTCTGGATCGTGAGGAACAGGAGAGCTACAACCTCACCATTGTCGCTGAGGATCATGGGATACCCCAGCATTCCACCACTCAGGTGCTGTCTATCCAGGTGATTGATGTGAATGATGAAGCACCATGGTTTGAACGCAGTGAATTTGAAGCCCAAATCAGAGAGAACCAGCCAGCAGGAACAAGCATACTGAGGGTCTCGGCCTCAGACCGGGATCATGGTGAGGAATAGTTGATTAATTCCAGCAATAATCCATGTGTTAAATATGCCTTTACTTCTGAAAAGAATCACCCACATTTCGGGGTATTCCAACCTTTCAGATGTTCATGATGACCTGTGTCTAAAAACTTCACCATCTGGTTAAAGCAGTTATGTTGTGTTGTGGTGAGGGCAGTGTTTTTTTTTTTAACGCTTCCTGTGGAGGGTTTGTGGGACTCATTCTTAGCCCCCTGGGCTCAGTGAGAGAGTATGAAGGAGAGATTGTAAAGACATTCTTCAGGAAGCTTTAATTGAGTAAGCAGGTGTTCGTGCCAAAGCTCGCTGACTTTGCACGCAATCTGGCACCCGTATGTCTTTGGTCCACACTTAACACTTGTGTGGACCACGACTCAGCGGCTGAATCAGCAAAATGAACTACTAATGAAACCAGTATTAAATCCAAGATGAAAAGGTTTGAACCTGGATATTTTATGACATGTACTTCTGTTTTAATTCAAATCAGGTTGTTCACAAACACCAACTTCCTGTTCACCTTCTAACTCAGAATGGAAGGCCAGACTTCTTATACTACGTTTTTTTGCAGTACATTTACTCTGCACTTTATGCTAATTTTCAGCATTATCTACTACATTTGTCAAAATGTTCAGTATACAACAGAGCACACTTGACAAAATACTGTGTCCCACAATGCAATGCATCTGTTTTGACGTACCATTTTCAGTGCGAAACCATAGGTAATAATATCAACCAAGATTTTTAACATCTATCTTTTGACATGTTATTTAATCTGACTGCCAAAATTTTTTTTTATAAAAAGTTCAAAAATATTTAAATAAAATGTAAATAGTATATTTAGGTAAATTATTTTAATAATACATTTTATAAAAATGATTTTTATTTTTATTTGTAATAACTGGATGCCACTCATATGCAACATATGAGCAGGATTATTGATTATATTTCTATTTTTGTTACAGGCACTAATGGGTTGGTGACTTACGGTGGTGTGACTGAGGATGGATTCACAATTAATCCTGAGACGGGTGTGATATCAGTCACTCAGGTTCTAGATAGGGAACTTCAGGACCACTATACTGTAACAGGTATTAGCTTTTATATTTTTTCAATAATTTTTAATTTTATTTTTATAATTTTATATATTTAAATTATTTTTAGTTAACTTGTTATAAATGTTATTAATTATGTAATTTTATAAATATATAAAATTATTGTATATTTCAGTTTTAGTCATTTAGTTTTTCAGTTTAAACAAAAAAATAATTAAAAAAATAAAAGAAATTTAGCCTAAAATAAATTGTTTTATTTCGGATTTATTTAAAATACAGTAACAATTAACAGTAACATCACTGGCCTAAAACATATATAGTAATCAAAATATTATTTTATGTAATTATAATTTATGATTAAACTGATATTGCATGTAATAATCCTCTTGATCTTTTTTTGTCTATGCAATAGTGTATGCAAAAGATGGAGGCATACCCCCTAACTTTGCCAAGGCTAAAGTGCACATCACAGTGCTGGATGTGAATGATAATGCTCCTGCTTTCGGGCAGCAGCATTATAGTCTGGAAGTGCCTGAGAACCAAGAGCCTGTGGAGCTGTTCAGACTCAAAGCCACAGACCTGGACACTGGAGAGAGTGGACGGCTGGAATATAAGATCACTGGTAAAACGATTTTGATTTTTAAATTGTTTGTACAGAGGAACATATAGAAGAACTTCTACAACCAGAGTCTATAAGTTAAAACATACTGCATTTTGAATTATATGTGGTCAAGGCACATATTACTGTTTTTCTTCACATTGCAGGCTTGTTTCTTATAAAAAGAAGATTCAATCTGCTTGATTGTTAACAAATGTTGTGTTTGTGTGTTGCAATTCTAGCTGGTGACCCAGATGGTGACTTTCGACTTGATGGTTTCTCTGGAGCCCTGTCTACCTCAAGACCTCTGGACCGAGAGCAGAAGAACAGTTATTCTTTGAAAGTGGTGGTCCAGGATCACGGCAGTCCCTCTCTGAGCAGCACAGCCACTGTGGAGATCTCAGTTCTTGATGTAAACGACAACAGCCCTAAGTTTGGAAGCAGTAGCTACACCGTTGATGTCTCAGAAGATGCTGCTGTAGGTTTGGTGGTGTTGGATACGAAAGCCACAGACGTGGATGAGGGCGAAAACGGTCAGATATTATACTTCCTTAGCCAAGAGGCCAAAGGTGCATTCACAGTACATCCAGACACGGGAAAGATCACAACCACAGCACTTCTGGACCGAGAGAAAAGAGCTTCTTACATCTTCCAAGTGTATGCAGTTGATCTATCACCCTCCGCTCCCCGCAACACCACAGCCCAGGTGACCATTACCATCCTGGACGTCAACGACAATGCACCATTCTTCATCCAGGACCCGCTGATTATCAATGTGTCCAGTGGAAGTGTGTCCACGCATCAGGTGGTGGCCACCATGAGAGCAGAAGATAAGGACTTTGGAGCCAATGGTTCGGTGTTCTACCGGTTTGCAATGCCAGTCCGAGGATTTGCTATTAACTCGCTAACAGGGGAGATCCAGACGACCGAGAAGCTTCAGACCCTGACGCAAACCCAGCGCACCCTCATAGTGGAGGCGATGGACCAGGGCAGCCCTCCCCAGTCTTCTCTAGGAGTGGTGATCGTCTATGTGAAGGAGCAAGATTACAAGGGCATTCGATTCTCTCGCACCGCCAGAGATGTTAGCATACAGGAGAATGCAGCTAAAGGTAGGCAGAGAATTTACAGTAAAAATGATTGTGCTATTAGCCTGCAAGATTTTTGTTATAAAAACTAAAAAAAAATTATTTGCAGTCCATTTCATGGAAAAAAGGATTGATAATAATATTATAATTTTATAAATGAGAATCACAGTATAACAAATAAATAATGAAGATGACTAAAGTCAACATCAGCATTATTTGACTTTATTAATACGTTTCTGGTCATATTGTTATTGCCAAATTGGAAAAAATAAAATTGAAAAAAAGGAAGGGAAAAAAAGAAATAGTCATCATTCATTAAAAAGAAAAAAAGAATTTGCCGTTGTTTTAGCCGACATAATTACTGCCAAGCACATTTATGACAGGAAAAAAAAGTTAATCAACCTATTTTAGATAATTACATTTGTAAAAATAAATAAATACAATATATAAAAATAATTATAATATTTATAATTAATGCTAATTAAAAAAAGTATTGAAAATGTATGCAACTTTTTGATATTTTTTATAATAATAACAATACTTAATAATTCTAAAGTATAAATAATAATTTAAAGATAATTTAATTCCAGTTAGAGTGAATGTAATACAGATTATGACAAAAATAATTTTTACAATTGGGACACATAGAGATGATATTTTTCATGATCCGATCAACTCCAGTTGGATAATTTTACAGTAGGCCCCACCCTACTTTTTTACTTACTTTATTTATTAATATCCTGTTTCAACAAAACACATTTCAAGTTTCTATAAGCAAAATGGGTTGCAAGTTTCACTTCATGTTGACTTAAAATTCAAACATGTATCAACTTTCATTAAATGACATGTAGAAAATCCATCTTCTCACAGTACAGCACATTACAAAAGTATACAGACCTTTTTTATTATTATTATAAATCCTAAACTAAAAGCTATTCTTTGTGGTATCTTCATTTCAAAGCACTGGCATGAGGCAGTTGAAAACTTTTGCAATGAACTGCATGATGAAACTGCAGCATTGTATTTCAGCACTCACTGGCACAGTCAGTTTTGTGAAGCACCGAAAGCCAATCCATCAGTTTAAGTGAGTGTGGCAGAGGAGTATTGAGTTTTTTGTGTATTTTTTCCCATAGGCACTGCAGTCGCCCAGGCTCAGGCACAGCACCCCGACGGCACCCGAAACGGCATCACTTACAGCATCTTCAGTGGGAACAAATACCATTCCTTCAGCATCAGCTCTAGTACAGGTCTGATGGGAACCCTGTGAAATATGAAAACAGTTTGATCTTGACAAGATGCGTGCATGAACTCATCAGACATTAGACAAATAATATTGCTTAGTTGACCTACTTCACTGCATTATTGGTGCTTTCATAGGTGAAATCTGGGTACAGAGCTCAAATGGCCTGGATTTTGAGGACACTCCGAGACTCCGGCTAGTGGTGAAAGCTGAAACTATATCCTCAAGCTCCTTTATGGCTGTCAACCTGATTCTTCAGGATGTCAATGACAATCTACCCCGATTCCAGCTGCAGAACTATGTGGCTTATATGCATGAAGCACAAGGCTATGACTTTCCCATCATTCAGGCAAGGAGTCTCTTATTTTTTTGGTATTTCTAAAAGGTAATTGAAAACATATTGGGAAAAGTATTAAAACAAAAATGTTCTACAGATAACTTTGTTTTACATAGTTAGTTTTGCCATACTAGCAGGAGAGTTTAGAAACTTTACCCTTGAAAACGGTATTATTTTTGCTAACCATATAAAGCATTAAATTATTTACCTGTTTTTCTGCACCTGTTTCTGACTTCATGTCAGTAAGTGTCAGATTTAAACCATGCATGATGTTGTAGTTCCTTATAAAGTTACCAGATACTTGTACTCAAATTTAGCATCTGGAAAGTGTTTATTTCGTACCCTGCCTGTGCTTAATCAGTCTGTTTTGGAATGCATTAGGTTGTGGCTGAGGATGTTGACCAGGGTCAGAATAGTCAGGTGACTTACTCCATTGAGTCTTCGAGTCAAAGTGGCCTTTTCAAGATTGACCCTCTGACCGGCAGCATCACAACTGCGGCCATTATGGACAGAGAAATCTGGACACAGGCACAGTGAGTGTATCATGTTTGCTCAGCCAGTGAAGTCATTGCTCTGCGGGTCTTTAATTTCCTTCTGTTCTGTGGAATGTAACTGTCTTCTCCAGCGTTATTTAGTTTGTGTGTGTGATGTGTTCAAGCCCTCGTAGTTTTTTTACCTTATGTTTTTTGTTTCTAAAATGTTCCCCGACCCCTATAAAGCTGTGTGCTTTTAATTTACTACATTTTTGGACTGTTAGTGCATTTGGATTGTTGTACGAAAGCTTTTTGTGAAAATAGAAGACATCTTTTGTTCGCTCTCGCTCTCTCAATCAAAAAAAAAAGAGAAACTGAACAAAAACATTTCTCACATGATAGAAGTTAGGAACAATTTATCTAATTAATTTTATTTTATTTGCATCAGGCTGGTGATAAAAGCCACTGATCGTGGCAGCCCCAAACTAGTAGGCACTGCCACCATTACAGTGATTATCGTCGACCTCAACGACAACAGTCCCACCATCCCAGTGCCACGAGAAGTTAGAGTACCAGAGAGTAAGTAAACTGACTGGTGACCTTTGACCTTTTAACCTTGAAAGACATGCTATCAATCATTTTTATTATTCTACATGTATCTGAATGTCGTGTCCTTGCTTCCCACTTATAGACTCTCTAATCGGCTCTGAGATCACCCTGGTTACTGGAAATGATGTGGATTCTGGCCCAGTGCTGTCTTACTCTTTGCAGCTGGATGCTTCATCACAGGGAAAATTTGATATCCATCGTTACAACGGCCGTGTGTCTCTGACAGCACCACTGGACTTTGAAGAGAGGACATGGTACACATTGACTATCCGAGCTTCAGATTCAAAGCACCAGAGTGAAGCCAATTTGACTGTGTTGGTGGAGGACATAAATGATAATGCACCAACATTTACACAAGACCTATATCAGGTGATTGTTTTCTTTCTACCATTTAAAGTCTTTTAAAACAATGTCTAGCTCTTATTATTGGGATTGGTAAAGGTTTATCGGCTGCATTGTTCTCTATATTATTATTGTTAAAAGTTAATGGATTAGGATGCTAAAACACATGCGTTTATTCCAGAATAAATATACATGCAGTCATTCACACCAGAATAAAGTATGCTGTTGTCATCACGTATTCAGCAGATGCTTTTATTCAAAATGACATCACTGTGGATACACGAAAAAGCATGCCAAGTAACAGCTGCTTTGTTGCTTTTGGTTTCCAGGTAACACTTCCAGAACATTCTCCATCAGGCAGTCCCGTTATCACAGTAACAGCAACAGATCAAGATTCAGGAGAAAATGGAAAGGTCACTTATCGAGTGGTGTCTTCAACGAGGGACGGTTTTTACATTGATCCTAAAAATGGTATAAGCCCAGTGTTTATTCTAAGCATGTTAATCATTTAGGCAGTGGCTATTTATACAATTAAAAAACTGTATATGCTATTTTTCTAAACTTTAAATAGTGGTAGATAAATATGCACTAAGTAGCAACAAGCATCTTGTTTATAATAAATGCAATTAGTAGTAGATGCTATTCACTTAAAGTGGTGTGTGGAGTTGATGAAAACCTCTACAAGGTCAGCTGCACTTAGTTTAAATAGCCACTGCCTCTAGATTTACCATATAGTTTATATTTGAAGCATTAACATTGTAGTAATAGCACTTCTGATGTCTTTACAGGTACACTTTTCATCAGACAGAAAGCAGAATTTGACCCAGAGCAGCCTTCTGTGAGTGTAGTCATCGAAGCTCGTGATGGAGGGTCTCCACCTCTGTCATCTTCTGCTACGGTCCAAGTTCAGCTGATAGACGTCAATGATAATGCCCCTATATTCCACCAGTTGGAGTACAAAGCCACAGTGTCTGAGGACCAGTTACCTGGAGCCACCATCCTAACATTAGAGGCAGTAGATGGAGACCTATCTCAGGAAAATTCTGGTTTTGATTTCGCAATTGCCAGTGGGAATGTTGGAAATGCTTTCCAGATTGAGAGTAGCGTTCGTTTCATAGAGGGCCATGGCTTCCAGACGGTAGGAACCCTGATCCTAGCGGAGCAACTGGATTTTGAGGCGTTGTCACGCTATAATCTCACCATCGCAGTCTCGGATCGTGGTGTTCCCCAACGCAGCTCCAGTGTACCAGCCATCATCACGGTCACTGATGTGAATGACAGCCCTCCTGTCTTTGGCAGAGCTGAGTACATAGTGTCTTTGAGTGAAGGGGCAGCTGCTGGTACAGAAATCTTACGTGTGACTGCAACTGATCCTGATTCAGCTCCCTATGCAGAGGTCCAGTACAGCATCAGCTCTGGAGATGAGATGAAACTCTTCTCTGTGGATCAGTGGACTGGGGCACTGAGGCTTCAAAGACCTTTGGACAGAGAGAGCCGAACTTCTCATGTGGTTATAGTACAAGCCTCAGATGGCCATGGTCATTTTGCCTTGGCTCCTATTAGTGTAGAGGTAAAGGACATCAATGACAACATACCTTACTTTCCCATTGCTACATTAACAGCCAGTATTCGTGAGAACCAGCCGCCCAACTCTGCTGTGACTGTGTTACATGCAATCGATTATGATACAGGAGTTTATGGACAGCTGAAGTATTATTTGATGGACCACGCTGGCCTAGGAAAAGACATCTTCTTGGTGGATCCAAACTCGGGAGAAGTTCGAACCAGGCAGATTTTTGATTTTGAGAAGGTGAACTCATTTAACTTCATTGCTTTGGCTGTGGACGCAGGCAACAACTCGGCTACTGTCACAGTGCAGGTCTACGTAACAGGAGAGGACGAGTATGACCCAGTTTTCACCACTTCAGACTTGTCCTTTGAGGTACCAGAGGGAGCCAAGAAAGGTCAGAGCATTGGGCAAGTACGGGCCAAAGATGAGGATGGTGGGGTAGATGGGATTGTACTCTACTCCTTCCCCAATTCCTCTCCTTATTTTGATGTGAATAAGACCACCGGTGTAATCTACCTAAAGATGGACAGCTCAGGCAGCTCAAGTGGAGGGAGTCGCTCGAAGAGGGAAACTCGCCTAATGACTATGGATGTGACCGCCCACAGCCCTCTTGACACCTCAAGAGTAGCTTCCGCTCAGGTCACCATTGACGTTACCAGCACATCCTTTGGTCTTGCAACAGACTTTAATGTCCTCCTTGTGAGCATAATTGCTGCCTCTCTTGGAGTAATAGTCTTGTTAATCATAATTGCTGTGGCTCTTTATCTAGTAAGATCAAAGCGCAAGAAGAAAGGACAAGACACTGGGAATAGTACCGTATCTTCAGGCACAGCTTTGCAGAAGTTGGATGAGTCTAAACCCACAGGGGGTGACAGGATCTATCATCAGGCCCTTCCTGGATACGCAGGTGATAAGGAAGGAACTGGTGGAGGCTCCTACACTCGAGGAGGATCCATAGATCCTTCTCACTCCAGTGGACGGGGATCTGCCGAAGCAGCAGAGGATGATGAAATCCGTATGATCAATGAGTACCCAAGAGTTGCAAGCATCACCTCCTCCATGCAAGAGCACATTTCCGCCAGGGGCCCTGATTCAGGTATCCAACAGGATGCGGACCAACTCTCTGATATTTCTTGTGAACCAGGACCACTTGATGCAAGCCAGTGGTTCAAAACTAAGAAACTTGGGAGCATCAGTGGGAGCCTCAGTGGTACCCTACTCTCTGGTCAGCTCCCAGTCTACAGAGACGAAGGTGGAGGCTACCTTGGAGTAGGTCGTGGGTTAAATATTTCCCACCCGAAAGATTACGCTTTCCCTGAGGATGGAAAACCCTCGGTTGATGGCTCCCTCACAGCCATAGTGGCAAGTGACGAGGAACTGCGAGGCAGCTACAACTGGGACTACCTTCTCAACTGGTGCCCTCAGTTCCAACCCTTAGCCAGTGTCTTTACAGAGATTGCCAGGCTAAAAGATGAGAGCTTACCTCCCAACAACCCACGTAGACCCTTCCAACCCAAAGTTAAAACAGATCCCAAGCCAAGAATTGACCCTCCACCCCTCATAACCTCAGTGGCTCATCCGGGAGCCAAATCTGTCCCACCTAAACCTGCCATAGCACGGACGTTTCATCACTTAGCATCTCTAAGGCGTTCACCTATAAGCCACGAGGGCTCCATTTCCTCAGCAGCCATGTCTCCCAGTTTCTCCCCTTCACTGTCCCCACTTGCTACACGGTCCCCAGCTGTCTCCCCATTTGGTGTCACTCAAGGTCCCTCAG
This sequence comes from Schizothorax lantsangensis, assembly GCA_027422415.1. Taxonomy (NCBI): domain Eukaryota; kingdom Metazoa; phylum Chordata; class Actinopteri; order Cypriniformes; family Cyprinidae; genus Schizothorax; species Schizothorax lantsangensis. The sequence continues at coordinate 14,682,114 of CM049856.1, forward strand.
CCTCCATCATCAGCACCACAGAGCACTCTCTGGAGCACAGTGATGAGGCTGAGATGAGGATTTAATGCTACATTGCACTCTATTTTGTGGAGGTTATTTTGTCTTTTGATAAGACATATTAGTCGCTCTTAGCAATGTTGCATACCTGAAAAGGCAGTCGCTCAGCCATGACGGTGACGCAGGTGTCTGGTAACTAAAAGGGTAAAAATATTGTGCGGCGACATTACCCTTCTTCAGAGCCACCGCAGTGTTGATGTGAAGAGTTTTGTTTTGTTTTGTTTGGTCTCACTGGCTGGCCAGGGAGGCAAGACGTTGACTGCTCCTTTTGTTTGTTTCTTTTTATATTGATGACTCAAACAGCTTTGAAACTCCAGTGTTGTAAGTCCATCCAAAATAGCTGCTATTGTCATACTTTGTAGGCTGCAATGAAAACGTTGTAGAAACTCAAACTGATGTCATTATGTATGTTTGTTTATGACTGAGAGATGTTTTTACTTTTTCTTTTTTTTAAATATTTTTTTTTACAGTGCTACTCAGTTTCATTTACATTTTTTCAAATGAAGGACTTGCCATTGCTTTGAGTGAAGAAGTTCTTACATTTTAGTGACATTCTTTGTATGTATATTTATATGTATGCTAGCCATAATAAGTGTATTATCATTGTATAGTGTCTAGGATCACCATACTGTGCGGTTGTGAAATTTTGTGACACTTGTAATGTGAATGATTGGAAGATTGTTGTATTTTATTATTTATAAACAGAAAGGCTGAAAGTGTTGAAACTTCCCATGTTGCATAGTGTTGTATTATAGGCCTTTTGAAGTTGTATTGTCTCTTGCCCTTTGAACTAGATTGTTAGCATCTTAGCTAATTTATTGTAAAAAAGAAAATAAGAAAAAAGAAAAAAAAAAACGGGCTATACTTTTTTCGGCTCACCTGGACCTTTTGGGAAATTGGTGAAACCTCAAAGACTCTTTATGTAAATAGTTTCTTACAAAACTGCAGCTCTGTCACACTGTTTCTGTGCTGCTTTTTTTGACAATAAAAAAAGTTTTGTATTGTCTACGTAACCTATAGTTGGTTTATTGATAAATTTAGCCTATTATCTGGGATGCAGTTTATTTACCTTTCAGAATGAAGTGAATCACTAGGAAATGGACCTTCTTTTGTAATAGGCAGTGAATGTTTTCTGTTTTGAGAAGAAACTTCAGAAGTGCCCTCCATTTTTTTTCTCTCTCTCTCTCAATCTCCTCTGTGAAAAGTGATTTAAGCATTTGAATGAACTTCCAGAGCTGTTTTGCTATCTCTGGTGCATGCCTGATACCGCCACTGCCTCAAGTATAACTGGCCCCTGTTTAGCACCCAGTAAAGATGCAAGGAAAATAAGGGTCTGGCATTTTTTAAGACTGTCTTACACAATTCATCTTAAAAGTTGACATTTAATTGTCTCACAGTCTGGAAAACATCACTTTCCAAGACGACTGCCTGCATTCCGGCAGCAATACAGTTTAAATCATCTGTACATATTTAAATATTAAATTCCTACTGATTTCTTTTGTCAAACCTTCTGTCTTCTGTCTTTCTTCCTCCAAGTTTAAATCAAAATGTGGACCGGGAGTTACAAAGTAACTGAAGCATAGCGAAAGGCCAATCATCAGGCTTTTAGAAAAAAGGAAACAGGAGAGGTCAGAGTCAAATTTGTCCTTCATTAAAAAGCGATTTGAAAAAATAAAGTATGTTCCAAAGACCTAGACTAGAGCCGGGCCTCAGGCTGTGTATAGCCAGAGACAGGGTGTGTCCATTCTCAAATCAGTTGCAGCTATAAAGAAACATTTCCTCAAATTCAATTTGTCCATACAAAATGAAAATATGACGGATATTGATAATTATACAGCATATGAATTAGCCGAATCAAATAGCTATGACTGATTATATTTGCTATAGTTGTGCTGTATATGCAAGGCAATCACACACACGCATACTCGTCATCATGTCATGCACCTTTCCAGATGCATTGGACAAAAAATACAGGACTTTCATGCACTGTCAGAAAAACAGTTTTTTTCGGATATGAAACTGAAATGCTCTCAAGTTTTATCTTTGTTTCTACCGTATTGAGTTTTCTGATCCCCTGCTGTGAAGTTGGTGTTGGCAAAGATTCAGCTTTCCTCCATCTCTGTGCTATGCATGTCTAACTGATTTACACCATCCCAGATATCACGAAGAAACAACAGTCTCACTCGCTTGCACAGTCAGCGTCTTATAAACACTGCAATGAGTTGTGTGACCTCTGTGTAAACATTATGTTCTCTATCACTGATATTACTTTCAAGATGAGATTTAACCTTAGTCTGATAGGCATTGTAATCTGTTATCAAGATCTGTTATCAAGTCTAGTTACTACACAGTTTTCATAAAATATTTTACTGCTCTCTGCTGTTTTACATTAGGTTGTTTATTTCTTTTTGCAACATTTCAAATTCTCATTGATTGCATGTGGAGATGTTTATCTACATATTGTCATTTAACCTTTAGTAGTAAATGTATAAAATATAGTATACATTTATCAAGATGAGAACCCTGTTTTGGCATGTGCACTTTTGGGTGGATCAAAGCACCCCAAAAAACCTGAGAAGCCTGTGAGGAAAGAGGATGGAGTGGATGCCTGCTGCACACTATGGCATTAAGATCATGGGTATCTTGTAATCGTTTCAGCTCATGAGAAAATCATGGAGAATTATGGGAAACAATTACAGCTCATATTTGCATTTCACAGACCTTAGTAGTCTAGATTCTTTCTGTCTGAAGAAAATATTTTTAGACCATTTTAGTCAGTCATTATTTAAGTAAAAGGCTGCTGAAGGATTTGGGGCAATTTCTGGTATGTCTACCCATTTTTCTCACCATCACTTATTGCCAATGCTGTGGTACATTTTTGCACAGTATTTTTAACCTGCTGTAATTTTTTTTTATTATTATTTATGAATATTTAATTATTATTATTAATAATAAATAAAATATATTGTATTTCTCTGCAGCTGAAAGGGGTTTATCAGGTCATCAGGCATATGTCAAACTTTTCCCATTGAAGATTATAGATAAGAATAATCGTGAACATTCAACAGGCAGGTCAACCTGCATTCCACTGTGACACTGTCCTCAGAAAGATACATATTGTGTCTGTGAGTTCAAGAGTAAACCTCTGGTTTTGATATTAAACTGCAATGTTTTTTGATTAATAACATGAGATAAATTTTAAGTGTTTGGGCAGTTTATGCATTTTTAAGATTTATCATTTCTTAAATGCTTTGGTAGAAAAACAAGGGAAGTCTCCATAGCACCATTCAAGTTGAAAATACACTTCAAAGAAAGATCCAGCAGTCTTAGACTTGGCTATTAAAACAAGTCTGCTGTTCCCATCAGGTCTGTAGTAAATTGTAATGATCCCTGCATTCCTTATGGAAAAAAATGTCACATGTATCTTTCATTGATTAGAATTGCTCTGCAGAGTCAAAATTACTTAAGAAGAATAGAAACCAAACGGTAAATGTCTCTTATGAAATTTGAGTTATGCCAAACATATATTTTGAATTACAGGAACGTCGTTTTGGCTGTTAGATCTTATCATTCTGAAATGCTATAAATTATTCTTGTAAAGTGGATCTGTTAATTAAGAGCAGATCTGGCTCAAGCAGAGGAGAGGTTTCTGCATTTTCTTAAATCAACCTCCTCTGTCTTTAATTTTATTAGAGCTGACTGAAAGTCACCCTCAAAATCTGTCTGATTCAGCGGGGACTGCTCAAATTCAGTCCACGAGACTGTGTTGTGCTACCTTTGCACTTTATTTAACACTAGAAATGTTGCTTTGCACTTATAGCATGTAATCTATCCATTCCTGTCTTTCTGATTGAGGTATGTGATTCTTCGGTTGCATTGCTCTTATTGTGTGTCTGATATGCCAGGTTCATATTTGCTTTCTTGATTAATTTACGTCGCCTTCCTTCATCCCATTCACCAACCTGGAAACTCACCAAAATAAATATTATTTAATATGGTAATATACATTTTCCATAGGTTAACTTGGTAGATATGTCAAAGTGAGGATTTTACTATTTGGAGAATAAGAGAAATGGAAGAGGACTGAGAAAGGTTATATTAACATTATAATGCAACTGTTGTTGTTTTTTTTGCTTCAGAAATTCATGCTCGGTTTCACTGTTTTGTTTGTTTAAATATAAAATTAGATTAGAACAACAGTGCTGTAAGGAGTGCTTCCTTATTTAGGAGGAGATGGTTGCTGTCTTTCAGCGGTTGTGATCAATGGCGCTAACTGAGAAGAGCTGGTGCCGAGTGCCCTCTCTCAGGATCTGTTCATGAACCGGAGCTGAACGCGGAGGTGGACAAAACTATACCAGACACGGCTGATAGATCCCATCAACAGCTCCTGATTTATGATAGTCCGGGTTTGTGAGAGAATGAAAGAGATGGAATGAGAGAAGGAAATATTTGCAGAAGTAAAATACAGTTTGACTTTAGCTTGGATTAAAGTCAAAAGTGTCATGTCCTCTCAATTGTTAGAGCTAATATGATTTTAACTACAACCTAAAGAAAAAGTTGTATAATTACTGTAGACAAATAGTCTTTGTCTTGGTATTAGGGGGTGGGACAATGTCATTAACAAGAGCATTTGATTGGACAAAAATCTTTGTGGTGCAGGATAAGTCAAAAATATTTTTGCTCTGTTTTCACAGAAGTGAAAGACTTACATTTTACACATCAGTGTCTGCTATTTTTTTTTAGAATGACATGCACAATTTTTCACTCAGAAATGCGACTTAACCTTGTTTATTACTTTTTGTTTTACCTTGTTTTAAATTTAGCATTAAACGTACCATATTGATTTAAAAAGAAAGAGAAAATAAATATTTGATATCAACATTATGAAGTGCATTAAACATTACATTACACCAGTGTTATTAAAACTATTTACATGGCCCTTCTATATTGTGAGTACAGTCAAAGCTAAATGGTGAAACAGTAAGATTTTTAGAAAGAAAAAAAAACTGTAAAAAAGAAAAAAAAGAATTACGGAGATTCAATAAATGATTAATAATTTACTGAGATTTTATGAATAATATGTAATCATGTAATACATAAAAAATAACTGTAATCTGATTATGAGCATTTTAAATTGTAATATAATCCAAATGAGTACTCAGTTTTTGGAATCTGATTACGTAATTCAGATTACATATAAATTACTACAGTACTGCCAACAAGTAACTGCCTTTCTACAGATATAATTTTAAGGACTTTGAGGATCAGAAGATTCTGATGAAAATGTATGAACCTAAATTATACATCTAAAGCCATGTATTTGTTACTGGCTCGTCAGTTTGCTTTTGATCAACCTACAAACCACCACAAAGCCTTGTTTGCTAAAGTCACGTGACTGAGCACTAATTCAAAATGTTTCTAAGATCTTTTTGTTGTTGTTTTGAACTCTTTGAGCCAATCAACTACCTTTGAGATTTCCACCGGTATTATAGACCTCCTTTGCTCCTATCCTCCCCTCAGGACCTGATTTTTTTTATAGAAGCTGTTAAGTCAGGACCTGTCTCTTAGATAAAACACTGGAACATGAATGAGTCAACTGAATCAAATGAGTAACAGGAAAAGAGAATCAATCCAAAGCATTCACCCACCAATAAAAAACAAACCTGATGTTTCACAGGAGTGATAAGATCTGACACAGGGCAGGTTTTATTCGTGTCAGTGGGAGAGAGAGAGGTGAGCTCTCACATCACAGTCTGCCTGCTGCAATATAGCCAGAGGTAAAGGAGGAAAATGAAAGAAAGAAAAGAAAAACGTAACGAGGGGGTTGGAGAGCAATAAAAGTGTTCAAGAGGGATCTTTATTTAGGTGTGGAATCGGACTCTAAAGTGAAAGCAGATGGTACTATAGCCTAGAATACTTTCCATTTGAAGTATGTGGCTCTTGAGCTACTCTGGGTCGACTTCAGAGCTCCACAAACCAGACTCTGGAGCTCAGACAGGTTTTGGTGCCATGCATCAGGCATGACATTTTAGGTTAAATTTACATGTACATTAAAAGTCAATAATTAAAATGATCCCTTAAGATCGCTAAGACTAAAAAAATACAGTAAAAACAGTAATATTGTGAAATACTATTACAATTTTAGACTAAATCCAGCTTTGGTGATCATTGGTCAGCTTTTTACTGGTAGTGTATGCATTTCTTTTTGATCACAATTATTAACTTTTTTTTAGTCTCTCAATTAATATCTAGTCATAGAAGGTGCATGCATAATTATAATCCAAGAATAATTTTAAATACAGTCTAAGATGCAGGACATGTCACCTAGCCACAGCCTAAACTCTGCACAAAACATTGTAATGTTATAACGATTTTATTGGAAAAGCAGATTCGATTCAACGTCATCTTCTGTACAGTGTTATAAAACAGAAAATAATGCATGGAGAGAATCCAATCTGGGACAGTGAAACCACACATTTAAGATGGATGCTGAGGCACAATTTTACGCTTGAGCGTTCTCACAAAAAATTACTCTGTTGGATTTATCTGCCGTTCGTTTTGAGAGTGTAAAGGGGAGCTTTAAAATGCAGTGCATTGGAATTCACTCAAAGCTTTGTGTCAGTGTGTATGTGAGCATTAAGATAAAACCTCTGGCTGCGTCCAAACAGCTCTGGCTCAGTGTCCAAATGGCTGAGGGGGCATTTAGGCTCTGATCTCTGACACATAGGAAAACAGACAGACAGATCATAATTACACTTTACTAGGTCTTACTCAGAATTGTAATTCTGAGGTGTTTGAAAGATACCAATAAATTATTACATTACATTACATTGCATATAATTATTTAGCTCTGGATTTTACTTGTTGACACTTACATCTGAGTCAAATATTTCAACACACATGTTAAACACTCACCTTTAGTAGCTGTTAAGTCTTTGGTTCCACCTCATTTGTCTCTTTGTTGAGTTTAAATCTCCTGAGCAAATAAAATAGTTTTTAACATACCATAAGTTTTACTTACACTGACCGCAGTACAAAATTTCCCCCTTCAGTAGCGTGACATTGACATAAACATATTGCTGACAAACATCTTTCCAAAAGTGAGAGGAAACCGAGAGCCAGAGAGCTCAGAGCCTCAGAGAAGGTCAAGTCCAAGACGTAATATTTAAGGTCCTGAGGTACAAACTGAGTTGCTTTACATGTCATGCATTTTCTGACAAACAAACTCATCTACATCTTGGATGATAAAAATATTGGCAAATTTTCATTCTGGGCTGACTATGCCTTTAAATATGACAAAATATTTAAACTAAATACAATTTTTTTATGGTGACATTTCAAACATGTAGAAGATTCATGTTATTTAATGAAGATGCTATTTCCATTTTAGTGGCAATGTTGTAGAAAACAAACAGAGAGAGGGGGGGGGGGAATGATTTTTGCACACTAAAGTAAACATGGGTCTTGTCAAGGGGAGAGCTGGAAAAAAGGGGCAACAGGAGGCCCTGATAATGGAAGCAGCTCCTTGCAGAGGTTATGGATGGAGCCTGTTTCCTGCTGTTGATGTAAACTCAGGTCACACAAAAGAGGAGGTGATGGGAACGCTGATACTTACCGATATAGAGCCTCTTTTCACTGTGATTCATCTTGTTCTCTCACTCCACATTAAGGCTGATATCTGAATTAGCTTTTTTTTATATACATCTTGATGTAAGATCCTCCGTGTCTTAGCTGTCTTGCATTCAGCTTGTACACATTTAGAAAACGTTTAGGTCATTTTCAATGCTGGATCATTTAGTAATGATGGACAAATCAAAACCAGGTGGGATAGTGTTACTGTCACACACTGTTTGGCTCATTAGATAATCCATCCTTCTCCTCGACTCTAAATTCTGTCATTTATTCACTTGAATGGAAAAAATCTGTCAGAGCTGTGGAGGGAATTGTTTATGAACAGCCACATTACAACACAAAGACGTTGACAGCATCCTGCTTTCAGCATGTCCATTAATCAAAATCATTTGTAACTCAACATCTCTGCATCCAAAACAACAGCTGAGTTATTTAATTCCACAAAGCAGCAACAGAAATCTGAATGGTGCTAGTCATTTAAAAAAAAAAAACTAAATTACATTTAAAAGAATTTCTTGCCAAGAGTGACTTTTGCCCATGCTTTTCTCGGGTGTATCTCCTCTAGACACCCCAGGAGATGTGCGAGCCCTCGGGAAGAGATGTAATTATGAGTTAAAGCCGCGGGCCTGTGACTCAGTGCTACTACAGACCTGCAGTGACTCAGCAACTGAGTGGAAAATCAGAGGCTGTTTTACTGAAAGCTGTGACTCCAACCTGTAACTGATTCAACCGTTCAGTCTCACTGCTTCTCCCTTGATTTTAACCAGCAGAAATGGAAAGTTATAATAATAGACGGGGGACAGAAAAGACACTAAGCAGGAGCAACACATGGCTTTAGGTTGCATTAAGAGAAACCTTCCTCCTTATGCTAACAGGGCTAAAAATATTACAGTATACTTCTGTTCAAAAGTTTTGAGTCAAGACATTAATACATTTATAGAATGTGTTAAAGTGACAAAAAGTGAAGTAAAGTCATTTATAATTTTACAAAAGGTTTTGATTTCAAATTCAGCTTTACCACCACAGGAATAAATTACATTTTAAAATATTAAAGTAGAAAACAGTTATTTTAAACTTTTTTCTTTAAATCAGACTTCTTAAAAATAAATCTTACCAACAGCAAACTTTGAACGGTAATGTATGTACTGTATAAATTAATATAAATCAAAAATGGAAATTTTGACATTTTTAGTCCATGACTATTAGATTTAAAGCCATATATATGCTGTGAAAAAAATATTTTTCTAGATTGTAAACAAGATTTTTGGAAGTAAGTTCTAGATAGAGGAAATACTATTTGTTTTTCTACTTCAAATTTTCACTTTTAAAGGTATAGTTTACCCAAAAATGAAACTTTTGTCATCATTTACTCACCCTCATGTCGTTCCAAAACTGTATGAGTTTCTTTCTTATGTTGAACATTGAAGATTTTTGGAAGAATGCTGGTAATCAAACGTTTGATGGTCGCCATTGACTTCCACAGTATTTATTTCCCTACTATGGAAGTCAGTGGAGACCAACAAATGTTTGGTTATTCAAAATTCTTTAAAACGTTGTGTTCAACATAAGAAAGAAACTTATACAGGTTTGGAACAACATGAGGGTGAGTAAATGATGACAACATGATCATTATTGGGTGAACTGTTCCTTTAATTCATTGCGTTACTTGCCGCTTCTTTGGAATTGTGAAATTAAAGAAGTAAAAGTAGTAAACAAGGCAAAAAGTAACCTAAAAGTAATCTAAAAAGTAGTCAAAATACATTAACTAAAATGAATAATTACATTACTAACTACATTTTTCATCATGTAACCTGTAATCAGTAATGGACTACAATTTGTAAGTAATACCCAGCACTGCTTGTTGATACTCTACACTAAATAAGTGCTATGTATTACAGAGATAATTATTTACTGGTATTTACTGATGTTATAGATTACACTTTTTAAAAAAAATGTTTGTAAATGTTTTGTAGAGCATGTTGTTGAAAATATTTTTGCTGCATATTCATTACACTGTAACCAGCAAATGTCCTTAGTGTGCAGAGATTTGAGCACTTCAAAAATATATATATATACAGTATATATATATTTTGCAGCACAATTGATTCAGTTGAATCAAATTTTCAAACATCTTTATGAAACGGAATTGGGACATGGCAGGTCTGGACTAAAACATTCCTCACATGACATGTCGGAGCGCACACAAAATGCCAGGATCTCCAACATTTACTCACGTCATAGAGAATAATAACCTTTCAGCAGATTATTTGTAAAGATGTTAATTCACATCATGTCGTCATCTCTCAAGGCTATATGTTCTGTCAAGGCTGCTGGCTTTGGCAGCTCCCATATGTTCTTACTTGTTTCCACTGCTTTATTTCCATTATCATAAGACCATTGGCCCAAGATCCACAGACAGGGGGAAAGATGTAACATATGGTTAAAATACATTACAAAAATAACCTAAATGTTATCTTGTTTTTCATCTGTAAACAGCTGTAGTAGATGTTTGTGACTGAGTATTTTCAGTTTCAATCACTGTAGAAGCATAAAATCAACTGAAACGAAATACTTGTTACTTTAGATCATCGTATTAATATTCCTCAAACAGATATCCAACAGATTGTACCACAGGAACCCTTGCCCTGGTCCATCTCTGCCTCCCAATACAACACTATTTATGGCACTCCTGGGACATGATGTTGAGAGATGAAGTGGCCTGAATATGAATAAACGATAAGCAGAAAACCTCTCATTTTTTTCCAAGGTGATGCTTTACCTTCTCATGGCACCAGTGGTTCTTCTCTTTAGAAGCAGGTGATTTATTTAACCAACAACATATTTATTTGTCTGTTTGGATCTTTTGCGAAATTGATTTCCCCCAGAAGAGTGCTGGATTCGACCTGCCTAGTGGTTCCAGACAAGCCTCCTCTAACACTATCACAGATCAGGTTTCTGGAGAGATCAGACCAGGCATTATGCTCGGGAAGTCACAAGAGACTTTATCCAGAGTCCTGCCAACTTGATCAGCTTGCAAATATGATAAACCTTGACAGGAGGAAGAAATGACTCCGTGTTGGGATGAATAGGGAGTTCAACACATAGCCTAAATCCATTCATTCATCTGAAGTCTCCAAGAGGTTTATAGGGTGATGGGGAGATGGGGTGAGCTGTACTGGATCATGCTCAGAAAAAATCCTGATCTGGATGTAAAGTTTGCCAGGAAAGGTAAAGTCAAAAATTGGGCGCTGACTTTTAAAGTCACGCAATCTAAGATAAAAAGGTGAAATTTCATCCAAGTGCAAGTCATGCACCTTGGCAGTTTGATCCACTAATAGTCATAGATGCAAATAAGCATGATTCAGCTCCAGGGAAATAAAGTCCATCTGTTTGGTCACAAGACATCAGAGATGTAGTGTGAATCACTGACATGTTGCATGCTTTGATTTAATTTTCTCATGCCACTGCGTGCCAAACAGCCCTTGTTTTTCAGCTGACACACAGGAAAGGGTTACTGACTTCCCAAAAGTGATGCGATTCTAGTCTGGCAGAGTACAGTATGCAGCAAAAAATAGCTTTGTACAAACACAACAATGACTTTTGTTCAAAACAAAGTAGAGAGTAGAGTAATGCCCCAATCATTATAGTGGTAAAAGATTTCTGGCCAACAGTTCTGTGATGTGTTACAGTAAAGTCACCATTTGAAGCTCCAGATTATTAAAAACAGTGGAAAATAAATTCACAAGAGCACTGGAAAAATTGTGACAAAATATACAAATCAAGACTGATATGTGAGGACATTTTTATTTTAAATATTAGCTGTTTTATTGTTTGTGTAGTAATTAGTTTTACAGTATGTGATATTTTTATAACTATAACTATTTATTAACGATTATATTTGGTATTGCTCTTTTATATACATATCAAGTCAAAAAAGATGCTCAAGCATGACTTTGCAGCCTGCCAGACCATATTTCTCATATTAAATCGCTTTTTTTTTAAAGAAAGTAAAGTAGGTTTACAAAAATATTATGCACTGTAAATGAGAAGGAAGTATCCAAAGTAATCCCAAACTCCAGTGAATGGCCATTGATGGCTCAGAGTCTCCAAAAACAAACATGAACAAAAATAAAATAAAATAAAAGCAAATTAGATGTACTATTTTTATTGCATTATTATTTACTCACCCTCATGTTGTCCCATATGGACTTTCTGTATAAAACTTTTTTGTGCATTTGCATCATTTCTGGAGCTTGAAAGATCCAGTCTTATGTCACCCATATAGAAAAAGTAAGTAATTCTGGATGACATGAGTGTGAGCAAATCATGATAGTTTTCATTTTGGGGTGAACTATTCCTGTAAGTGTTCAAATTACTTAGTTTTAAACCGACAGTTTTTTAAATGTGCTGTCATAAATGCATTAATACTGTCAGTGATACTCAGTAGTCTGTTTCTCCCAATCTCTCCTCTTAGCCTGTGTATATCCCTTCTTTGAGGAGGTATTATTAGCTGGCAGGAGAGGAGAGAATAAGAACATGGATGCAGGGTCTGGGAGACAAGCATAAACCAAACACACTCAGTACCCTTATAAGGGCATCACCATTGTGATTATAGCTTTGCTGACACATTCGCTCAAGATATGAGCTGAGCTGGGTTTTCTCAGGATGGATTCCTCATGTGGAGCGCTGCATAATGAGAGACTGTGTCTTGACGGTTTATGAAAACTGAACGCTAGAACGTTCTGGTGGTTTATTGTTTGGGATTGGTCACAGCTCGCACATTAGAGCTATTTCTGCATGTGCTTGACATGTGTGTGGAGACTCACAGCACTCTCTCTCATAGAGTAATGTTAACTTCACGTCTGAATAGCTCTTAAAAAGGAATTGCTGTGAAAACTTACAAATCTGGCAACATGATGTATTGAAATTTCATGCCAGTTTATTTAGTCTATTTATTTGTTCATTCACTAAATGTTATATGTTGTTCATCTAATAAATAAGGTAATTATTTATTGTTCAGCAGTTTTTATATTTTTATTATATTTTATATTATTATTTAAAATAAATGTATATTGTTTTTTTTAGATTGTCTTTTTTCATCAATTAGCTGACACAAACATTAAATTTCTCACCATTTGATGAGGTTTTATATGCCGAAAATATATATTTGCCCCTAAAGAAAAGAATCTTGCAAAGCAAAGATATTATGTGCAAAAATAATTGTATATAGATACACACAGACCTCACTTAACCATTTAAAATTCATTAGTACGCATGCAAAACTCAATAATGATGACACTCAACATCATTAAGCAAAATGATGAGCTCTTAACATCACCACATAACAATTAACAACAGCAACAGTCATCAAACATTAAAACACAGAGACTATAATGCTAAATAGATAATTTATTGATGCTGCAATGCATGCTGGGAGCTTTCAAGTCAGTGATATTGTTCAGTATAAAAATATCTGGTCAAATATGCTAGTTTTCAAATACATTTGGGGGAATAATGTTGGTCTAACCAGTGTTATTTTGAGATACTATTATAGTTTTTATTTCAATCTGACTTTTATTTGTATATATTGGTTTTCATTTTCATTGTAGTTAAAGTTTAAGTCACTTTGTTTTCATCAAGTTTTTTTTCAATATGTCTATATAGTTTTTTTTTGTTGTTGTTGTAGTTTTAGTTATTTTCATACATACAGAAATATAATAGTTTTTATATTATGACTTTTTAAATATTTTATTTTATTTCAGTTTTCAAGCATATTTTTCAATTACAGTATAAGAACTCTGTCTGAAAGCTTAACTGTACACAGACTTTTATTTATTTATTTTTGGCATCTCATCAGCAAATTAGACTAGTGCCATGCATTTATGTAGATTTTAACATGTCTACATGTATTTTTATGTAGATTCACATTTCTGAGTATGTTTTTAGCTGTGCTCTTTCAAACAAGAATTGTACTAGTTTAACAGTGATGAAATGCCAAATAAAATAGTAAAAATAAACATATTTATGTACCATTTACAACCTTTGTAAGCAACCTCTGTATAATACTTTCAGCTCTTGGTATGTGTTTAATGTTTATGTTTATTTGGTTCTGTTCCTTAAACCTGACTTTGTAAAGCAGCCTTGGGTGTTGGTAAGACGCTATATAAATAAAAATTATTATTATTCAGTGTTCACTTAATGAGAAATAATGAAATGTCAAGTATGCAAGGATGCAAGGAAGTTTAGAAGCATTTCCAAAAAACAAAAAAACAAAAAAACAGAAGGCCTATTATAAATGATCTCTCTACAAACTTGTGGCCTGTAAAACTAAACTTAGTGGCTGGTTTCACCAGACCTGCTCTTTTTGTCATTGCCCATAAAGCAAGTGAAGGTGGGTTTATGCGATGGGCAGTCTGGAAGAGAAGTGTACGCTAAATCTAGATGATTTATATACTCTGTGTTTAGCCGAATAGCTGTGGGTGCAAATAATCAAAGAAGTGAGCCGTTACTCACTTACAGGTGTTCACACATTATAAGAGACTGACCTCAAGCTGTGCCTCCCTTCAATTCCCAAACCACTGAGGCCCCAGTACCTATAGGACCTCCTCATGGGTCAAAGGTCACCCCCTTGCATTTATTTATCAGTACATCTTTCAGAAAGCAGTTCCAGATCAGATGACATCGGAGAGGAGTGTTCTGGAAAAGTTATTTGTTTTTGTGTGACTACTCGCTTTATTTAGAAAGAGAGCCTTGTCATTTTAAGAGTGGCTAAGGGAATGTTTGCTCACCCTCTTAATGACTTTGTCGAGGAAGACCATCCATCTTTCTCTCTGCGCATTACAGGACTGAACCCCAGGAGGTGACCGCCTGGCAGATACACACAGTTTACATGGAGTCATGCTGGAGACAATGCTGCGGTAAACACAACATCACAAGGAGTGCATGCTTTTTAGTTGTGGAATGATAAATATTAGCAGATTTTAAATATTAGTACACAAACACCCAAACCTAGATTATTATGGCTACAGGCCTGAACATGAGCTGTTTATACATGATGAATTGCATTGATTCATTTGAAATGAGGGAATCACGCTATAAATTCACTAAGATTGAATTGAAAAAGAGCCATTATGACAAATTCTGATGGGAGAAAATGAGGTTTCTGTATCACAAACTTCTTAGCATCTATGGTTCCATGAAGATCCTTTCAGTCCATGTAAACTTTCCATTGAACAAAAGGTTATTTTTATAGTGGAAAAAGGTTCTTCAGATGGTTCTTTTAAGCACTGTTCACTGAAAGTTTCTTTGGGGAAATAGTTCTTCTGTGACACTGCTACAAAAAAACTCTTTTGAAATCTTTATTTTTAGGAGTGTATCAAAATCTTTCGTTTAGAATCGATTAGTGGAAAACTGCTCTTTCCTCCTCTCTCGCCCACTTAGTATAAACAAATAACACCTACCATGTGAATTCGTTGTTCATTTAGTGTGCGTTGAAGCAAATGAATTACAGATCTCTAATGATAAAGGCTTAGATAAATGAAATCATTTTGGAACTCGATTTTGGTCCTCAGATATGGTTAAAGGTGATTTATGGGGAATATTTCGATTCCTTGGTCAGAAACAGCTCTGTGGAGAAAACAAGCAGAATTTCTGCAGCTGGCTGTTGAGTTGCGTGTGAACACTTTGTCACAGAGCAATCTCCCACAAACACAGATGCGTACACTCTCCTGCTATGCTCACAGAGTGAAACTCCAAACTGAGGAGGGCAAAGCCACATAGAGCCTTTTACCTCATGGTGTTTGAAACGCAGCGAGAGTTCAGTGCTTCTCAAATACAACAGCCCTGTTACTCGTTTAACTTTGCGATTTAAATGCCTTGGCAGTGTATTAGTGGCCTTTTGGCAGCAGTAGGCAACCATGCACTGTTAAATGGGTGAAAGTGAAAGCTTCTCAAGCCATCCTTGACACAATTCACATCAAACAGGGAATTGTGGGAAGGTGCTATTGTGCAATGGCCTGGTAGATGCTGTAAATTATTTTGATGCTGTAAAATAAATTTCAAACAGAGAAACTTCTGTAAATGTGCATATATCTGTAAAAATGAGCATAAAATGATATTATATTTAAAACGCACATTTCAGACACAACATTGTCAGTCTATATTTGTTCCAGCAAAATTGTTCCAAACTAATCCAAAGAAGAACTGACTGTTGCATGTCTCTGAGAAACACATTAGTGAATCAGTGTGTCAAAATTTATGTTGAAAGGACAGCTTAGAGTTGACAGGAAGCGAAGTGGGAGAGAGAGGTGGGGGGCAGGATCGGGAAAGGTTCTCGAGCCGGGATTTGAACTTGGGACGTCTGTAGCGCAACGGCGCTATATCGGCGTGCTGCCTACAAGGCCATCAGCACCGACGGCAAGTCAACAAATCTAACTTTCCTAAAAGGTCTTTCAACTTTAATCTTTAGTATTTACATTTTATTCTATTTCAGCTTGTTACAATTGATGAAAATAATTTTAGCATTAGCTCTAGTTAACAATATCAACACTGACTAGAAGTAACTGCACTATAATAATATTTAATTACATTACATTAAATATTTTACATAATATTATCAGCATATTTTGCCCAGAACTTTTAGATTTAACTTGGGCCAAAGGAGTTTCAACAACGGCCGGCTCTGACATACGAAGACAAACTGGTGCTGTGTGTCTCATGGGAGCTGGTTTGGATCAGTCAGCAGCCTGTGATGTACCATGTCTCTGTGCTCTCTGGAGGGTGATTTGGGGCAAGAGCGGTGGGCCGAAAGCAAGGGGCTCTAGCAGCTGCTTCAAGTTGTGCACCTTCAAGCAAATACACACATATGAACATACATACGTACGTACGTGTTCATACACACACAGCCTTTCTAAATGGCATCTGGTTCCTTATGAAAGATATCGAGGTGGGATGTTGGGGTCATCCGCTGAGCCAAGAGTGCAGTTTGGTACTTAATCTCATAAACATGACTCTGGATTCTTCACAAGTGATGGCAGCATTCCAGAGCTGATCCCACGGGCTGCTGTTGCACTCGCATCCAGGAATCAGTCATCTGTGCTTTGGTCTGGACCCAAGTAACAAGAACCACACTGAGAGGAGATCAAGTACATACTAGGGGTTGCACCGACTAATCGACTAGTCGACTTCAGTGCTCTGCCATGACGCTTTAAGCTTGACGTCGACTAGTCGCTGGTCCTATAGAGGGCGCAACAGCATAAGAAATTAGAATCACAGAATCATTCAGCGCGGAAATGTATTGTCAACACTGTTCTGTGATTTCTCAAAAAAAAAGCTTAGAAACTGAAAAGTTCTAGCATATATTTCTTAATAACTAAATCCCACAGCTTCCCTACTAGTAGAGAGACACTCACAGGTATAATTAATTCACACACGCAATCGCTCTCTGATGCATTCATATGAATGTAATCTTTACTGTGCTACTTATCTGTATCTGGTTTAGAACGAGCAGAAATCTGTGAGAAATATAACGACCCAAAGACAAAAGAACTGATCAAAATGAGCTGCTATAGGAGCAATAGCCATGTGGGCAGCGCTGTGTCATATGCCAGTTTTGCGCAAGGTTTTTGAGTCACTTAGTCACCAGGCTTATTTGTTCATTAATGACGTCATCAGCAACTAGTCGACTTCGACTCGACTTTCATCACATAAAAGTCGACTTTAAAAAATTAGAAGTCGTTCAACCCCTAGTACATACACAAGGTGTGCTCTGTCTTCTTATTGCTGTAGCTCAGCTGGTAGAGCATGGCGTTAGCAACGCCAAGGTCATGGGTTCAGTTCCCAAAAACATATATATCTTCATTGCATTGTAAGTTGCTTTAGATAAAATACAGTTCCTGTGTCAAACTGATGAAAGCTTTGTGCTTGTAATTTACAAATAATAAGCCATTTATTCAGCGATAAACAATGATACAAAGACTAAAAAACGTCGGCAACAGTCGGTAAAACATAATCAGCAATAAACCTTTTCATACTGGCATGTGTACTGTTCACCTTGTGCAAGACAGTAAACCCCAGAATTAGAACCAGGATCTCTTTCATGACCTTACTTACAACTGTTTTTCTGAGTTGACTGATGAGAGAGTTAGTCAAAACCAGACTGTATTCAGAGCCAGAGGGTGAACAGCTCAATGTTAAAGCAATGGCTCGATCAGGATCTCATTAGAGACCTTATTAGATACGTTTCATGATGAGGGACATGAAGAATTTGGCAGCGTGAGAAGTACAAATCACGCTTTGCTGACGTGTGTCGATGTGTGGCAGCTGTACTGGCCGGATTTCGCCTGTTATGACGTGCATCCAATTGTAAACTACAAAACGTCAAACTCACAAACATGTCAAGACGAATGCAGCCATTTAAGGTGAATGAGGTTACAGAGAGGTGGTGGCTAGTTTTACAACTTTCAAAACATAAGTTCTCATGCAATCACTCAGATTCATCTGTGTAGGTTACAGCACCACCAAGTGGTTCATGTATGAGTCTGTGACAAATAAGAATGTTCAAAATACTAAATGGTATATATTTGAAATGTGAGTTCTTACTTAAAAAATATAAATAAATCAGTACAAATTGCATTTTTATCCAGAAAAAGAGCATCACATCACTGACCCTTTGAGTATTTGGGAAGTTCCGGTCACCAAATAATATTTTTATGAGTCTGAGGGACTGGTTTTCTTTTAAATTCCTCTTTTTTTTTGGCTAAAACTAAAGTGTGGTTTTAAATACTTTCCTTGTGGAGCTTGTTTTACGTGTGTAATGACTGTGGGTAGTGTAGTGTGTGAGTTTGTGTGTGGGGAATGTTTACAACATCACTGTACGTGCAAATCGCTTGTTAAACAAAAAGTCATACGTGCAAGCTCCACATTACAGTGCCGTGATATATAAACCAACAAAAAACTTTGGCAGCTGAGGGAAACTTCTGAAACACCTCTAAAGAATGACAGGTTGTCCTGTTAACAGCCTTCACCTGCCAACTTAAGGTAGCTGCTTTAGAAAAAATATATTAGGAAATGCATTTACACATGATTGAGAAGGCCAACAATTGCATATTGCATTAATAACCATAAAAATCCCTTGATGTTTTGGATGGTTGTTTGCTTGATTCAATCAGAAATTTTTTATATGAAATGCAGAGAACCCCTGCTGAGATACTGAACACCAGGACCCACCACAACGCTAATACCTGAGGTTTGGATGCAAACTCTGATCTCTGGCCTTTTTTACAGACAATCTCATGGCACTTTGAGTGAGAAGCTGTGAGAAAGCGTTTGAGAGTGAGTGTGTAGCTGCTGGCTAGAATGAAAGAGAAATAGAAATAGTTTTTTTTATCAAAATGTTTTAGTGTGTAGAATATTTTTGCACAAATGTTCAAATAATATCATTAACCATATTGTTTAAACACATGATATGACTTCTAATTGATTGATTTTTAAAATTAATTTTTATTATAATTTTTTTGGGGGGGGGGGATAAAATAATAGCCCTATAAAATCTCACTAGTAAAAAATATTTTAGGAATTTAATGTGTACTTTCTATAAGAAAAATAAATCTAAACATTTTTGATATTCAATTCACATTTATATAAAAAAAATTCCCAATAGCATTTCAAAGCAGAAAATGCACCTTTGATACAAACCATTCAAGATTTTATGGTTTGATTAGATAATTATTGAAATTTTGGCAAGATAACAGAAATGTAATTAGTACTGAGTTAGCAAATCTTAATATCTCGACATCAGCAACTGTAAAAACCATTACACTGTTTTAGACATCTGCAGACAACATTTTATTAAGTATTTAAACTTCTGATATTTAATGCCTGCAAATCACAGAATGTACCAAACAGATTCTCATCTGATAGAGCACATTTTATAAAACTGTATAAACTGTGACAATGACTGTACTTTAAAAAAATGTCTGAGTCAGTAAGTGAAAGTCTGAGCAACATTGATTTTGGACAAAGCACTTTCTGGTGGTCTGTTAGTGATCTAAAGACGAGAGGTGTCATGTTGTTTTTGTCTACTACTGCAAAATGATTCTGTATTTTTGTATCTAATTTCACTGACTTGTGTTTTTCTCCATTCTTTGAGCTACAAGTCATCGGAAGAAATGAGTCAAGAGACATTGACAGACTTTTTTTAAACAGATTGTTGTGCTTAATGCAATATTTGTATTTAAAGGGAATTTCTGTCATGATTTACTCACTCTCCACTTCTTCCAGATCTATACGAGCTTCCTTCTGTTTAACACAAGAATGTTGGTAAGGTTTTGCCTTTGACTTCCCTAGTATCTGTATCCACTATAGAAGTCAATGGCCACCATCACCTGTTTGGTTACCAACATTCTTCAAAATATTTTCTTTTGAGCTCAACAGAAGAAAGAAACTCAGGTTTGGACCAACCCGAGAGTGAGTAAATGATAACAGAAATTTTATTTTTGGGTCAATTATCCCTGCATACTCATATTTGAATGGTATTAAAGGCAAAAGTCATTATTTTACTTGCAGTTTCCTTTAGACCATTTTACTTCCAGTATGTTTTAGGCAAAGATCCTTTCATTTAATTGAGTTAGGCCAACATTTTTACACATTTTAAGTTACCACTGGGTGAAATGCGCTTTGACTTTGAAATACTGCCTTATACTGCCACCCTCTGATCAACTGGACACTTGTTGGATTTAATGGTTTTCGTGTTATATCTGTGGGTTTACTGTTGCTGTTTTTTAATAAACATAAAACAGATCATTTTTAAGTAAATAGTAACAAAACAGTTTGAACAAATGTGTTGTTTTTGTAGGTTATTAGTCTCTGTTTACACTAGTGCGTTTTCGTTTTAAATGTACGTGCTTGGAGCAGTCTATGGGTACAACTATGAGCATGATGTTATTGTTTACACGGTCGTCAAGGATACGCAGAGCGAATGTGGCCTGCCACGCCATCGTTTTCGAAAGTCTCCGTTTTGGTCCGTTTACACTGAAACGCAACCCCGGAGTTTTCAAACTAAAACGGGGTCTGCAGCGTTTTCAAAAGTCTCCGTTTTCGAGAGTGTAAAACGCCGGAGTAGTGTAAACAATAGGCGTAACTGTAACAAAAGTTATGCGTTTTCAGCGTTCTCAATCTTCTCTGTTTTATATATATATATATAAAACTATAATAAGAAAAAATGTTATTATTATTGGTGTTGTTTGTAACATATATCCTACAGAGCTTCGACAGGTGCATCGTCTCCTCTCTTCCCTTCTCATCATGGCTTCTTCCTCGCGCTATCTGCATGTTCCACGTCGGCTAAAGGAAGGTCGGCGCCTGTCGTCAGATCCGCAAGGCATTTCGGGCTACTGGAGGCTGATTCGCCTAATAATACAAACAAGCCGCCGGACATAGTGGAAACGGTTGAACACGCAAAAAGCCGCTTGCTTATGAATTAATATAAATTCAGCCTCCATGAATGCATGCTTTTATTATTTCCTCACTCTTTTGGAAGTGGCAGTATATAATTGCGCATGAACTGGGATAAAATATCCAGCACGCGTGACCAATAGCTAACATATCCTACAATAGGAAACACACAGGTAAGATAATCATTTATGTCTTGTTTTTTCATTTATGCAGTGTTTATTGCACTAAGCAGATGTTGAATTTGCATTCATGTGGTGCATTGTGGTTTAATATATGACGACAAAAAAATAATGTGGCTTTAGCTAGCGATCTTGCTGATCAAGTGTGTCATATTTGTCTTGATGCATGAAAAATGCATGTTTTTTTTTTTTTTTTAATTAAAGGCCATTGGGCGCCATGGACGGTCACTTGGACGTTGGATGCTTGAGCCAGCCTGACACATTATAACAATGATGCGTTATGGGAAATAAAATACATAACTGTTTCACGGCTGAACGAGCCATAAGGCCATATGATGTAATAAACGTCTATCTTTAAACGGAGTAGAAATCCCGTGCTATTATTTAGAGGGGAAAAACGGATTAAATGAATTGTACTCGAGTTTGTACAGGTGTATGATGTCGTAGTTAAATGGCATGAAAATGGTCGCCGTTCACCTGTCCCACCTGTTCGCCCAGGTAGTAGCTCCGTGGGATATAGACCCCACGCATATCAACGATACGTTCATCACTAGTTTAGACTTCTTAAGTGAACGTTTTCGTTAACCTGCATGTACTAACAATATTTTCCTTTGAGCTCATAACTGCATTTATGTTTTCAAGACTGAGTATAGCACGAGCCAATAACATTCGAGTGCTGTTTGTGAATACTTCACGAATTGAACGAATACTTCACTGAACGAGTTGCTCTAGGCTAATGGTTGTTTTTTTCTAACAACAACAATAAAAGCCTTAGTGATAAAAGTCATTGCCAACAGTTGGCTAAATAGAAATACAATTGTTTTGTTGTTTGTGAGGAAATTGAATATTGTAGATTTATAAGCATGCACATTTTAATAGAAGATAATAATTGTTTTGGTCCACTTGGTGATTGCTGACAAAGTGGTGGAGTGAATTATTTAATGACTCGCTCACAACACACTTGTAGCCACCTATTGACTGGATCTGAATGAATCCTTTTAGTGAACAGATTCAAAATATTTAAATCACTGGGATGGATCAAATCCTCATCATTTGTCAAAACTTGTGTTGTTTTGTTATAAACAGCCCATTCCGGTCCCTTGAGACTTAGTTTTAGGAAGACGCTTAATGAGGCAACATTACCTCAGCCAGCTAGCTCCAGTCATGTTCCTTTTACTATAGTGGTTGTCATAGATGCAGCCTTGGTTAGATGGCATGCTGCCTCCGCAGATCCAGTGGAAAATCACAGGAAAAAAGGCATCGATGCATGTTGTAGTATTATCATGGCTGTCGAATTACAATCCTATCTATGTAATGATGTAGTGTATCTTTTGAATCCTTGTAGAGCAACATAATTACACTTTAGTTGAAAAAAAAAAAAAGCTGTCCAGCCACCGATGCATGTTTCCAGATGAGGTTTCCCATACTGTATATGACAACAGGTTGCTAAAATGTCATCTAAATTGATGCCAGATGTCCTTCTGAATAATAGCATTTCTACAGTGGATCGTGAGTGTCATCCTCACAGCATCGCTCTGTAGGTGATGATAGTGACCACCATGCAAAGTATTCATAAGTAAAAAAAGAATGTCATTCACATCGACAAGTAGCTGGTAAATCAAAGATGATACTGCAAGCCACAAATTGAAACATTGCTTTCTGGCATAAGGACTTTGCCACAGTTTCGTTATGCTAAATGGTGCTTATTTTAATGCCTTCAATAAGGTCACATCGGCCCACATCCCATGACCATGGTCCTATTCCCTGCATTCCATCATTATTGTAAAGGAGCACTTGCATTGGCTCACCACCATCACCACTGCTCACTGAGTGCAAATTTATTAATGCCAGTTTTCCATTCCTGTGGTTTACAGATAAGACCTGAACCATTAGCTTTTATCCTGCCTAAATTTCATGCTCTGGCACTCAGGAGAATTTAATGGCTCTTCTGTGAAGGCAGACTATGATGCCTCCGCTCAGATCGGCCCTTTGAGCACCGAGCCTCCCTCTCTGAGCGCCTGTCTAAAGCTGAAGCTTAGACAAACTTGCATGAGTCACATGATTGTTACATAGCTCCCAGCATTCCTATATTTTCCTCTGCCCATTGAGGAGGCTGAGCATGGGAGCTTTATGAGAGCTAACAATGAAAGCATGCTTGAGAAGTTGCTCACTCATTGCTGTGAAGCCCCTCCCGCAGGTGTGGGAATGGGCTCTGAAGGAGTAACCAAAGCAAGTATCGATGGAAATACCTAGAAACTTGAGGGGGTTTTTAACCGGGTTAATTAGATTGAAGTGAAAGATCTACTCCTTGAACTTCATGGCAGTTCTTTTCGTGGTAATGACTGGGATGGGCTCTGTCCTGAGGAATTCCTGAGGAAACTCTTTTCCATCTATAGCTTCCGGCAAACGTATGTGGAATATAGAAGGCTTTATAGATTTTACAATTAAAGGGATATTTTTTCCCAAAATACATTGTGTTTTTCGCAAAATGATGTGTTGAGTAGAATGACAGCAGGCCTTGTTTATTATTCACTTTGACCTTGTGAGCCTGTTATAATCTAGCATTTGTTGTCTGAAGTGAGGTCTGGTCTGCATTGTTAATTATCAGTTGTGAATTTTTTAATATGTTATTCTGAAATGTCTCAAACAACCTTTTGTAATATATCGAAGAGCTCTGTTTTATTTTCTCATCATTTTACTTATCTCACTCTCTCTTTCAGTAACACTCCAGTAATGGCGGACAGTATGATGAGTAAAGCAGCCACTATGGAGATTCCTATTAACAGTAATGGGGACTCTAGGAATCTGGCAGAAGATGACAGCCTGGAGCAGGTGAGCGATACATGGTGATTCAGGTAAATTCAGATGCAGTTTACCTGAACTCACCCTATTGGTTGAGTTTTTTTCCGTTTGCAAAGTTGAAGCCGTATCAAATCAACAAAGTGTCAAGCATCAAAATGTGGATGGTTGTGGTGTGGTTTTCATAGCTAGAGTTAGGTTTTCATAGTCTAAAATATAGTTGTCTGCCCAGTTGGTTTAGTTTTGTTGCAGGTTTCACAATATCAGCCATGAGAAAAGATCTCAAGGTAGCAGGTGATACAAACATTGCAGTTTATAATTTTTCAGCTTTTTCTTGAGGACTTAAAATCCATTAAAAATAAGGCTGTCAGGCATGTTAACAAAATGGCTTGTGGCGATACTTCAGTGTAAATCTAATGTGTGTCTTGTCTTAAGCTTTTAAGAAGTAGAAGGCTAATTCAGCCAAGCACAAAGTGTTCAAACCTCTGTATTGTTGAAACCATTGTAAAGAAAAGGTAAAGTGGTAATGTTGTCATAAGACACACCTCTGTAAGACAACTAAACCGAGGCACTGGATCCGGGAGAAGACGTGTTAGGCAAACAGACAAGTAGTGATATTTGCTAGGACATTGAATCATTCCTACAAGGAAGTAAAGGTTCTTTGTTTTAGTTTGTTTTTATATTTTTCCCCCTAACATTTTCATGTTATGTCCGTTTTCAAAAGCGTATCCTAGGATGACTGTGGCTGATCATGTTCACAGTTGCAATAATGGCTCAGCTGAAGGCAGATGGTACTTTGGCGTTACTCTGTCTTTAAATAGATCAGGAGCATTGAGCCAGAATGTGACAACAGACTTTCTAAATGTTCTTGTCTTTCTTTACCCAGAGAGAGAAAGAGTGGCATCAGTTTTTTTTCTTTTTTTAATTATACCTTTGTTCACTGATGTTTGGATTGACAGGGATCTGTTAGCAACCCAATTTATGACTCATGATTAATAAAGAGGGCTTATTCGTTGCTTGATTAGGGCTGAAATAATACAGAATAGTGTAACTCCATGCATTTTTTTTTCTTTTAATGTCAATCCTGGAAGCCTGTCTTTATTGTATTAGCAGGTGCTAATTGGCCGCAAAATATGGATTCCATTGTGTTTGATGGTTTACTTCATCACTGTTTTCAAGTCTGATTTTGTTTTACATTGTGCTTCATTTTTGGTTTGTTTATCTTTCTTTTTGTCTTTTTGTTGTCATGTTCTTCCCCGATGTCTGTGCAGGCTGCAAAGATTCAGTGGAGCTTAAGAGAGAAGGGAGGGAGTCCCACAGGTCTCAGGGTGAGAGGGAACACTGGGAAGGGTGGCAGAGTGTGTGTGTGTGTATGCCTGCACGTGTATGTCTTTCCAGCACATAACTATTTTAGTTCTCCCCATAACCTGGGGCCCGTTTCAGTAAGGAGGTTCAACCAATTCTGAGTTTAAACTTGAACTCAGAGTTGACTTAAGGGATAGTTCACTTTGAAATTAAAATTTGGTATCTATCAGCTTACCCCAAGGGCATCCAAGATGTAGGTGTCTTTTTTTTCTTCAGTAGATCCAATTTTGATGTTTTTAGGTCAAACCGTTCTAGTCTGTCAGTCATATAATGGCAGGTATAGGTCACTGTCTCTATAAGAGGGAAAAAGAACATGCACAGAGAAATCCAAATTAAACAATTCTCCATCGTAACTACACATTGATGGCCTAAGACACGAAACGAGCGGTTTGTGTGAGAAAACGAACAGTATTTATATTGTTTTTTACCTCTTGTACACAACCATGTCCAAGTGATCTGAGTGCGCACACGCATCTGGTGTGTGCGCGCGCGCTCTGGCTCACGCTGCATCCACACGGGGCGTCGGCGTCAACGCTTGACGGAGGGCATGTCTGAAGCGTGGTGCTGACGCGCCGTCATAGTTACAACAACCAATCACATACTTCTCTGGTGTTGCATGAACGGGATTGGGTATTTGCATGAGGCGATCTGATTGGCTGACGCCTCCGTTGGTGCTTGAAAAGTTGCGTCAGCACCACGCTTCAGACACGCCCTCCGTCAAGCGTTGACGCCGACGCCCCGTGTGAATGCAGCGTGAGCCAGAGCGCGCGCACACACACGTCATATAATTAAGTATAAGTTACCTCTCTTTCAGAAACGGGCTTGACTTACCCTGTTTTCCCGGGTTTGACAAACCTCCCATTTTGAAACGGAAAACCCAGAGTTTCCCTCATTTCAGGGTCAACATACTCAGAGTTTTCACTTAACCTCCTTTCTGAAACGGGCCCCAGGTCACAATGGACAGGATGTTTTTCAAATCACACGCATTATTTTTTTGGCCTGTGTGTGTTTTGGCCCTGTTAATCAGTTACAAATCCAGATCTCTCTGTAGTATTAACCCATTGTTAGTGACGTTTTAGTTTCTATTAACTCTGTATGTTCAATGAAATTTTTATTAATCTTTACAATTAATTTTTTGTTATTTAAAGGGGGTACTGCATACAGTACTATGACTGAATCTTTTTTTTTACATGAAGGGTCTCAGACTTTTCAGGTCATAGTTTTTGAAGCTTGCATTGGAAATCCATTTAAATAATCAGTATTGATAGACATAGTCATATACTTGTAACTTACATTCTAATGTTTAACTAAACTTTCTTATTTAACTTTAGTCAGAGTTTAATTAATATTATATTTAACACATCAAAAACAGCTGATCAAACCATTGCGGATTTACAGACCTACCATTAAACCCCTGTTTTATCAGCAATAATGTTTACAGATGTTGTTGTTTATTTATGAGAAAGCTCTTTTTCTTAGTTTATTGTCTCGGATAACACGTAACACACTGGTGTGGGTTGTTGAGTTTTTATAGTCACTAATTTGACTTGTTTCAGATAACAGACTGTTTCTTTGTGCTGCAAATGCCTTGTAAGCTTTGGTGTCAAATTATTTTACTACATCAAGGAAACACATTGATTTTTCAGCGGGTTTGTTTTCACAGGAAATAGTTTTTTTTTTTTACGTGATTCACAGGCACATGAAACATGATAATTATTGGTCTAGTGTGATTCTAACCCTAAAATGTTCTAACATTTTACAACTTTTGCCAATGTTTGTTTTTGTAGAACTTACATGATTGGTTCATTTCATGAAAAATAATGCCAGGAAATAGTTTTTTTTTTTTTACGTACAACAGAAGGATTCACAGGCACATGATACATGATAATTATTGGTCTAGTCAAAAAGTGATTTATTCTAACCCAAAAAGTGAAAAAATGTTCTCATTCCACACAGACTGATATATTTAATTTCATTTTACAACTTGAAAACCCCAAATTCAGTATCCAGAAAATGAATATTACTTAAGACCAATACAAAGAAAGGATTTTTAGAAATTTGGCCAACTGAAAAGTGAGCAGAAGCACTCAATACTTAGTTGGGGCTCCTTTTGCCTGAATTATGCAGCAATGCGGCGTGGCATGGTCGATCATTTCATGAAAAATAATGCATAGATTTTCTAGGTTAGGTAGGCGAGTTTGCTATTACAGTCTTAAAATCTCTTCCTCTATTTTTTTTATTGCTTTTCCTGGTTACGGCTGTGTTGACCATGGACCTCAGAAAACACAGTGGACCAACACCAGCAGATGACTGCACCCCAAACCATCACTAGGACTTTACACTGGACAGCAACATGGATTCTGTGCCTCTCCTCTCTTCCTCCAGACTCTCTGATCAAAGGAAATGCAAAATTTACTTTCATGTGGACCACTCAGGCAGCCCGAGACGCTTCTGACGCTGTCTGTTGTTCAAGAGTGGCTGACACAAGGAATGCGACAGCTGAAACCCATGTCTTGCACGTCTGTGCGTAGTGGTTCTTGAAGCACTATCAGCTGCAGTCCACTCTTTGGAATCTCCCCCACATTTATGGAGTTTTGTTTACAATCCTCTCCAGGGTGCGGTTATCCCTAGGCTATTAATCATGAACAGCCAGCCTCCAATGACCTTTTGTGTCTTGCCCTCCATGTGCCAGCTCTGTCATCAAAGGTAAAATCATGCCTTTCAGGTGTTTTGAGTTAATTAGCTATTAAGTGTGGCACCTTCAATTGAACCTTTTCACAATATTCTATTTTCTGATACTGAATTTGGGGTTTTCATTAGTTGTCAGTTATAATCATCAAAATTAAAATAAATAAACCTTGAAAAATAGTCTGTGTGGAATGAATATACATTATACAAGTTTCACTTTTTGAATGGAATAGTGAAATAAATCAACTTTTTGATGATATTCTAATTATATTTGTTTTTTTGTTTTTTTTTATTTTTTTCTAAACGGACTGGGGAAATAAATCTGTGTATAATTAGGCTAGTTTTAGATTCACTTGACCCCAATCAAAATTGGAGTTTTGTTATTAGTGATATTTACCATGTTTTGACTTTCTAAAGAAAATACATACATTCATTTTTCCTAGATACACTTGGAATTGTACAATATGGTTTGCATAATTTCCACTATGGGTTTTCAATTCCTTTCTTTCCTATGGTGCAATCCAGAAGAGACCCCAGGGCCTCCAGAGGCATTGGTCATTATGTGTATAGGTATTCAATGGCCCATGCTTAATGGCTTTTAAGTTTGACATTAACCAGAGTGAAAAACGCCACAGATCCGAATAGACAAATAAGCTTCAGCTTTATTTTCTTTTTGTTTGTTTGTTTTTTAAATAAATTTCCTCTGCAATGGAAAATGAGGCTTCTGCAAAGTAACCCAGACAAAACTGACTGTTTTTGATTTGATTTTAATTTAGTTACATGTGGCTAACAAAACCACTTTTTGTCTGGACAGGATTTGGGATTGTAAAGTGACCATCCTGGCCCCTTAAATTTATTCACTTCTGATTCAGTGAGGACCTTCTGTCTTTTTTACCCTTTCTCAGGCCCTGCGGTCCGTCTTAACACTGACTTTTTGGGCAACAGACGCATTCCAAATGAAGGGCAAGGTCATTCATGCCTCATTCGTAACGCATCTCTCTTCTTTCTTGTTTTCCACCTTCCCATGGTGCCTTGAATTATAGTCCTTTTCAAAACTGTTTTTGTCTTTCCTAGGGTATGGGATGCTGTACTACAGGAATAAATTTAATCGCCTGGCTTTTCTTTTCTCTCTTAGCAGATTGGACTGGGCTACATTTTCTCTCTCTTCTTTCTTGCAGGGTTAAGGTTGCTTTTTTCACTTGCAGGAATTTTGTAATGAGGAACCTTTTGTCATTTTCCTTTGAAAATCAGTTTAAACTGTATTCTGGCTTTAATCTTGCTGACTTTGCAGAGGAAATGTTTAGAAAAATCCGCTGCAGAAAGGCTGGGTGTAAAATATGTGTGGTAAATCCTTTTTTTTTTTTTTTTTTTTTTTTTTTTTTTTTTTTTTTAAGACAAGTTACTGTATGATACGTCACACTCTTTTTTTTTAAAATGAATAATTGTAGTTAAAAATAAATTATCAGACATATTGGGGTTTAAAATAACAGTCGTTTGATGTTAATTGAACTGTAAATTGTCTCCATCTGTTTGTCATGAGGCTGCTGATTTAACAAAGTATCAGTTGTGTGCTTTCTTGTTTTCATTTCATCTTAGTACATTATCACCTCTCTCTCTCTCTTTTTCCCTTTCCCCTCCCTCCATCCTCCTGCTCTTCCTTCACATTCACACACATACGCATTGACATTACACACTTCACTCATATGGTATAACCCATTCCTTTGTAAAAATCATTTTCCCAAATTGCCTAAATAATTGTAAAACTTCTTACATATCCACCACCTACTCCCTGTTCCCCATCATATACCCCCAACATCCCCTGCTATCCCTGGCCATGACCACCTCCAGACCTGCGAATGAAGTCTAGGGGTGTTAGCATTGCCCCAAGCCAGATTGCTGCCTGCCGAATAGCCCACCAATCAGAAGACATCCCCTGTATCCCAGGTATTCCAAAGAGCGCTGGATCATTTAAGGGCTCTTTGGCAACACATTCCCCCTACTTAGTAAAACACTTTCATTTATTCACTCTCATCTCATCTGTTTCACATATAGCTGATGCACTTTCAGAGCTGTCTGTCTCTATGATGCAGTTATACCAACAATATCTGCAAATGATGTGTAAATAATGTGGAAGTATAGACAGTTGTACAGTGTATATGTAATTTGAAACTTACTATAAGTATGTTCTGTGTATCAGGGTCCAACATGCATCACGGCAGTAGCAATTCCTCCATGACAGCAGAAGAGGCCACAAGAGGAGTTGCTGTGGAGAAATTTGACATTGTGAAGAAATGGGGCTTTAACACATACAAAGTTTGTCAATTAACTGTTTTATCGTTTGTGATTAGATGCCATGTGCTGTTAACCACTCCTATTCTAAAGCCATTTGTATTTGTTATCCGTGTCTCCCTTAGTGCACCAAACAGATGATCTCTGAGAGGTTTGGCCGTGGCTCACGTACTGTGGATTTGGAGCTGGAGGCTCAGATCGAGGTTCTGCGGGAAACCAAACGAAAGTACGAGAATGTGCTGCATTTGGCGCGAGCGCTAACCAACCACTTTTACAGCATGGTGCAGACGCAGAACGCCCTCGGAGACACTTTTGCCGACCTCAGTCAGAAGTCTCCAGAACTTCGGGTGAGGCAGCGTGGCCAACTTAAGATTTATGACATTTGTTGTGATTGCCATGCATAATTATGGGACTGCTGTAAACATACTCAAGTATTTCATACTGTTGCGGAATGTATAATTCAAACTGTCAGTGTTAAAAATAACTAGTGCTTACAGACGGGGAAGATTATGTCACCAAGCGCTAAAAGGCCACAATTGTTTTTGGATTTACTTTAGCGTTTGTGTTTTGTTATTTATACACAGCGTCAGAAAAGAATGTCTCTAACATTGCTGGATGGATTGTCTAAAAATACTTAAACATGAAAGCTGATTGTTATGTACAGCTGAGTGTTATTTTAGTATTATTTATATACTCTTATAGCATTTAGTAATATTTTGAATTGGCTTTTATTTTAATATTTTCAGTTTTCCTTTAAAAAAAACATTTTTCTGTTTAAATTGATCTTATTTTTAGTTTTAATCATTTTAGTACTTAAAATTATTTCATTCCATTTAGCTGCCAAGGCAATATTTCATCTAATATTTATATTTTGATTTCAGCTTTATATTTCAATTCAAAGTTTAGGTTTGTGGTATTGTTCATGCACAGGATGAGTTCGGGTATAATGCAGAAACACAGAAGTTGTTGTGCAAGAATGGAGAGACTCTGCTCGGTGCCATCAACTTCTTTGTGTCCAGCATCAACACACTGGTGAACAAAACAATGGAAGACACATTGATGACTATCAAGATGTATGAGAATGCCAGGTAAAAGCTATTCCAGCTCTGTAGCCTTTAGTATAGTAGCCTTCATTTGTTTTTTTCCAAGGTGCTTCAAGTGTTCTACTTGTCTGCAATATGAAGAGGCACTGGGCCCTACTTTCTGTCAGGGCTGGAAATTCAAGCACTTGAATTGTGTTTTAGGTTAATTAGCCTTTAATGCTACTGGACGTTGAGAGGGTCATTATACGTTACAGTTGTCTGGTTTAGTATCGAATATAGCTGCACGTGCAGACGAGATGGTATTGAATGAACCCGGAGTGAGGCACCAACAGGCATTGACAATGACTGGCCCTCTTACTCAGTCTTTAGATTGAAAAGAGAAAAAGGAGTAACATATCCTCTATCACAGTTATTTATTTTGTGTGGTACATGTTGAGATCTTTGAGAAAACTTTGATGCTTTGTGCTTTTATCTGATGCAATTCTAGCTACCTTTAATGTCAGATTACATCATAAATAACTTTCAACTTTGGGCATCACATTGTATAAAAAATTAATTTAATATGGTGGTGTTGTTTTTTTATGGTGTTTCTCTGATCTCCTATAGACTAGAGTTCGATGCATACAGAGCAGATCTGGAAGAGTTGAACATGGGCCCACGGGATGCTGTTACTATGGCTCGTATCGAGGCTGCTCAGCAGCAGTACCAGATCCACAAGGACAAATATGAACGTCTCCGCAGTGATGTCAGCATCAAGCTCAACTTCCTGGAAGAAAACAAGGTGCCCGACCACCCGCATAACTTCCTCTTGAAATCACTTAAGTAGCCTGTAATCTATTTATTGTCTCTATCTTGTCATCTGACATGATTTGTGTATCTCTCTCACAGGTCAAAGTGATGCACAAGCAACTTCTGCTGTTCCATAATGCCATCTCTGCCTACTTTGCTGGAAACCAGCAACAGCTGGAACAGACCCTCAAGCAGTTCAACATTAAACTCAAACCACCAGGGGCTGACAAACCTTCTTGGCTGGAGGAACAGTGAAAGTGCCCGTTTACCTCTGGTTTCCTGTTGTATGTCTTTAGCCACACAGAGCAACACAGTAGGACCACAAGAAACCAGCGTTCTGAGATGCTAGCAGAGACAGGGGCTCCAACAAAGCCTCCTTCACACTAACTCTCTCTATACTTCTCTTCCTTGATTCTTCTCCTTCTCCTCCTCAAACTGTTCTTGCTCTGAGACTGTTTTCAAGTGTCTGAATAGTCACCTCTAGTATGTAACTGGTCCTAAAGGCTCCAATCAAATGTCAAAGGTATCAGTTTCAGCTTCATCCCTATAAATATCATTAAACCGACTGAAACAATCCTTCTGATATATCAGTCAGAACAGCTGTTTTTTTTTTTCCAGATTATGCTCAGTCTTACACTCTCCCTCTATCTCTCTCTCTGTCAGTGACCACATCTTTAGGAACTTTTTCCTTTTGTTTTTCTGTGAAAAGCGTTTTATTTTGCTATTACTGTCTTTTTTCTGTATTGTAGATTTGGTCTTATTGCTAATGGGGGATGCAAATTATTCCTATCACAGAGCTTTCAGTGTTCAGTGTCGGTGGTTCTAACAAAAAGTAATTTTATTTTGATAAAATTCAGATATAGTTTTATCTGATATTGGTATTGCATCCTTGTACATTTGTATGTATACTAGGCCATGAGAGTACTGTTAAGTCAATCCTTGTCCAGTTGTCTCTCTTTAAAATACTTTGAATACATGAAATACTACATTTAATATCTTAAAATGAGTTACTCATTTTAAGTTATTTAACCTCAAATTAATAATACTGAAAAATGTTACGGACTGAATTTCATCAGATGTGGATACAGTTTCCTGCACGTTTTTAACAAAGTTCCGGAACATGAATCTAAAATCACTGTCTTTACTCAATATTGATATTTAAAGCTTTGAATTTATGAGGCATGATTGTTTTCTCTAAAGGAGAGGAGTGTTTTTTTTTTTTGTTGTTGTTTTTTTTTGCAGTTTGTTTTATTTTGACAATTATAGTTTGTCATATTATGTACCCAATAATGCCGTAGAATATTTGTAGGTATATTATGTTCATTTTTAAGTTAATAATCATAAGTTAATCAAGGAAGTGTATGTGTGAGTTGTATTTGGTTGAATTAACATGGGCCAGTTATTGAGGCCCATTGTTATCTGCCTCTTTATCGACCAAAATATGCACTAGAGTTTATGTACTGACCTGTGTTCTGTTAACATCAGCAAAGCCCTAATATTGTCCATTCAAATTGCAATTGGTTCTGATGCACCCTGTGTTAAACGCCTTTATCTGCCTTGCTTAAAAAAAAAAGGCAATTTTCCCCAATGAAATATTTATATACCCATTAATATCATGGTAACTTTTTTTTTCTGTCATCTTAGTGCTAATGTATTATTCCATTAACCCTCACAAGTTTCACAAAATATAGTACAAAATCAAACAGATTTTGTAATAATTTAACAATATAAACATTTCAAAATATATATTTTTTGTATGATTTTTTTTTATTTGTGATCAGATGGTATAATCAGATGAGTCTTACTGGGTTTTCATTCACTGAAAATATCTACATAATGCTCATTGATAGCCTTTTTTTCTATAAATTAGTAAGATTTTTTTTCAACATGCTCAAAATACACTTGGAAATGCTGATTTTGCTTAAAACAGACTTGATGCAGTGATGACGGTTAAAGTGCAGACTGCCAGATTATAGTTTGTCAGCCTAGTTTTATTTTTTTATTTCATTACGCAAGACTGAAATAACGACTACGATCTAATGTTCAGTACATTTGAACATTGCATTAAATCTTTCTAAGCTTGAGATGAAGCAATACTGAAGATGTTTTTAGAACGTGTATTTTCATGTATGCCTATATTGGCTGTCCCTTGTGTTTCTGCATGGCAGGTCTGATGACATTAGCTGTACATTTCCATGCATTGTGATTCAATCCTGTTCAATGTATCAGTAAAACACTACACGGGTAGTAGTGCAGGAAAATGTTTTATAGGAAAAACAAAACAAAACAGAAAGGTTTCTTGTGAATGTTAAAGAATGCTTGAAATTTAGTTTAAATGTCAATTATGAACTATTGAAGATCGTACAAGGTCTTTTTTTTTTAATTGTATTTAAATTAAATTGCCTAAATTGATTTTGTTTTTAAGGACCACATGGTAACCTTAGAAGAGAGACTTTTTATATCAAGTATTTTGTTTATGTCCTGGCACATTTGTCAGAGATGGTAGTGTGTGTGATTTTCATCTTCAGAGCTGGAGAAAAGGGTTTTATCTTGAGCCCCAGAGACTGAACTGATTCATGAAGTGATGGACATTTGTACCAGACCAATGGGATTTTAAATTTAGACCTCCTGAACACTAATTCAATTTCATTTTCTTTTAGATCAAATGCATCCATTAAGTTTTTTGTTGTTGTTGTTGTTTTTTTTATTGTTCTGGGATTATTATTTGATTTCTGTTAACAGAAGTGTTTGGCATTGAAATGCGTACTCCATTAGTAGTTTTAGAGCATAGCAGAATGAAAGGGTTATAAATATTAACATATTTATACAATCAATAAATATGCTTTGTGGTATTGTACTTTATGAATGATTGTATATATGTAAAGATAATTGACAGATTTTGAAACTGGAATCCCATGATGTTAGCCTTTGCTCCTGGCTTTGACCAAACCTTTGACCAACAAACGTACAAGAACCCAACAGATAAAATTTGAAAAGTTTGCAAAAACGGTCTTTGTGTCATTTGTACTTCGCTGATGTCCTGTTTGGCTTTTTGTTTTACTTTGACCCTGTTTGTCTTTTCCAACATATGAACAGAAGTCAGGCCATGCAAAATTAATGCTGACCACTAGAGGGAAATGTTGAATATGGAATTACAGATGTCTCTTCAATTTTAGGGCCAGTACTCTAGTAATCTAATTAAATCTTTACATCACTGGATAATAAATGAAAGCTAATAAAACACATTGTTAACCTTCACACAATTTCTATAGACTGTAACATTGTAAAATTCTATAGACTGTAACATTGACTGAATAGATAACCAACCTTTTCCCTCAAGTGCAAAACTATTTCTACCAAAAACATTTTAACCTGTTTCTGAGGAGAAATAATTTTCTCTCGACTTACTATATAGGCTCGTTGGTTTCACAATAAAATAGGCCTACAGAAGCCCGACTGGATTCAAGAAACAAATTCGTACTTTGTATATGTTACACTTGTTGAATAAAGCCGATAGTGGACAATGTAACTACATTTTTAAAGATATATGAGATCTTTTATACACTGCAAAACGACTCGACTTACCTTCGACAGTAATAAATCTGCAGCTCCGTTGTGATTCAAACTGTAGTCGCGCGACCTGTATTAACCCAGCGTGCTGGATTGTTACTAAAAATAATTTAACATAATGACCCAGTATGTGTAGTTTCATTTCTTCTTTAATTGTGTAGAATGTTCTTTCTTAAGAACAAGATGTGTTATAAATAGCAAAGGTGAGAGTTGCTCAGGTGAGGGAGCGCGCGTGAGGGGGTGTGGTCACTCTCATCCATTAAAGTGCTCGTGCAGGGAGTTGATGGCGTTTGACATGTGGATTGTATGTTGACCTTCTCCAACAATGGACGTCAGTTGATTAAGCGTTTATCAGCACTAACCTGATATTATTTACTTACCGGTACGTACATCCATAAAGAAATTCATTTTCTGTTGCTTTTCACATAGTTTTCCGATAATCGGTCATGTACTGCCTTTTAATTATACCCTTGTTTGAGAGTTGCACATTTCAGAGTTTGATAAATGCCTTGTCAATATATTTTCACCATAATTTTACACAATTTTGGCGTTAACTATTTTGTTTGAAAAGATAGAGCTGGAATAATGTAGTGATGTCTATCATTGTATTTGTTTGATCGGCCTCTTTTGTAAATACATGTGGAATTGCTGTAAGTCACGTACTAAGTCCATTCGTTGTGTATTTCAATACAAAAATAATGATTTTATTAAAATATTAATATATAAAAGATAGTAATTGTGTTAATGTTTATAAATGCCATTAATATTTATATATAAATTACCAAAATCTAATTTGTAGGCTATATGTAATGATAGCCATGTCAAAAGCAGCCAATAGAGTTTAAAAGTAGAGAGACCAAAGTACGTGTGATATGCAAAGTTGCCTTTATGCTTGATAATCTTAATTAAATGGTTTGTTTGACTGCCTGTTGAAGTTACTGTGCAAATTGGTCTTGTAAAGTATTATCTCACTTTGTGGTTTGCTCGCACAGCTACCTTTTTTAAATAAGCAACTTGCTCTTCCAGTGTAAGTGTTATCATTGGAAATTCTTATGTTGGCTATTTTGATTCTCGCCATTTGGTTTTTTCCAACAGTAATCCATAGTTTTGTAATGTTTAATGCCTGTCAGTGTGGGGGCAAAATATGTTATTGATGGTATAAATCTTGCATGCCTAAAGTTCTTTTTTAGAAGTGCAATGTTCATTTAGAATTCTGGGTCAGTATGACACATCATTTGCCTCTCACTGTTTCGTATTTTTATATTTTTTCCTGATATTTCTATCAGGTCCCTCCAGATTTGTCCACTCCGTGTCCTCCAATGGATGGAGCTCCAGTTGTAACCACGGCACCTCTACCTCCTCTGCCTCCTGACCCCTCTAGATGCTTTCAAAATGAGACCTCACCCTACATACGTATTGCACAGCTCCCTCTCATGGGCCCTCCCCCTCCACCTCCCCCTCCTCCTCCCCCTCCGCCACCACCACTGCCACTACCACCCCCACCTCCTTTACCTATGGGGGACCCCTTCACCCAGACTGTCCAACAGCGCTCCAAAATGCGCAACTTCAACTGGGATGCCATCCCCAGGCACAGCGTGTTGGGCAAGCGCAACGTGTGGACAGCCCAACGTAACCTCGAGAACTTTGAGCTGGACACTAAACGAATGGAGGAGCTTTTCAGCCACAACGAGCACCACGGTTTGGTCCGTAAGGGTGGGACGGTCAGAAAAAGTGTGTGGGGACTTTCGCAAATCACTACAGAATCCGAGAATGTAAGTGGCTCTGCTTAAAAGTTGATTGAAGCTAAACTTTGCTGTAAAGCTGATGTTTGTCATGGGAAACTAGTCATGTATACCTACAGCTGTACTTGCCAGTGAGGCCCTTTAGTTGAGATGGTACTGCAGGATTGAAAGGCAGCTCAGATGTCATCTCTTGTGTATCAAGATTCAAAGTGCAGGACAGGAGCAAGTGGGTGAATTAAACATGAAATCTAGTACTCGCTAGTGTCTCTCACCTTTCAAACGTTCAGGCTAATAATCTGGAGAGGTGACTCCAGTATTGATGCTCTGATAAAGCTTTAGTATTGGACATAATGTCTTCTGAGACCCATCAAAGTGTTTTCTTTCTTGTTTAACCCTCCTGTCCCCAAGGCCATTGTAATAGTTTAAAAAACATGCTTTACATTGAAGTATGAACTATGAAAAGTGATCAAATGTCTAGATGAAACACTTCAAATTAAGATATTTATATTACTTAGGAAAATTGCAGGTATTAAACATGAATGAAATGAACACTCACATTTCCCCTTAACAATTGTTTAAATGTATAACGAGAGATTCGTTTTCAAAATTACTATTATTATTTTGCATGTGCAGCCATGCGGTTTTTGGGACCTCAAATATTAAAAGGAAAAACAATACATGAACTATAACTAGATGGGTTTTTTTTTTTTAAAGTATGTCATGTTTAAGTTATTTTTAGTTTAATTTTCTGTGGCATCATGAATATTTACCAATCCTATCTGCATAATTTAAGTTCAGGAAGACACCTTTTCTTTTATATTTTACTGTTATTGCACAAACCTAAGGGTGGCCTGGCCAGATTATTTATGTGCTGTCTGCACTACCATTGCACATCTATTTAAGGAAAATGTACTGTTTGTGAGGAAGTTCAGCTCAGAAATGTTGAACCATTAATAACAGAGTAGCCACGTCGTTTTGATTCCATTTCCATCTTGTCTTATACTGTGAATGGCGCGTGTTTAACTTCATGCTTCCTAGATTATATTTTTAGTTGCTGTCACTGAATGTTATATAATATATGCTATTTCAGTAGAGTAATTGACACAATACTATGTCTTTTTAGGTATCAATTATCAACTCTAAGAAAAGCATGAATATTGGGATTTTGCTAAAACAATTTAAAAGGTAAGGTACATTATTAAATTGACTGTTTTCTTAAGTTTCATATACAAATCTTTATATACTGTATATATTGAGCCATGATCACGTGTGTTTAAGTAGTTTTTTTTATTTTTTACTCCGTGCTTGAGGTTGTATCTCAATCTGAAATGTTTTGAGCGTCTCGAAGAACATTACGCTTAATTACATCCATTATAAGTAATATGTGACCCTGGACCACAAAACCAGTCTTAAGTCACTGGGGTATATTTGTAGCAATAGCCAAATATACATTGTATGGGTCAAAATTATTGATTTTTCTTTTATGCCAAAAATCATTAGGACATTAAGTAAAGATCATGTTCCATGAAGATATTTTGTAAATTTCTTACTGTAATTATATCAAAACTTAATTTTTTATTAGTTAAATGCATTGCTAAGAACTTAATTTGAACAACTTAAAGGTGATTTTCTGAATATTTCGATTTTTTTTTTTGCACCCTCAGATTCCAGTTTTTCAAATAGTTGTATCTTCGGCCAAATATTGTCAGATCCTAAAAAAAAAGCTTATTTATTCAGCTTTCAGATGATGTATAAATCTCAATTTGGAAAAATGTACCCTTATGACTGGTTTTGTGGTCCAAGGTCACATATGTGTAACAAGCTGCTAAGAGTAGGCTACACAAAGTAACTCGAGTACGCCATTTAAAAAATCTCTCTCTCATCTGTTTTCGATGCATTTTGCAGGGCACCGAAGGACATTGTGGAGGCCGTCAGGAATGGTAACCTGTGCTTTGCTTCTGGGAAACTGAGGGAGCTCAACAAGCTGTTGCCTGATGACATAGAAGTGAGCTGGTTTTCTCTATATGACCTCAATGTGCTGTGCTATTGATCAGCGATGTGATCAGCTGTGTTTTTAATGCTGCTTTTGTATTGACATGTTCCAGACTAAGAAGCTGATGTCATTCAGTGGAGATCTATCTCAGCTAAACGAGGCTGACCGTTTCATGGTGATGCTGGTTCAAGTGCCAGGGTGTGTTTTCTTGTTATGGTTCAAAGCATTTGAAGGGCCAATTTCTGTGCTGTTTTGTATAAATGTTCAAACAGCTGATTGAAATGGGCTTTAGCTAAAAAGCTGCTAATAATTCTGTGACTTTTATTTGTTTCCAGGTATAGAGTGAGGTTAAAGAGCTTGCTCCTCAGAGAGGAGTTTTTTCCCTTTATTGAGGAGATCAAACACTCCATTGCTGTCATGACAGCCGCTGCTAATGGTACTTTTCATCTTTTTGTATAGAAAGTTATACAGTACTGACTATCAAACCTATGTATGTATGTATGTACACATACACACATACATACACTGGGGTCTGAAAGTCTAAGATCACTATTATCAATTTTGCTTCAAAATGCAGATTTATTTATTTTTTCACTAGAAATTGTATTATCAGTTTAGGTTTGCGTAAAACCTGATGAACATGTTCTCCAGCATGATTTAACATTTGTCCAAAGAAAGAACATCTGACTGTCTGTAAAAAGGAGTTTGAGATCAGTGCCACAAATTTACTTGATTAATGGGCTAAAAATTGTGCAAAATCTGTACTACTGTATTTATAACCCTGTTTCTTTGTTTTAAAGTATTTAAATCAAAATTACCTTACAGATTTAAAATAGTTTCTATGTGATCTCAAACTTTTAGACCTCCATTTTATATACAGTACTATGTAATCTGTCAAAATGTTTAAAAATGTATACAATTTAATTCACAAGTCTTTAGTCTGTAAGATTATTTTTTTGAAAATGTTTTTGGAAAAAGGTGTCTTATGCTTACCAAGGTTGCATTTTATCATATCAAATCCAATAAAAAACAATAATACCGTGAAATGTTACAATTTAAAATAGGACTTTTCTATTTTAAAATATATACTTCTGAAAGTAATTTATTCCTGTGATGGAAAGCTGAATTTTCAGCACCATTACTCCAGTCTTCAGTATCACAAGATCCTTCAGAAATCATTTTAATATACAGTACTGATTTGCAGCTCAAGAAATTATCAATGATAAAGACAGTTATGCTGCACACTTAATTGTGGAAACATTGATGCATTTTTTTTTCAGGATTATTTGATAATAACATTTATTAATGAATGTACCGTTATTTTTCATTAATTTTGCTAAATAAAAGTGTTAATTTCTTTAAAACAAATCTTACTGACCTTAAGCTTTTCTCTACCTACCAGAGTTGCTGGCATGTAATGACCTACATTCAATCATCAGACTGGTGCTGAAGGCTGGTAACTACATGAATGCTGTGAGTGTCACATGGTCCGTCTTGTTTGTTATAAATACACTGTTCCTCGGTGTGAACTAGAGCTGGAGCAGATAAATGACGGGCTGTATCTTGTTCAGGGTGGCTACGCAGGTAGTGCTATTGGCTTCAGGATGACATCATTGCTCAAACTGGTGGACACTAAAGCAAATAAACCTGGCATGAACCTTATGCACTATGTGTCCATGGTAAATGAAGTGATCACTCTTTTTAGGAGTTTTTATTATTAGATGTTGATTCATGAATATATCTCTATACTTTTATGACACTTTGACTGCATGTTTATTATTTTCTGATTATTATAGCAAGCCCAACAAATTGATGAAGCTTTGTTGCGTTTCGCTGAACAGCTTCAACACATTAGGATTGCTGCAAGGTATATATAATAAAGTTTTGTATTGTTTAGGTGATGCATTTAGGAGTAAAATTCTACTTTATTTATAAATTCAAAATAGGATCCAAAAGCAGGAGGTGGAGGTGGACTTTCAAAGGGAGTTGGAGAAAATTAGGGAAGCGAAGATGGATGCCAGTAAACAGCCTGATCTACTACATCAGATGGAAGCATTTCTTCGTGTAAGAATAATTTGGGCTTTTCATATAACCTACATGAAAATGCATTGAAATTCCAGTGTAATGTCAGGTTGCTGGTTTTGAAATGTCTTGGATTACCAGTATTCAGGGAGTAATATATGTCTGCTCCTGTACAGACGGCAGACATTCGGCTAGCAGATGTGGAGGCCTCCCTTCAGGAACTGGACAGCATCAGTACTTCTGTGGTAGAGTACTTCTGTGAAGACCCAGCCACATTTAAACTAGAGGAGTGTTGCTCTATCTTTCATTCCTTCTGTGAGAGGTTTGAGAGAGCTACACAGGTAACATTTCATGTCTTATAAATGAAAACACAGGAAACTGTAAACTTTATAAGCAGGGTGGTGCCCAGTGTGTGTTGTTACAGTTCAAATACTTTAATCAAATTTCTGTTGCTTATTACTTACAAAATGTATTTGGTTTTAGATGTGAAAAATGTAGATATTATTTGTAAGCCTAGGATGAAAAGAAGTCAATTGCACCACACATTTACCTTGATTTTTCATGGTTTTATTCACACGTAACGTTGTATTTCATCTCAGACATGCTTTTTACTGACACTGTTGACTTACTGGTAAAAACATGTATAAACAAGCTTTTTTTTGAAGAAACATGACAGGACAAAAAGGTGCAGTTGTGATGGAAGTGACATCACAATTTTATTTGTCTTTTTGTGATCAACATCAATGTTGTTATATGCAAAGTACATTTGCAGGCAAAGCCTGTGAGAACAAATGAAGACGAGAATAAATTAGAATACATGTGTAACGTGTAAATATTTGTATTAACATTAGATTCAACAACTCCAACATAAACTGAACAAGTTTTAGACATATATACACTGCCCTCCAAAAGTTTGGAAACACCCCTGGCAAAGTGTGGTTTTGGACGATATTAGCATAAATCCTTATAATTTTTTGGTGCAAATACATTAAAGTAACCTGACATTATCATTGAAGACCAGCAATAATAATTTTCATTTTGATTACAGTACATAATAATGGCAATATATACATGTCAAAGTCAGACATGGAACTGGACCGTGATGTCCGTAAGAAGTGTCCAACCAGTGTGAATCATCTTTGGGCAATCCTTCAGGAGACTTGGAGTAATATATCAAGTCAATGTTTGAATAAACTGACAGCTTGGATGCCCAGATTATGCAGAGCTGTAATAGCTGCTAATGGTGGATATTTTGATGAATCGAAAATTTAAGTTTTTTCTATGTATAAACTGTTTATTTAATAAAATATGTTTTCGTAGTTTGTGTTGTCCCTTATCAGTGCAAAATTATCACATATATATATATATATATATATATATATATATATAAGCAAAAAAAGAAAGAAATCATATCTGTCGCCCACATCACTTCTATGTCCTACAGGAAAACCGTGAGCGTGAAGCGGCCGAGATTCGCAAGCGGCAGCAGAGAGAAAGAGAAATGCTGACCAGAACGACTAAGCGCCGATCCACCGGCACATGCTCCAATCGGGATGTAACCAATGAAGCCTCCGCTCTGGAATCTGTCCTGACCAGCTTTCTCAGCCAACGTCCTTCTCGCAGGAGGCCCGGTGGGTTCATACCTGTCGCAAACAGCCCCATCAAGAACATCTGCCCTCAGGTTGAGGAGCGTGAGAGCAGGGGGGATCTGGACAGCCCTGTGGAAACCGAGGAGAAATTTAAGATCTCAAAGGTGGAAGAACCAGATAACATCTGCCAAAAGGAGGAGGGTCCACCCTGTACCGTTAATGATGTTAAGCGGGCACGAGCTGCTTCCAAAAGAGGCCAGTGCATTGATGATGAACCGATTCCTGAAAGCGATGACCTCAAAGAATGTGGGTGTAGCAACACCTCAGCTAAAGAGTTTGGAGATGGAACGATGAATAAAGAAGTTGAGGAGATTGGAGACATGGATAAAGGAGAAGCAAAAGAGGAGGAGGACAATGAGAAAATAGAAGAAGCAGACAAAATGCCTGAGCTCTCCGGCAAGATCCTCCGCTTTCAGGATTGTGGCATTGGCAGCCTGAACGCAACTGCTACACCTGATCGTTCCCGAGGCCATGCCATGTGCACTTCCACTCCTCGACAGAGAGATATAAAAGAGGTAGATCTGGCCTTGTACAATGGACTGGGAAGTCTAGGCTCACCGTGGACCATCCTCAGCCCTCGTGTTTCTCCCCGTAACACGCCCCTCCGCAGACACTCCTACTCCTTCTCCAGGGTGGACATCCTTGATGATGGAGTTTGGGCGTTACCTGACACTCCTGTACGTGACAAGCCCTCGTTCTCCCATTATGCAGCAGTAGGGACTTCATCTTCATTACCAGACTGTCTCTCAAAGCGAACTCCAGCACAGGGGACAGTTATAAGGTCTGCATCACTTAGTGATGAAAAAGAGTCGGCACCTAACTTCAAATTGGGACATATCTTTCAGAGACACACTGGACAGGAACTTCCTCCAGATAAGAGACCGGAAAGCTCGGGACTTGTATCTTTCTTTCGACGCTTCGGGGAAAGAAACAGGGCAGGAACTGTTGGTTAAGATGACATGGCTTGTCCTACAATGATTTTACTTTGCCATAAAGGATATGATGAATGTAGACAAATGGGAACTTGTCTTACAACACTCTTGATTTCTTTTGTGTTCTTATGCAAATATTATGATGATGCTTGCTGATGCTAATGTCTTGATATTTTATTAGTTTTTAGTTCAGCATTGTTATTTCTAACTAGCTGCTTTTATTGGTTCACAACACTGAATTTCAGGGACTGAAATGTTTTATTGTTCTTTGTCTTTTAAAGTCTGTCTTATTTTTATGTAATAAAGTGTGGATCCCACCTTTTGAAGCATGTGTTACGCGTGTCTTTTTATGTATGCCTTGAAATACAATATTATTCCTAAAAAAATTAGACACTGGAGCCACATTTTCTTAAGGCATTGTTGTGTTCTAGAGACAATGATGAGGGTGTTTTTCAACAAAGGAATGCTTATTAAAGCA
The DNA here is from genome assembly GCA_027422415.1 of Schizothorax lantsangensis. Taxonomy (NCBI): domain Eukaryota; kingdom Metazoa; phylum Chordata; class Actinopteri; order Cypriniformes; family Cyprinidae; genus Schizothorax; species Schizothorax lantsangensis. The sequence goes on from CM049856.1 coordinate 14,726,793, forward strand.
GCAGTTCTCGACAAGAGGGCAATGACAGAGAAATCAATAAGAAGTTTCCACTGTAGCATGAGGACTGCTAGTCTGGCCAGCCTAAAGATTATATGGCCGCCTGTACAGAATGGTGCGGATGTCACTATTCAGTCATATATCTGTATTTTTGTGTGTGTGTTTCCCTTCTACATTATTTCTGCTGCAGTCTGAATGTAACCCACTCTTTCTCTTTCTCTGCTGTTGTTCATCAAGATAAAAGTGGAAATAAGGAGAATTTGCCATGTTGTCTAGGTGATGGTGTATGTTTACAGACAGTACATGATCTCACTTGGCTGGTGTCTCAGTGAAATAATACCCCCTGGAAAAAGCTGCAGAGCACAGACTCTTCTTTCATACAGTCCTCGGCGCCCTCACAATGAATGCTGATTTTGTTCCTAGAACTTTTATCAAGTTTTGTTGATGTAGCATATATCTTAATCCTATTTTCGCTTGTTCCATTAGTGTACCCCACCTAGACCACTAATGGGATGATTGCCTTTGTAGTGTGTTTTTGTAATGCATCTTGTATGTGGAAAAGGCATGCTTAGTGTGCTTGCATGTGTGTGAGAAAGAGAAAGAGAGAAAGGACAAAAGAAAAGAAAAAACGAGGAAACCCGAGCTTTAGAGAAGGAAAGGAGGACAGGATCACTTCATTCGGGGGTCAGCTCTCTCTTTGACAAAACTGCAGCCTGAAACCTTTTGAGCCATCTAAAGTAAGTACACTAGCCTATTTATTTGACAATTCTTTAATATTAAAAAAGGAGAGAAAAGTTTGCATGTTGCCTGACTACTGCAATCATTTACATTATATTAGATTATACATTACATTTAAAATTTTACTCAACAACATGAGTTTGTTAGTCAGGTAACATCTCGATCGTTTAGAAAAACATGAATCTACATTGTGAGGACCAGCCAGCAGTGTGTGTGCTTATTTAAAATTATTATAATATATTTTAAAATAGCTTTAATATATTGATATTGTGAAGGAATATAAACATTGTTTTGACATGGCATCATCCAAATGTCTCATTCATAGTAAGCAAGTAGGCTATAAAGCTGTGGAGCGAGTTATACAAGGAATAACAGTGAACTGCCTTTGGGCTGTTAAACAATTAATAGTACATCATTTCTGTTTACGTTTGTAATTAAATGTTTTCTTAGTGTGCTCAGCTGGGCTTTTCCCACACCAAGTAATTATTTGTGGTATCAAAAGTGACCAGGAGATGTCGCTATATTTTTGTAAATGATTTTGACTGCGTGTGGGGACGACGGTAACATAAGACTAGCCATGGAAACTCGTTTTTTAGAAAATAAAAACTCTTGGAACTGCTAGTGTGTTGTCATGTCCTCCTGTCTTAAGATTTATTTTTTAATTTTAATTAGACTATGTTTTGTCCTTCTTTATAGATCAGTTGGAATCATGCCTCACTTTAATTCAGCTTGATCAGTGAAAGCAGCAAAATGTTGTGGTAAGTTGATAACTCAATTATGATGGTTTGTGTTTGAAATGAATCCATATAGTGGATAAAATGTTGCATTTTGGTATTAAAATCTGTAATTGTGATAATCACAATTTGCTTTTCTCAATATGACTTCTGTTTGTGGCTCAGCATGAATTCATGGTCATATAGGCATGCATGGGAGGAAGCTGAGTAAGGTTTCAACCGATAGCAGGACAATGCTGGGTATTCACAGAGTCATTTCCGGGTCCATGTTTGTGAAAAGTGTGAACATAGATGTGACTCTGTGAAATCATTCACTGATTATTACATGAGTCATAAGTAAAGCTGGATATTACCTATATTTGACCTCCCACACATTTAAAAACAAAGACATACTAACAATGGTGACCAAATGACTCATATTCAATATCATTCAACCTTAAGTATCATAATGAATGGGTGTAGGATTTGAAAGAGAGATTGAGAAATAGATTTACTTGCTTTCATCACACCAGTTTCATACTCTACCTTCACATATTGCTTAGTAAGTAAAGTGCTGCAGGACCGTTGTAGGTGAACTTTGTTCCTTAGTTGATTAAGACTGAGCTGTAATATGGTTTTTAATCCCTGTGGTTTATTTTCAGTACAATGCTCTCATTAGTGCAGACAGTGGCAACTGGGAGTTTAAACCTCTTTTTAACTCTAGTGATTATTAAAGTTCATTCATACCAGTCAGTTATTAAGTAATTACGCACTGGAATTCCCTGTTTGCATATATGAGAATATTGAACATAATAAAAGACCCCAATAAATGCTGATGCATATCTTTAGCTGTATTTTGCTGTCTTGCATATCACAGACATCAGACATGCAAGCGGTTTGATATCTATGGGTCTTAACCTTTTTTACTCCAACGTACAGGACAGTATTCAAATGTCCTCATATCTAAGCTGATATGTGCCTCTGTTACTTCTTTTGAAATAAACTCAAAATATGATGTCAGTTTAATGTTATACATGTTTATTTTTAGTGTCTTATTTTAGCATTTTAATGAAGATTATGTAAATATAAATAAATGTAAATTATTTTAAGGCTTATTGGGGCCCCCTGGAGTTTTGCTGAGGACCCCTAATGGGGCCCCGGTCCCCTGGTTAAGAACAACTTCTTTCGATGAGATGCTTGATGAGAAAAAAGGAAAGGAAAAGGTTTTAGAAGTTTGTGGTGCACAAATATTCTAATATATATATATGTATATATATTTTTTTTAACTTTAGTTTTTTATATAAAACTTGAAAATTTTTATTATGCCTTCTTTATTTATTTATTCTCCTGTATGATTATACTTACTTATAGATTTTGTTTTACCTACTGTGACTAATTTAAGATCTTAATACTTTCTTAACCACAATTTTAAGTTTTAAGTTTTTATAATAAATAAATATATTTACATTATATTTATATACTTCCATCACAGAATGCTATCAAACACAATATATCAACTGAGATATGGTGAAAATGAAATTCTAACATTTTTAGATATATGTAGAAAAAAAAATTACAGAATGCATAGGCCTATGCATCAAATTATATAAATGGCAAATGAAATAATCTAGTAAGAGTGTGAAAAGTGTGTTTAAAGTGAGTCCACAGGGCCAAAAGCACTTACGGTTGATGAAACACCCTACTTGACACAAGAAAAAAAAAGTGTGCATATCCATATATCATAATATACCAGAGCAGACTGCAGTGTTGTCCAGTGTATTTCTTTAGTGCTCTTTGGAGAGTCTATTTTCCAAACCACAACGTGGGAATCTGCAGCATCACATGTGATGGCATCACCACCCTCAGGCTTCCTGAAGAGGTCTGCCTTCATACCACTAATAGAGCGCGAATACACTCTCTCACACAGTGCTGAGTGCTGGCTTTGTGTTGCAGTCACATGCAATTTACAATATGGGTCCTGCAGGTCTGTACTCTTCCTGTATGAATCTACTCCAGGCTGCCGGGGAAAGAGAGAGCAAGAAAAAGAGAGGGATGAGGAGGAGGAGGGGGGACGAGGCAGTCTGCCATCTGGGTTCTGCTGCACTGGATGCAGTCTCCATGGTAACATCGCTCTCTCATGCAATCAAATCAAGGAATGCGATCAAGCCCGGCCCACCTCCTTTAGCATGGATGCAGTTGTTTCTTTGATCAATTAAGCCACACCCCCAGCAGCTTGTCTCCGCCCATTCTAACCCTTAGGTTGGAACTTCAAAGGGTTGTGAGTCCAAGATGTCGCCATGTGTTTTTCTCCTTAGGTTGACATAAAGGATATTTTTAGCTTGTCTTGGAAGACTGATGTGACTTAAGTGACTCGTGTTGCCCAAGCTGGAATTTCAGCACTATTATTTTTTCCATTCTGCTCTGCTGGGTCTTATTGTATGTCCTGTGTAGTGAATATCTTTCTCTCTTTGCCTCTGTAGTCATTAATCTTCATTAGCTCTCATGCAGTTAAACAGTCATTATCTTGTCCCCTTGATTTTTCTCCTATCATGTTCTTCTCTGCTATCTCTTCTTTTCCCCTGATTGTGAATTACAGTGTGCTGAGAAACCAAACAAAAGGGCTTGGGATGCCCATGTGCCCGCAGAAAAAATTCTGTGCAATTTCATCGCACAGGAGAGTCACTGGTTTTCTTGTACATTTGCCTCTCAGATTTGAACTGTTAAGGACTTTCTATTTGAGATCACGAACATGTGACATAATCTTTGTGTGTGCATGTGTGTGTTTGTGTGTGTGTGTGTGTTTTCTATAGGTATGTAGTGCTGTACACTACAAAAATGTTGTTAATAAGTATTTTTGTCTTGTTTTCCAAAAATATCTAAACGAGACATTTACATTGAGAACATAACTGAATTATTATTATTATTATTATATTATTTCTAGGATTTAATTTGGATTAAGTTTATTTTTATTACCCGTTTAGAACTTTTTATGCATAAATCTAATATTTAAAAAAAAATTCATAAGTTACATGCTTTTAAATACAACCCGAATTCCAGAAATGTTGGGATGTTTTTTAAAATTTGAATAAAATTAAAACTAAAAGAATTTCAAATCACATGAGCCAATATTTTATTCAGAATAGAACATAGAGAACATAACAAATGTTTAAACTGAGAAATTTAAAAATGTTATGCACAAAATGAGGTCATTTCAAATTTGATGCCTGCTACAGGTCTCAAAATAGTTGGGACGGGGGCATGTTTACCATGGTGTAGCATCTCTTCTTCTTTTCAAAACAGTTTGAAGACGTCTGGGCATCGAGGTTATGAGTTTCTGGAGTTTTGGTGTTGGAATTTGGTCCCACTCTTGCATGATATAGGTTTCCAGCTGCTGAAGAGTTCATGGTCGTCTTTGACGTGTTTTTTGTTTAATGATGCACCAAATGTTCTCTATAGGTGAAAGATCTGGACTGCAGGCAGGCCAATTCAGCACCCAGACTCTTCTACTACGAAGCCACGCTGTTGTAATAGCTGCAGTATGTGGTTTTGCATTGTCCTGCTGAAATACACAAGGCCTTCCCTGAAATAGACGTCGTCTGGAGGGAGCATATGTTGCTCTAAAACCTTTATATACCTTTCAGCATTCATAGTGCCTTCCAAAACATGCAAGCTGCCCATACCGTATGCACTTATGCACCCCCATACCATCAGAGATGCTGGCTTTTGAACTGAACGCTGATAACACGCTGGAAGGTCTCCCTCCTCTTTAGCCCGGAGGACACGGCGTCCGTGATTTCCAACAAGAATGTCAAATTTGGACTCGTGAACTTTGAACACTTTTCCACACTTTTTGAACACTTTGAAACAGTCCATTTTAAATGAGCCTTGGCCCACAGGACACGACGGCGCTTCTGGACCATGTTCACATATGGCTTCCTTTTTGCATGATAGAGCTTTAGTTGGCATCTGCAGATGGCACGGCGGATTGTGTTTACCGAAACTGGTTTCTGGAAGTATTCCTGGGCCCATTTAGTAATGTCAATGACAGAATCATGCTGATGAGGGATGCAGTGTCGTCTGAGGGCCCGAAGACCGCGGGCATCCAACAAAGGTCATCGGCCTTGTCCCTTACGCACAGAGATTTCTCCAGTTTCTCTGAATCTGTAGATGATGAGATTTGCAAAGCCTTTGCAATTTGACGTTGAGGAACGTTGTTTTTAAAGTATTCCACAATATTTTTACGCACACTTTCACAGATTGGAGAGCCTCTGCCCATCTTTACTTCTGAGAGACTCTGCCTCTCTAAGACATCCTTTTTATAGCTAATCATGTTACAAACCTGATGTCAATTAACATAATTAGATGCTAGATGTTCTCCCAGCTGAATCTTTTCAAAATTTCTTGCTTTTTCAACCCTTTGTTGCCCCCGTGCCAACTTTTCTGAGACCTGTAGCAGGCATCAAATTTGAAATGAGCTCATTTAGTGGATCAAAGTGTAAAATTTCTCCATTTAAACATTTGTTATGTTCTCTATGTTCTATTGTGAATAAAATATTGGCTCATGTGATTTGAAAGTCTTTTAGTTTTCATTTTATTAAAATTTAAAAAACGTCCCAACATTTTCTGAATTCGGGTTGTATGTTATGCTAAAAACATGAAAAAAGTACAATAATAAAAGTGTACACTACTGTTCAAAAGTTGGGGTCAAAAATGTATACTTTTATTCAGCAGGGATGCATTCAATTGATCAAAAGTGACAGTAAAGACATTTACAATGTTTCAAGCGATATCTTTTTTTAAATAAATGCTGTTCTTTTGAACTTTCTATTCATCAAAAAATCTTTTAAAAATCAGTTTCCACAAAAATATTATGCAGCACCAACTGCTTTCAACACTGAAAATAATAAGAAATGCTTATTGAGCACCAAATCACTATATTAAAATGATTTCCGAAGGATCATATGACCCTGAAGACTAGAGTAGTTTGTTTTGTTTTAAAGTAAACTTGCTGGTCACAACCTATATGTAACCTCTCTTTCCAAGATAAATGTTCCGTTTGAAAATTAATAGTAAAAGCTGACTGTTTCATTCCAGAATAGAGTCAGATCAAATGTGAGTTTGCTAAAACAACATCTAATTATCTATTCAGCTCTTGGTGATCACTATCCAATAGCCTGTGTGGCCCAAGTGACATCAGCAGAAAATGAAAGTCGTTTCAGAGGGAAGTGTGACTACATTTTCATTTAATATTGAAAGACAAACTATACTAGATAAATAATTATTAACAGTAACATCAGAAACATGCATTAACAAAATACATTTCAGATTCATATTGACTTGTTTACATAGTTTGACTTTAAAACAAGACAAAATATGTTTTTTTTGCAGTGTGTGTGATACAGTGGGAGAGATTCCTCTGTATCTAAAGGATGTGTTCTCTCTCTGCCATTTTCCTGTTGCCTTGCACCTTCACTCAGAGCATTGGCTGAGCACATCCCCACCTCCCTTCCTTTCAGCCAATACCCTTCCACTATCTACCCTTCCCTTCCTTCCTCATCAGAGTCTCTCTCTCTCTTCTCTCACACACACACTATACACCCTCGATTGCTCACGCCCTGCTGCTGCTGCTTCTTCTCTCCTTTCTGCTTGTCTTTCCCGCTTTTTGGATTTGCTCCTTTAATCTCGCTGTATCTTCTTCTTTGGGATGAGGGGCTGGGCTGTGCTTGGATGCTTCGCTGAGACCTGTCCGTATCTTTTTCTCTCTGTTTCTGTCAGCTGCGAGAACTCACGTGAGTACGGCTTCAGGGAGCTCCCCCTTATCCTTCATTCTTTCTCCTTTGTGCTTTCATTCTCTCCATTAACCTCTCCATCCATCTCGTGGGTTTAATCACACTGTCGTTCACGTAGCTTTGAGAAGGACTGTCTGTGATGAATAATTTACTGCAGTGTCTGGCCTCTCCCTTTCAGTCAGCTGGGCATCTCTGACACACGCATGCACAAACACACACACAAAAAACTAGTGAACGGACATACTGTAATCACAAATGTAAAACAGCAGTGCTTGTGTGCTGAGAAATGTATAGATGTGCACCTAGGTGAGTGTGAGTGTGAATGTTAGCTGTCTCCTGTGACGTGTGTGATCAGTGTGCTTTGCTTGCACTGATTCGAGTCACGCAGGGGAAAACATTGAGATTTTAATTGGATGGCTTCATATTGAATTCATGATTCAAATCATGATGAGTGTGTTTGGTATCACAACAGCTTCCCGTCTCTTAGGAACTGTATGAAGACTGAAGATGTGTGAAACATCTTAATGATCCAGCAACTGATCTTCTGATGATTTCAAGAGTAAAACCGCTTTGTTTTTCACCATTTACTGATGAATGCTGCACCCTATTATAGTGACATGGTCATTATAATCATCCAAGCAGGCAGCCATAGATAATGTAATAATGACAACAAAACCGCACAATCAAGGGCCAGGACAGGTGAAACTCATTATACTATTGTTTTGTAGACATTACTTAAATACAGCTGTTGATGTGCTATAAAAGTTTGCTGTCTGTAATTATTTTAATTAGCAATGATAGTTCCCAAGAGGGAAATTGCAGTACATTGCTTGGTGGTTGTTCTTTTTATAGTTCAAGACAATTATCAAAGTTCTCACAGGATTCATTTATATCTATAAATTCAGTTTTTTTCATATATTAATTAATATTTAATATTTTAAATTAGCTTTTTGTATTTTCAGTTTCCATTTAACAGTAGCTTAATTTTTTTTATTTTTTAGAAGTTTTTTAAAAATATTTTTGTTTAGTTTTAGTTCAGTTTTAGTAAATGTAGTACTTCAACTTGTTTTATTTGAATTTTATTTTATTTTTCATTAGGAAAATTCTTTATTTTTTCTTAAATATATTCATATTTTATTTTATTTTAGCTTTTTTGAATTAAATGATTTTAATAGTTTTCATTCTAATTACCAATTAGACAACAGATGACATAAGAGTAATGATCTATTCAATTATTATATTATATTATATTATTTATTTATTGTATTTTTAAGAATCTCTAGAAGAATTTTCAGGAGAAAAATCTCATTTGTGATTTTGCTTTCACACCAGACATTTTTTTTATAGAAACATTCAATATATGACACACTTTTTACATAACAATTTCACAGACATTAAGATTCATAGTTTGCTATGCACCTAATATAAAGTGGGACCTCCTCTCTGTATCAAATCTGTGGTCCAATAAATCTGTAAGAAGCACATGAACAAGTGAATGGCACTTACATGCCATTATGTGTGCGTGTGTGTTGAAGAGTGAAGCCTGTTAGAAAGAAGAACTCACAGGAATGTCCAGCTGGCATTGACATGATGGCTCCTGAGAAAATGAAATAAGACTAGACAGTGTATTCAACATCTCCTTTAGAGGTAAAAGTCAAGTATGGCTTAGAAATCTTGTCTTTGCTCACACAACCATCAGTTTGGATCCATACAAATGCAGTTGGGCAAAATTCTGAAGCAATCATCAGGCTTTTTGTCGTAAAACCAAATAAAATGTTTTTCTAGACTGATTTTACACTAGGTTTGACTGTGAAACTTCCCTTGATTGGTGCTGAGAGGTCAAACAGAGATTGTCATGCTCACAAATGGCGTTTGCCATCCTTTGGTTGGAGATTATGATGGGTGGAAGGGCAGTGAGATGGAGCTCAGCTGACAGATGTCTCTGCTTTACTGTAGTGACATGAATTGCCATCCACGGCCATTGTTCATGTATGTGTGTGTGTTCTTGTGCTCTTTCCCTTGTAGGATCACATTAAATGCCTTTCCAGTGACATACAACCCTTATTGTGATAGTTATGACTTCCTGAGAGACCATTACTCTACCTAACCATCCCCTTCAGGGTGTTCTTGTGTTTTGTTTGTGCATTTGTATGGGCGAGAGCAATTTACTTGTGATGTGAGTTTCGTCTGCTGGGTGTGATACGTTTGTGGTGTTGTTAATATGGTCAACAGAACCAGTTTAGCTCATTCAACCTGGTTTATAGACACCCAAGTGGGCATTCCAGTTCATAAATGCACAGCTAGTTTGATGTGACATTCATAATCATAATACAAACAGTTTCTATTTAAAAGCCTTTGCTGATTCTTGTGTCAGAAAATATGTACACTATCTTTGTTCTTATTCAAAAGGGAAACAAATTGTGCTTTCTGACGTCTATTGACAATCAGTCTCAGTGAATTGTGGCAGATGTTTTTTTTTTTCCTTCACATTATTATTCGAGTGACAATTAATATAAAACATGTAATATAAATGGCATACATTATGCCTACATAATCACACTGACTTTAAACAGAAATGTATAGCATAGTTTAATATGCAGACGTTGTTCTTTGAGCTAGTAGTTTGGTTGACAGGGACAAAAGAGATCACTGTCTGAACTTGTTAGTTTTTAAAAAAAAAGTATTTTTAGCCTTAGGATGGAAGGATGTGTGATGTGAAAAACACGTTAGTTTTGGTTTGAATATGTCTTGCAAAATTGTCAGTTTGCCAGGAAATTTACTTACATTTGTAAGTAAAATGTAACTGTTTTTTGTAGAGCAGCTTACAGTGCAGGACCTCTTAACATGTTGAACTCACTGACAGATACAAACTTAGTTTTAAAAATACCCGAAGGAGACCAGGGAACCTTTCTTTTGAAGACAGCTGACTGTGAATGTCAGCGTTCATGTGAAGCAGCATGAGAAAAGAGAGTCCCATTGCCACTTGAGCAATGCGTGGATGTGTTTGCATTATGCATGTGTGTGTTTAATGTGATCAAGCGTTCTGTAATGTGATAAAACGAGCATGACAACATGCACATCCTCTACAAAACAATCGTTTAAAGCATTATCGAGTCATCTTACTTCTCCGCAGGCTTGTTGGGGTTTATTTTGAATCTGAATTATTCCCAAGAGATCAGAGTGTTGTGTTATTTTTGTCAGTGTGAGGGGTCTTAGGGAGAATTAGTCTTTCTTGGCTTGGTTACAGATACTATTGACTGTTGTTCCTTGATTATGAAGGTGTTTCTGAGAAATGGGGGAAGGAGGAATTAATGAAGGGTCAGGAGAGCTTGAAAAAATGCTGCCACACACAGCAGGAATATACTGATGGTGAGTTATGTTGAAAATAACGATCAAATTTAATGTTCCTGTTGAATACAATTTGGTAGCACAACTTTTAAGCGTTCAAAGTATACATTTCATTAGTTTATGCATTCCCTCGGAAACCAATTACCTTGGCGTTGGTAGTGCCATGCTTTACAGTTTGAGCTACTGTAAAGGCATACTAAATTAAATCAATTGAACATGAAACCACATTTTTAACAGATTTTACTTGCATAATGTGATGTATTTCCAACTTAAACTACTGTATGTTATTCAATAGGAAAAAGTGGTGCAGCACCTACCCATTGAGAATCGGTTGGATTTGTGCTACTGCAAAAATGAAGCCAGTCCTGAATGAGATTTCTGTAATAATATTCTTTAAATAGCTTTTTGTCGATTGGTTAATATATTAAAATATTAGTATTAAATATTCGACTATGGCCTACATGTTGTCACTGGAATTGGAAACTCATTTCAATTCATTTTGATTTGGGCGAAAGATTGCAAAGGCATTTTTTCTTTGGAATAATGCACTTATGAATTGTGCACAATAAGAACAGGAATGTTTTAAAAAATAAATACATTTTGATTTCTAAAAGAGTCTTATTGATCATAATAAGAATGATTCATCCATGAATATTTTATTTTTAATGGGGTCATATGATGCGATTTCATGTTTTCCTTTGTCTTTGGAGTGTTACAAGCTGTTTGTGCATATTTAAGATCCGTAAAGTCGCAAAGATTAAAGTCTCAAACCCAAAGAGATATTCTTTCTAAAAGTTAAGATTCATCCACGCCTTCCTAAAACGCCTCATTAAAACATGCCCCCACAAATCTACGTCACTGTGTTTGAAGATTTGCATGACGCCGCCCAAATATACGCAAAGAAAGAGGCGTAACTTTTATTCTTGCTGTAGTATTGTTTTCTCCGCCATGGAAGTTAATATTCCAAATATGGTAAGGGGCGTAACATTTCCATCACACGCTTGAGGTATTTGGCCAATAACAACGCACTGGATAGCTGGCCAACCAGAGCACACTTACTCACATTTCACTGCTGGTTATACAATCTCTGTATAGTCGTGTATGTGACAAATAAAACTTGAACTTGAACTTGAACCGTGCTTTTCAGAACGATGAGCTTTGTAAAAAATATTTTATTTTATATTTTTACATTAACAGTGTAATCAATATTATTTTTATTAAAGCCAAGTATGAATCTCATCAAGTTAGTGTTTTTAAGTTAGTGTTAATTTTACATTTATTCCAAAATTAATTACTCAAGGCAGTAACATTTTAAATCATATATTTTATTTGTGAACGTGTTCAGCTATTCTTTTTAGTAGTTAACTTTTTACTTTATTTATTTTTTTTTTTTTTTTTGGATCATCAGAGCTCTGTAAATTCTGGTCACAGTATTTCATATCCAATGCACGCTGTTAAAACTCAATGGTCTCAGGGGAGGCGAGAGAGACGCAGACTCCAGCTGTAACTTTACCTGCTGGTGTCTCTGTTGGACAATGTTTCTTTAGAAACATTTGTGATTTATACACTTTTTAATGTTTTTTGTAATATTTGCATTTTTTTTTTTGTATTACAATTTTTTTTTCATCCAATTATTTGAGGAGAAATTAATGTACCATGCTTTTTGAAAGCACCACAGCCACACTCCTCAGGAAAATAAACGTTAATTTGCTTACTTAAAGTTGTCTCAGCATGTTATATAAAAGATATATAAAATAATATATTTAATATTTAAAATATTTAACATTATGCAGCATATGAATCGAATGTACACTATATTGCCAAAAGTATTGGGTCACCCCCTTCTAATGAACAGGTTTGACTACTTAAGTAATTTCCATGAGTACAAATCTTAATGTTAAAGCATATAATGATATTCTAGGAAATTGTGTGCTTCTAATATTATAGCAACAGTTTGAACAGGACCCTTTTCTATTCTAACATGACAATGCCTCTGTGTATAAGGCAAGGTTAAAAAAAAAAGATTGATTCAGTCAGTTACGAAGAACTTGACTGGTCTGCATAAAACCAAGTCCTAATCCCAGTTTAACACCTCTGGTGTGACTGTAAATGCAGACCTTGAGCCAAAAACTCATCACCAAACACCAATGACTTGTACATACACTATATAGACAAAAGTATTGTGACACCCCGTCTTTAGAACAGAAAAAGGCACTTCCAAATCTGTGGCAACAAAGATGAAAACATAGATCATGTATTTAAAAATTGTATTTCCATCTCTGTTGCAACAGTTTTGGAAGTGTCTAAAATGACTGAACCCATATGTACAAGTCATTGGTGTTTGGTGATGAGTTTTTGGCTCAAGGTCTGCATTTACAGTCACACCAGAGGTGTTCAACTGGGATTAGGACTTGGTTTTATGCAGACCAGTCAAGTTCTTCCACACTGACTGAATCAATAATTTCTTCTTGAACCTTGCCTTATACACAGAGGCATTGTCATGTTAGAATAGAAAAGATGAAGATTTTTTTTTATTTGTCACATACACGATTATATAGAGAGTATATAACTAGCAGTGAAATGTATTCTCTGCTTTTAACCCATCCTAAGTGAACACACACCCGGAGCAGTGGGCAGCCATGTTACAGCGCCCGGGGAGCAGTTGGGGGTTAGGTGCCTTGCTCAAGGACACCTCAGTCGTGGTATTGAAGGAGGAGAGAGCGCTGGTTATTCACTCCCCCACCAACAATCCCTGTCAGACCTGAGATTCGAACCCACAACCTTTGGATTACAAGTCTGACTCTCTAACCATTAGGCCACGACTTCCCCTATGTCCTGGGAAAAGGGTCCGGTCCAAACTGTTGCTATAATATTAGAAGCACACAATTTCCTAGAATATCATTATATGCTTTAACATTAAGATTTGTACTCATGGAAATTACTTAAGTAGTCAAACCTGTTCATTAGAAGGGGGTGACCCAATACTTTTGGCAATATATTGTATCTTGTAATGCCCTTGGCAGTGCTTTATTATTCCGTGTTTTTTGTTTTTGGTGGATGCGTCAGAACCCTCCAGAACCGCAGCCCCTCTGAACTCTCAGGGGTCTGCTTCTCTACTCACTATTCAGAGAACGTTCAGTCCTGAACCACAGAATGAGGACACGTTTACATATACTCCTAAACTGATAAACATACTGTATAAGTGAGTTTTTCCACTAAAACGCCAGAGGCTGATCCGCAGGGTGACTCACACCCATCTGCGAAAAGCACATGTGCATTAGTTTTGTTAAAACTCTCCACTTTACATATGGCAAGTGCTTTATTAAACGGTGAAGTCTTTGACCTGTTTGTTGGTATTGTTTATATGCTTAAGGCAGTAAGTGTTCTTAAGTATCTCCTCTGAAAACACACACACACAAAATAGTTATTTGAAGGATCAGATTATTTCTGACCCATCTCATGTACTCAGCTATGCATGCATTCCCTCCAGAAATATTCCCACAGTACAGAGAGAGACAGTAAGAAATGATTAGGACATGTGAATGAGCTATTCATGGTCTACTTTCAGGACCAGGTCCAGTTAAAGGAATATTTCACCCAAAAATGAAAATTACCCCATGATTTACTCACCCTCAAGCTATCCTAGATGTATATGACTTTCTTCTTTCAGATAAATACAATCATACATATATAAAAAAATGGCTCTTCCAAGCTTTATAATAGCAGTGAATGGGGGGGCAAGATTTTGAAGCCCAAGAAAGTGCATCCATCCATCATAAAAAGTGCTCCACACATCTGTGGGTAGTTAATAAAGGCCTTCTGAAGCAAAGTGATGTGTTTGTGTAAGATATCCATGTTTGTGAAAAATATTCAGATTTAATACTTCATCTTTTTTTAGAAGTTTACTTTATAAACCGTAATATCTATCTTCCACTAACTGTCGTACTTGAGTTCACGAGAGTGTGGCGTTCCAGCGGATGACTCAGGCATAGCATAAGCTCTGGTGAGAATATGCTAGTCTCGCGTGAACCAAGTTTTGGTTATAGCAAAAGAACACCAGTCTCCTCTTGGCTTATAACGAAATCCTTTAACATTTTTCTTTACAAATCCTTGTTTTGTACTTCTGATTTGTGACCGGTGTTTTGTTTTGCTCCCTTCTCTGCACTTCCACATAATTGGGAGTTATTGACAACCCATCAGCCCACCTCAACTTCTTATTGATCCTTTGTCGGTGACAAATACTTAATGACTGAAGTGGAATTTTCTCACCTCGTTCTATATTTGACAAGGGAAGTTCTGGATTAATCCTGTTTAAATAAAATTTTTATTTAATTATCTATAAAGATCACAGAAGATAAGGATTCAAGAAGATAACCTCAATAGTATGTTTTTTGTCTTAAATTCAATACAGTTATCTTCACATTCTATTTACATTACATTCCTTTTTAATATAATTGTTGTTATTTTTTGTGTTTTTTCTTATATTTTTGTTATAATTTTCCAACATTGATCCATTAATAAAAATTAGTCTCAACTGAAAATGCTTTAAACTCTACATATTCATAAACCCATTATTAATAATAATAATAATAATAATACATCTACATATATAAATACAGTGGTGGCCAAAATTGTTAGAACACTTGGCATATTTAAGAGGTTTCTGTTGTTTTTGTTGAACTGGCCATTACAGTACCCATAAAACAAACTATTGCCGGAACTACCTGTGACGGAAGGAATCTGCTGGAACACTGAAAATGATGGACTGGCCCCCTCAAAGTCCAGACCTCAACCCTATCGAGCAAATTTGGGGCGAGTTGGAAAATAAACTGAACAGATCTATTGTACATTCAAAGGAAAGCCTTTGGCTTTGAGTTGCAGAAGGCATGGGATAAAATTAGTGTTGAAGTTCTCAGGAAATATATTGACACTATTGAGAGATGTGCTGCTGTAATTGCTGCAAAAGGTGGACATACCAAATATTAAAGTTAAAGTTAAAAACAGTACGACTCACTTCATCTAATATTTGCTCAGAGCAACCATCTGCATGTTTCATGAACATTATGAAATTAAATCAAATTTTGGAGGCAAAAAAGGTCAATATTTTCAGATCTATCAGGTGTTCTAACTATTTTGGCCACCACTTTATCTAAATAAATAAATAAAATAGATAAGGGGCACTTGCTAGTGTTTGAAGAAAAAGCATCAATTTGTCTTTAAACCAAATTATCTGCGCTGTGAATTGCATATACATTTTGATAGCTCTAAGAAGAAACGTCCAAGAGAAAACTGAGCACAACTAGGGTAATATAACTGCATATGTGTCTATATTCTCTAGCCTGAGCTATAAATGAGAAACCACTAAGCAAAAGAAATTCCTCTAGGGTGACACCAGCTTGTGAATGTAAGAATTAAAAAAGTGGAGCTCTAAATCTGTGTAATGACCACTACAAGACTGTGGCCTAGGTAGAGCCAGATCTTTCTCTTTCTGTCGAATCTCTCTCTCTGCCCTGCGTTATCCTGACAGCATTCTGTTGAGTCATGTTTCCTGCGGCATGATTACCTCTCCCTCTCTGCAATTGCAGTGACATGCTGTATTACATAACTGGACACAGTAACAGGACGGTGCCTGAGGGCTCCATCTGAGCCGAGTGGACTAGATGTAGCATCTTATTGCACTTTAAGTAAAGATTAATTAATGCAGTCATCAGGAAACTTTAATTACGCTTCACTGTTTGTGCTGTGTGGGAGCGCTCCATATGTCTGGTTATCACACAGATGATATATGGAAAATATGTGAAGATAATATTTGGAAATTAATCTCTCCAATTAACTGGAATGACTGAATTTGACTGGAATGATTGGCATTGCATGAATGCATCCCACAGTTCCAGTTAAATGTGGAAATACATTTAAGATTTCAATTGGCTGTTTCTGATGATCTGGTTGAACAAAATTCCCACTTTATTTAGGGCCAGTAAGTTCTGGGTGCCTCTACCTAGAAGCAATATTTATAATGTCAGCCCAGATCATCAACCACAAAGCTACTCTGTTACAAAGATCACAAATACACAGACAGGTCTTTAATTTCCCTTTAACACAAGTTACAGCATGTATTCTTCCATATACAAAAAAATTCCATGATTAAAAAGTCCAGCTTCAGTTGTGCCTGCTGTGTTGGTGCAAGTTTGGAGAGGTGGTGTCAGTCAGAGGTGTGGGTGTTGTTTGAAAACCAGTCACCGTGGGAGAAATCACAGTCAATCCCTCCAGATTAATGACAGTTGATGTTTTCCATTTAATCTCCAGCCACATGGTTGATGGATAAAAAATGTAATTCACTCACAATGTATTTTTAAATCTCTTTTTAAACAAATAATTGCATTCATAAATATGCAAGCGTATGTATTAGGTGGAAGTATAGGCCTTTATTATTATTTTTTTATTATAATTATAAAATTTTTGAAAATTTTATTTATTGGTTATTGAGTTTTCTCTCTTTCATGAATCAGAGGTATTGAAATTCATAATCCTGCAATCTGGAGTCACTGCACCCAGATGTAATGACATCATCTCTTATATAACCATCATACTAAGCAATTGTTTTAAGACTTTATATGTCAGTCAGTTCACAAGCAAGCAAAAGTAGGGCAATGTCCTGAGCTAAACCAAGATTAACATTCATTTTGATGATTTTGTCATGTTGAACAACAAAGGGAACATACTGTAAATAATCTTGCAGTAATGACACATCCCACACTTTTTTGACTCGAAATGATTCACTCACTTTAAAGTAGCAGCTTTATCCACCTAGAAGCTTTTTTTTCCTTTAGAAGCAGGTGCACAGTGAACTGAACACTTTGAACTCGAAATGTTGTTTAAACCAAACTAGTCTTTTTATATGATCATTATTGTGCAATGTTCATTATAAGCTTTCACTCACACTAAAGTGCTTGCAACTAAAAAGCTGGCCATTCAACTCAAATCCTCTCCCTTTCCCAACCCACCCAATCTGTCAGTAGGAATTGTTTCTCTCTGAGGCAATCTATGCCTTTAGGAAGATAACACTGAACGGCCAATCACAGCAGAACTTGTGGGTGGAGCAAAAACTGTGCATTCAGCCTCAGCCAATGGCGTAGCCCGGTAGACGTGGTTTGGCTTTAGCCAGCCGCCCCTTTGTGACATCACAGCTGTTGCTCGGGCAGTGTGCACTAGGCGTGAGGACGACGAGCGGTGTGTTCATCTGTGGAGGGGGGCTAGAGACAGAGGAAAGGGGATCTGTTGTGCTATTGAGCCACCAGGCCCTGCTGAAATCTCAGACAACAACAATGGAACCTGCCTGAGAAGCGTCCACTCTGCTTTTGAGCGTAAGTGTGTTTAACCCTCTAGTCTAGTGTGTTTGAGTCTTGGTGTGTGCACGTGAACAGTCATCTTTGTGTTTGTGCGTGCTCACTGGAGCAGTGAATAGCTGGAGCAATGAAAGAGAAGAATGCTTTTGTTTCTTTGTCTGGTTTCCTGCCTGAAAACCGCTGGTCAGAGTTGGTCTGAGGTTTAGGAACGGTTTTAATGCTTTGGTTAGTATCATGTTCACACATTCACTCTGATTTTATAAGGGTTACAGGAGACCCTCATGTGGAAGAGCAGTTAGAATATATGTTTTGAGGTTGTTTATGGGTAAAATATCATTTTTTTGAGATGTTAAGCTCTAGTTCTGGAAGTCTGAATCATGAGTTTGGCATCCCATGGAAGGCTGATGGATGTCAGAAGCAGTTAGATGGTTGAGTGAGTTTGAAAGTTGTGCACACGTGCCATGCACACAGTGACGTGTGGGAGTGGACTGTGGGATAATTTTGTAAGAGGCTGCATGACACAATTGCTGATTGTTGTTGGCTTCTTTTTTTTGAACAATGACACAGTGTTTGGTTTCTCAATTGTGGCTGTATCTGGGTCAGGGTTGCTGACCGCTGGCCTGACCCCCTAAGATCTTGCAGATCTCGTTTTAGTGGAACAGGTGAATTTATGTCCCTGTTCAGCATTTAGAGCAAATCATGTGTGGGTTGGCATGCATGTGGGTAAATGACAGAACACTCATTTTTTGTTTATATCTGTTAAATCATTTAAAATATATACATTATGCAGGTTATACACACAATCACTTGAATACACTTTTTAAATTTCTATCTATCTATATATCTCTCTATCTATCTATATCTCTATCTATCTATCTCTATCTATCTCTATCTCTATCTATATCTATCTATATCTATCTCTATCTATCCCTGTCTATCTATCTCTATCTATATCTATCTATATCTATCTATCTATCATATCTATATCTATCTATATCTCTATCTATCTCTAACTATATCTATATATACAGGTGCATCTCAAATTAGAATGTTGTGGAAAAGTTCATTTATTTCAGTAATTCAACTCAAATTGTGAAACTCGTGTATTAAATAAATTCAATGCACACAGACTGAAGTAGTTTAAGTCTTTGATTCTTTTAATTGTGATGATTTAGGCTCACATTTAACAAAAACCCACCAATTCACTATCTCAACAAATTAGAATACTTCATAAGACCAATATTTTTTTTTTAAATTCAATCAACTGAGGCAAACACTTGTCATTTTCATTTAGTTTAAATTGATGTACTAAATAACTAAAACTAGAATAAAATGTAATACAAAATATATAGACAAATAAAAAAAAATACATTTCTTGAAAATTAAAAATCTTAGTAGTTTGGCTATTTTTTTTTTTATATTATACAACAAACCTGCTTCATTACTTATTTATATTTTTAAAATGTTTGCCAATATTTATGTTTTAAATAATGTTAAAATGTCAAATCAAAGTCATGAGCCCTAAGCGAAATTGTCATTCATATGCAGACCCTCTTGACTATGTATCAATAAATCTTAAAATATCAGATAACCTTTTTATGTCCAAACAAGGTTAGCTCAGGTCAAATGTCATATGGTGTGACTCCCCAAAAACGTAATCATGTTTTTGATTAATTAATGTGTGATATTTGTAAAAAAAAAATATATTTATATATTTCAAAAACCCATTTACACACCTGATTATAATGGTCAAGGTGTGTATTCTCACATGCATGCAAACTATATATATATATATTTTTTATGGACACTGTTATATGTCATTGACTGCAGGAAAGGTTCTGCTCTTATTTCCAGATGTGTTTCGTATTTCAGACTAGTAAATCTCATTTATAAATATGTTTTGCAACATGTTTAGTCACATGATCATGAATTCTATGTGTCAGTGTATTTTTGAGCCCCCGTCAGCCCAGATACCTGCTCTGGCTCCTCTTTCTGTGTTGTGCCACAAGAATGTCAGCCATTCGCTGCAGGACGTGATCCTTATTAAGTCTACCCCACTGAGACATACGTCTAAATATAGTCCGCATACATCAACACATCAAGAGGGAAAGGGGGTTTGGGGGAGGAGGATTACATAGAGTGGGCAAAGGGAACTTGGTGTTTAAAGCTCTCACGTTACCATCACTCATACGTCCATTAGAGCACATGTCAGTCCTGCAGAATTATCAGAGCAGCACTGGGACCAGAGGCACTGGAGTAAACTGAGAACAAGACACTCGCTGTCAAAACATGGCAGAGAGCAGAAGTGAGAGACTGAAAGAGTGATAATGAAACACTGGCGTGCAAACTATTCAGATGGAGAAACTTTCCTGAAATAAAGACTTTACTTTATGTGTCTGTTTTATCTGACTTGTAGGGGAGAGTGGGGTAAGATGTGTCACCCCTTAATCTAGTAAAGTGTGCATGATTTTAGATGCCACATCTTTTTTTTTTTTTTTTTTTTAGAGCCAATAGGAATGCAATGTTAATACAGTGGTGGCCAAAATGATTAAAACACTAGTATTTTCACCAGCTAAAAATGGTTTTAAAGGGTTACTCCACCCCAAAATGAAGATTTTGTCATTAATCACTTACCCCCATGTCGTTCCAAACCTGTAAAAGCTTCGTTCGTCTTTGGAACACATATTTTTGATGCATTCTGACAGCTCTCTGACCCTCCCATATACAGCAATGTAATTAACACGATCAACGTCCAGAAACGTAGCAAGGAGATCGGTAAAATAATCCATGTGACATCAGGGGTTCAACCATAATTTTATGAAGCTACGAGAATATTTTTTTGTATGCAAAGAAAACAAACATAACGACTTTATTCAACAATTCGTCTCCTACGCGTCACCCTAGAGCCATTTTGGAGAAGAACCACTGAACGCAAACAGCTTATTTTTTTTTTTTTATCTCATTTATGTAAATGTTTTATTTTTTGTCCTTTGAAAGGACTATGTTTCTATGTTAGACACTTTTCTTTAACATCCTGAAATAGAATTAATCCCAAATTATTAGTTTTACCTCAGTCTCATATCTCTTCGCCTAGAGGACAACTAAAGTAAAAATTGGCACAGCATGTACCACCATCGTCAGGAGCTAGTAATGGCCGCAGCAGTAGTTCATGTCCTTGTATCAGTACTTATCTGTCTGCCCGCTGTTGTTGTGTCTCATCTGGAAAAGTGGCATGAAAATGGACAGCATCTATTTGCCTCCACAACTCCGTAATCCAATTTTCCACGCTCCTCTCTTCTGATGAAATACAGCATGTTCTTTGGCCTGCAGAATAAGAGTTATTATCCTGTATTAAAGTTACTGGTTTGGTAGCAGCTCAGCAGGTGTCAACTGTCGTCTCACTCTCATGTGTTTCTCTTCATATTGGAGGTTGTCTTCTCGTGCCATACTATGAGCTTTTCCATCATTTCAAAGTTAATATGATGAAGCATTGTGGGGTTTGTTCAGTAACCTAGCATCTTCTTTATTTCAGGTTAAGGTGTGTCCTGGCCCCAGGCCCCCTCTGTGGATGTCTGTCACCATGGCGAAGTTTGAGACCGGCCGCACAAGTCCAGTGGTCCGCCAGATAGACAAGCAGTTCCTGGTGTGTAGTATCTGTCTTGACCACTACCACAACCCCAAAGTCCTGCCCTGCCTGCACACCTTCTGCGAAAGGTCTGTGTTTGTTGCCATAATTAAAGTGATCCCTCATCTATAAAAAATAATTCTAGTCATTTAATTTCTGGTAATTCCTTAATTTGACAATGCGTTTGAGTTCAAATGATTGAGTTAAAAAATATCAACAAAAACTTTCCATCATGTACAGTTTTTTTCACAAGATAAGAATGAGGATTTTTCAAATTACATGTACAGTTGAAGTCAAAAGTTTACATACACCTTGCAGAATCTGAAAATTGTGCAAAATGTTAATTATTTTACCAAAATAAGAAGGATCATACAAAATGCATGTTATTGTTTATTTAGTACTGACCCGAATAAGATACAGTATTTCACATAAAAATGACCCTGTTCAAAAGTTTACATACACTTGATTCTTAATACTGTGTTGTTACCTGAATGATCCACAGCTGTGTTTTTTTTTTTTGTTTAGTGATAGTTGTTCTTGAGTCCCTTGTTTGTCCTGAACAGTTAAACTGCCTGCTGTTCTTCAGAAAAATCCTTCAGTTCCCACAAATTCTTTGGTTTTCCAGCATTTTTGTGTATTTGAACCCTTTCCAAAAATGACTGTATGATTTTGAGATCCATCTTTTCACACTGAGGACAACTGAGGTACTCATATGCAACTATTACAGAAGGTTCAAATGCTCACTGATGCGCCAGAAGGAAAAATGATGCATTAAGAGCCAGGGGGTGAAAACTTTTTGAATTTGAAGATCAGGGTAAATTTGACTTATTTTGTCTTCTGGGAAACATGTAAATATCTTCTGTAGCTTCTGAAGGGCAGTACTAAATGAAAAAATATGATATTTAGGCAAAGTAAGAAAAATGTACACATCTTCATTCTGTTCAAAAGTTTTCACCCCCTGGCTTTTGGTAAAATAATTAACATTTTGCAGGTTCTGCGAGGTGTATGTACACTTTTGACTTGTACTACTGTATAAATCAGCTATAATGCACTTATCAAATTAACAAAAGCCATCAGAAGTCAAAAGTTTTGGTTTTAATGACATATTAACTTATGCAATAAGTTGCATGTGCTTCGAAAATGTGTAAATCTGTATTAAGCATAAAATAATTTATTTAGAAATATTCAAACATGTGAAAATGAGAATTGAACAAATAAATGTAACCACCAGGGTCAGAGGAATATAGGAACATTATGTCTTTTGGCAGGTTTTCTGGTGATTAAAGGATAATACAAGACTTGTTCATCTTACAAATAGTTGTCAAAGGCAAAAATGCTATGAAATGTCATATTTTGTAAGATAGTGTGACTAGAGCAAAACAGGCCCTATTTTTGGAATCAGCACCAAAAAATTATTAAGAAACAAGTGATGTTATCATTGTGTTGTCATACTATGATGAATATGATGTTTTTGTGGTGTAGTTATTAGTAGAGAGAGAACAGAAAATTACGGAGGAGATTGGGTAATTATGAGAGCCACACTTGAACTCAAATTTCGCACATGGGCACCATGGCTTAGTGTGTTGCTGCTTGCCGCCAGGCTATAGCTCCAGCCTGAGCATATCAAAATTACTTGTCACAGTTTTAATAACATGCCTAATGATTGAAGCATTGATCAGTTGGTAACCTTTTGATAGGATGGCATATGTTTACTTACTGCTGACATTCCTTGGCATGGATGTTCTGTCTCAACCACAAACATTTTCTTCTGCATCAATGGCAGTGTGCAGTGAGACTCTCTGTCTTCTTTATGTGTCTCTTTGGGTGGTTTGTGCTTTCGGTGGGGTTGTATGTCAGTGGAGTGTTTCCACTGTGATTGTTCATGTTGTGACTGAAATTTCAGCAACACTTGCCCTCCTAGTCCTCTCGTTCTCACTCCTTCACACAAGAGTACATCATTTATGAAATATGAGAGATACGCTACCGTTCAAATGTTGGAGGTCAGTAAGATTTTCAGATGTTTTTGAAAGAAGTCACGCAGAGGCTGCATTTATTTGATCAAACCATTACAGTAAAAACAGTAATATTGTGAAATATTATTACATTTTAAAATAACTGTTTTCTATTTTTATATATTTTAAAATGTAATTTATTCATGTGATGGCAAATGTTAACAGTTGCTAATATTTGTTTTGTTTTTCCAGGATACTTTTACATTTTAAGGTGAAATGTATATTTTTTTCTTTCTTTGGCCTATTCCTGCTTAAAGGGATACTCCACCCAAAAATGGAAATTCTGTCATCATTTACTCACCCTCTCATCTTTCAAAACCTGTATGACTTTCTTTCTTCTGAGGAACAAAAAAAGGAGTTATTTATAGTAGAATATTCAAGCTGCTCCTTTCCAGAAAATGATTGTGAATGGTGACTTAAGTTTCATTTGTTTCCTCTCACAAAGCTATTGTTTGACTTTAGAAGACTTGAAATATAGTGCAAGAGTCATATGGTTTACTTTTATAATGGTTTATGGCGCTTATTAGTCCTTTTTGGAGCTTGACAATCCTTAGTCCCCATCTACTGTTGAAAACAGCAGTGTGAACATTCTTCAAAAGATTTCCTTTTGTGTTCCACAGAAGGGTTTGGAACAATACGAGAGAGTACATTTTCATTTTATTTTATTTTATTTTTGAATCTCTTTAAGACAAATATCGACCGATAATAGTGGCTGGTCGCTTTTGTTTGAGGTCTTTAATCATATTTGTCATTCTTTCTATCTCACAGGTGCCTACAGAACTACATTCCTCCTCAGTCCTTGACGCTGTCCTGCCCAGTGTGCAGACAGACCTCCATCTTGCCCGAGAAAGGTGTGGCGGCACTACAGAACAACTTCTTCATCACAAACCTCATGGAGGTGCTGCAGAGAGACCCAGAATGTTCTCGGCCAGAGGCCTGCAGCGTGCTGGAGTCTGTCAGCGCAGCAGCCGCTGGGAAACCGCTCTCCTGCCCCAATCACGAGGGCAAGGTAAGCCTCTTACCATCTGATGTTGAAACCAAATTTGGCAACATTTGGTGGGAATATGAAGGAAAAACCATCAAAAGAGTTGTTGGTAAAATTGCAGCCAGAATGTAGAAATGCCCGTACAGCTACAAGTGAATGGGAATTCCTTTACCACCTCTCATTTTGTCTACATTTGAGCCAATTTTTAATTGGCAGAGGCTCCTGTGTTGCTTTCTCCTCATTGTTCTCTCTCATTCCTCTGAAACACACCTGAAAGCTGCCAGCTTCTTTCTTTCATGTGTCTTCAAAGTCATAATACATGTGTGTTTATGCTGTTCAGGCCTGTTAGCGTTCATTAGCGGCCTTTGATAAATCATTAGGATGCTGAATGAATGGGTTGCTCACTGGTGCCCCTGCAGGTGATGGAGTTTTACTGCGAGTCGTGTGAGACAGCCATGTGCCTGGACTGCACGGAGGGGGAACACAGGGAGCATGTGACCGTTCCTCTGCGGGATGTTCTAGAACAACACAAAGCAGCGCTAAAGAACCAGCTGGATGCTATACACAACAGGTACATGTCATACATACTTAACAGTCAGATGTTATATACAGTTCATCACTTTATTAATAAAAACTATATAATAATAATTATATTATTATATTAATACTAACACACTACATGCATATTACACACATATATAATTTTATATGTATGTATACATATTATTAGTAAATAAATAAATATTTAGTGTGTGTGTAATTGTGTATTTTGTTTTAAAATGTATCATTAAATAACAGTACTAATATTAGTAATAATATTAATAATAATGATGATAATAATTAATATATTGTTGCTATATTAGTTTTATATAATTTGTGTATATATGCACACACATACATTTACATTTACATTTATTTATATATATATATATATATATATTTTTTTTATTGTTACTATACAGTTTCATATATATTACTTTTTTTGTGTGTGTGTGCTTATTAAAATATTTTGATATTAATAAAACTAAAGATTATATTTTAATGATATATTCCAAATTTTAATGAATATATTC
The DNA here is from genome assembly GCA_027422415.1 of Schizothorax lantsangensis. Lineage (NCBI taxonomy): Eukaryota > Metazoa > Chordata > Actinopteri > Cypriniformes > Cyprinidae > Schizothorax > Schizothorax lantsangensis. The sequence continues at coordinate 14,752,419 of CM049856.1, forward strand.
CAAAATATTCAAATAACATGTATTATAATAATTAAGTCTAATTATACTAGTGACTAAATATAGAACAAAATATGTTATTGTTGTATTAGTTTTATATAATTTGTTTTTATATATAAATGTGTATAAATATGTATCTATAAAAAAAAAAAAAAAAAATATATATATATATTTTAGAAAGCATGAAACCATTGATTAAAAAATATTATATTAACTATATGAATATAAAATAATATATGATAATTATTAAGTCTTATTTTACTAATGAGTATGGAACAAAATGTTAGTTATGTAAGTTTTATATAATTTTTATGTTTTATATATAAATGTATATAAATATGTATTTAGATATTTTTAAAAAGCATTACAATATTATATTAAAAAAAATATATAAAATAATGTGAGATCATTATTAAGTATCTACACTAAGTGACTACACAGAATAAAATGATGGTTTTATGAGCTGTTTTAAGTCATTATTGTGAATAATATTGCAGACTGTTTAGCTCTTTTCTAAAATTTCTTCTACCTGAGATTTTTGTTTGTTTTTTATTCGGTCAGGCTGCCCCAACTAACAGCTGCCATTGAGCTGGTGAATGAAATCTCTCAACAGCTGATAGAGAGGAAGAACGAAGCCGTCAATGAGATCAACATGACATTTGAGGAGCTCGAGAGGGCCTTGCACCAACGCAAAGCTGCACTCATCACTGATCTGGAGAACATTTGTAGCACCAAGCAGAAGGTCAGAAATCTCTTGATAGGTTAAACAGGTTGTCCTCTCCTATCTCTCTAACGCTCCTTTCTGCGGTGTCCTCTGCAGGTGCTTCAGGCGCAGCTATCGTCCCTACTGCATGGAAAAGAGCATATCCAGAGCAGCTGCAGCTTCACTGAGCAGGCCCTGAACCACGGCAGCGGCACCGAAGTCCTGCTGGTCCAAAAGCAGATGAGCGAGCGTGTGAGCGCCCTCGCCTGTCACGACTTCCCTGAACGGCCGCACGAGAACGCCCACTTGAACTGCCAGATAGAGACAGAAGGCCTGCGACGCTCCATCCAGAACCTGGGCGTCCTGCTGACGACGGGAGCCGTGGGACACACCAGTGTGGCCACAGGAGAAGGCCTCAGACATGCGCTGGTCGGTCAGCACGTGACTGTAACTGTTACCACTAAGGATAAGGACAGTGAGCTCGTGCGGACCGGTAACGCGGCCCTCCGAGCCGAGATAACGGGGCAGGATGGAATGCGGGCGACGGACGTGGAAGTCGTGGACAATAAAAACGGAACGTATGAGGTAGGTTACACGCTTAAGAGCGAAGGGGAGTACTCGTTCTCTCTGATGCTGTATGGACAGCCTGTGCGGGGCAGCCCGTTCAGACTGCGGGCGATAAAGCCGTCGGACGTGCCCCAGTCTCCGGATGATGTGAAGAGGAGGGTAAAATCTCCCAGCGGAACAGGAGGACACATCAGGCAGAAAGCCGTACGGAGACCCTCCAGCATGTACAGCACTACCAAAAAGAAGGAAAACCCTATTGAAGATGAGCTCATTTATAGAGTAGGTAAGAAACGTTGGTGTGGATGATAACCCTGGTGTGCACAATAAGTTTGACATTAAATTGTTGTGATATAGACCAATTTGGAGTAGACGTCACTGTTACGTCACGTGCAGCTACGCACGCATGGTGGTGGCAGAAAAACACTGGTAACAAGTGGAGGGAAATGGGTAGAATCCACAGAATAAGAGAATACATTTTTTTTGTGCCTTTGGATGTCAGAATCGGAATGCTAATCATTTTTATAGATACTGTCGTCAAATACGCCATTTTAAGTTAAACACAGTCAGTTAAACGGACAGACTATGGATGAACCCTGCTGTGATTAGTCTACGTTTAAAACATAAATTTGATTTAAAGAATAGGTCTACATAATATTCACATATGCAGTTCATAGGGGATATATTGTATTAACCCTACAGTTACAGCATGAAAAACTATTTAAATCTATTACTGTTAACATTTTACATAACATTTACCTATTTTTTTCTCACAATTCTGACTTTTTTTCTCGCAAATGCAAGTTTATTTCTCCTAGTTTGGACTTTATAACTTGATTTAACTCTACAATAGTGTGTTTGTCAATTCTGAGAAAAAACCCCAGAAGTCAGGATATAAACTCATGATTCTGAGCCGAGGGGAAACGAGAGAATGACGAGTTTTTTTTCCTTATCAGAATTGTGAGATATAATTTCGGAATTGTGAAAATAAAGTCAGAATTTTGAAATATGAACTCAAATTTACCTTTTTTTATTCTTTTATTCCAGACTGCTACTTGAAAACTCATTTTCTGCCACCATATAGGCTCCACCCACAAAAACGTCATCACTGTCAACACCGAATTAATGTATTATTTTGATTTTGAATGGTTGTGAATTTCTTTTATCGGACCCCTCAGGCTCTCGTGGACGGGAGAAGGGAGAGTTCACCAATCTACAGGGCATCTCTGCTTCCAATAATGGGAGGGTCATTGTAGCAGACAGCAACAACCAGTGTATACAGGTCAGTCAATTCATGGAAATATTATGAAAATTATAGGCTTAATTTTATCTGAAGCGTTGTACTGGATATTGAAGTGATCAGCCGGTGTGTTTTACTTGGAATCAATAAAGACACTTTCTCTAGTGTTTTATTGCATTTAGTGCAAAATTGGATGGTTTGTTTTATGTAGGTTTTTACCAATGATGGGCAGTTCAAAGCGCGCTTCGGGGTCAGGGGTCGTTCTCCAGGACAACTGCAGAGGCCAACAGGAGTGGCAGTCGACACAAATGGAGACGTTATAGTAGCTGATTATGATAATAGATGGATCAGCATCTTTTCCCCTGATGGGAAATTCAAGGTAATGTTTAGATCACAATTTACAGCTTATATGTGTGTATACATTACTGCTCAAAAGTTTGGAATAATTAAGATGTTTGTGAAAGAAGAGTCTTATTTATTTTTTTCTGAGTTAAAGGAATGAATAATTATATTCAGAGAGGACACATTAAATTGATCAGAAGTGACAGTAAGGACATTTCTAATGTTACAAAAGATTTCTATTTCAAATAAATTCTGTTCTTTTGAACTTTGTTTATCAAAGAGGAAAAAATGAGGACAAATGTTTTCCACAAAATATTAAACATCAAAAGCTGTTTGATATAAATAAGAACTATTATAGTTGTATAATAATAGAGTACCAAATCAGCATATTAGAATGATTTCTGAAGGATCATGTGACTCTGAAGACTGGAGTAATGATGCTGAAAATTCAGCTTTGCAATCACATGAATAAATTACATTTGAAAATATATTTAAAAAGAAAACAGTTATTTTAAATTGCAATATTTCACAGGATTGCTGTTATTTACTGTAATTTACTATGTTTGTGATAAAAAATAAATGCAGCCTTGGTGATCACAAGAGACTTCATTAAAAAAAAAACTATAAATAAATAAATCATAATAAATAAATAGATAGACAGATAGATACCAACCCCAAACTTTTGAACATTAGTGTATGTGGAAATAAATAAAGAGATATTAAAATCTTATTGACCTTAAACTTTTGTGTGGTATGTCTCTACATATGACATTATAACATTAAAATTAATCAATTTTCTTACTCCGTGCCATGATCGACTAATCCGAATCAAGTATTTTTAAGAGCCATTTAATAAGGTCCTCTCTCCCTTTTTGTCTGTGCCTCATGCAGAATAAGATCGGTGCAGGCCGTCTGATGGGACCCAAAGGAGTGGCTGTGGACAGGAACGGTCATATCATTGCAGTGGATAATAAAGCTTGCTGTGTGTTCATCTTTCAATCTAATGGCAAACTAGTGACCAAGTTTGGAGCCAGAGGCACTTCAGACAGACAATTCGCAGGTACGGGGGGTAGAAACTGCAACACAATGACAATAAAGCCAATGTTGAGCAATGTCATGTGTTTGTGGTGGTTCACCTATCTAAGCACTAAAGAGTCGCAGAAGTGTTGTTAGCACCCTCTGTTGTGTGCTGTGACTGCTTGTCCTCTAACATATCTTCCTAATACTTCATTTGTCTAGCTCAGGATCTCTTCTTGTAACCTAAAATGTTGCAATTCATCAACAAACCTCAAACAACTAGATACATTGTGTTTCACTACAAAAGCAACAACAAATAACCATTCTGGGAAGACAAACGCCACAGAAGGCTGTTTTGTTTTATACAGGAATGGCCAGATTTACCCAGGCTTCAGTTCCAGTGTCTGAAAGGATGTAAACTTGTGTCAGTTCTGTTCCTGCATTTTACTTTAGCATAACCCATATTTTCAGTTGCATTATCTATCTGTATGATAAATAATGAAAGCCAATGCATGCGGAATGGGCGATATACTGTACATGATTAACCGGTAGAAATATGTCAACCGGTAGAGATTTTGGACTATCATCTCTATTGCAGTTACATGCTCACGTGACGTTGCTGTGCTACGTGGTCATGAACACTTATTGTTTGCATGCGTTTTTTAAAAATTGCGGTTGAAATGCAATCAGCAACAAAAGAGAACTTATTTCGCTATATGCGAGCGCTGTCGGAGAGGCGCGCGCACGTGAAGACGGTGCTCATAGAGCACGGGAGTATGGAGTTATCTGCCACTTTATAGGCCTTGAACAGTTAAATACACACTTGTATGTGTCAAAAATGCCCGTCTTTGCAAGTATCCTCGTAAACACAGTAGGTGAAAGTAAACAGCTAAGAAAGAAAAGGTGTGACAGTATATTGGATCCGGGCAGCTCTTAAAGTGACAGCAGTCTAATATTCCAGCTGTCTGTCATTCATGTTAATCAAACAACAAAAGAGAGAAAATCTCTCACTGCTCTTGGCTAAATCACTTTTGAAACGTTAATAAGAAGAAATATATATTTAATTTACACAGTGAAGAATATGCAGTGTTTTTATACATTTCATTGCTTTATAAAATGTAGCATTTCTTATTTATTTGTTCAACTGTAGTTTTTTGTCCTATTGCTTGTAATTAGTTTTTTATTCATATTCAATCACTGACAGTTTACTTGTCTTCAGTGAGCTTGAGTTTGTTTTAGTTTTTTTCTTATAATTTAGGCAAGTATTCTTTTTTTGTGATGTTGACATTGGTGACAAGAATTATTGAAATTTCTATGGTATCAAAATTTTGTTATAATGAAGAACTTATTTAAAGCAAAACTATATATCTACGTATATAGTCTACAGTTATATTGTTACCGTGAAATAAAATATAAGGTTTTGGTCATATCGCCCACCCCTAGCATGCATACTTTTGAGAGACTATATTCTAATAGATGCATACTTATTAGTCATGCTTTTTGTAGTTCATCAAAAACTTCCCTTCTGCTGCTTATTGTACCATGTAAATATATCAGTTCCTTTTCCTAACCCTTGTTAAGTAAGTGCATGTGGACTGGTTTGGGATGTGCATCTTCCATTGTTCCTCTGGTCTGCTTCATGTTTTTGAAGAAGCTCCTGCACTTTTTTATTCGTGTGAATCCCTTCTGCGCTGCTGTTTATTTGTCTCCGCTTACCCTTGTTTGTGTTTTTCCTATTCCTTTTTAGACAAAAGTGGTGCAAAGTTTGCACTGGAGCAAAAGTTTAGTAAATCTGGCCCTGGGTTCAGTAAGTATTGAGTGAATTCTCATGCCAGAACGTGGTGATTTATCTTATTGAAATGAAGTTTCATTCTAGAACTGAATTCATGAGTCTATGATTCTGTGTTTTGTGTATCTAATCAAAAATTGGCCAGAAATCAAATTGTCGAGCATCACAAAATCTATCTGATCAGTTAGGAGATCTTGATCACATGACATCCTGCTCTCCTCTCTGCTCTCTTTCTCTTTATCATGTCTGAATGTCTCTTCTCCCTCATTTTTTGTTTTCTCACATGCAGGTCCACATTTTGTTGCTGTCAACAACAAAAATGAAATTGTCGTGACAGACTTTCATAACCACTCCGTCAAGGTGAGTGATGTTGAGGTCATACTTACAAATTTTCACCTGGTCGACAATAAAAGACCATAAAATTGCACTGAAGGAAAGGGAACTGAACCATATCTGGAGACCAGAATATTCATATTGACTTAAAAGATAGTTCACCCAAAAAGATATTTTGAAGAAACAGTTGACGGTTGTCAATGTCTTCTATAGATTTTTTTCCATACTATGGGGAAGTCAATGGCTACCGTCATCTGTTTGGTCATACCGTCATATATTTTAACAGGTTAATGGAAAAAGGTGCACTTACTTGGCAATCTTTTAAGTTGTGTTTTACTTGGTAATCGTGTTTGACTTGACTGACACCTAGTGGTGTGGATACATCCTTACAGAAAACAATACATTTCAGTTACTGATGTCCTTGTAAAAATGTAGCAGTCAGCAATGATTCATTTATTTCATGAGTGAAAGTGTCCTACAATGGTTGTTACAGAGATAACAGTGAGTAGTATTCGTCTGGTCATATGATTTCAAAATGGCAGCCCCCATGAGGTGACCTGCTCCACAAAAAAAGAATATATGTATGCATGTATGTATGTGTGGTGTGTGTATTATATATATATATATATATATATATATATATATATATATATATATATATATATATATATATATATATATATATATATATATATATATATATATATATATTATATTGATTTTTTTTGACTTTTTTATTATTCATTTCTTATTAGTAAAACTTTTTAATGAGGGGAAAAATGACAGAATGTATCATATTCTATTAAGTATTGGTGATTAAAATTTGTATCTCCTCAGGTCTACAGTGCAGATGGGGAGTTTTTGTTTAAATTCGGGATCCCATGGAGAGGGAAACGGCCAGTTTAATGCCCCCACAGGGGTAGCTGTTGATGTTAACGGCAACATCATTGTAGCAGACTGGGGCAACAGCAGAATACAAGTAATGAATTCTCTAAACACCCACTTCCTCTTTACAAGTTCTCCAGGAAACTAGTAACTTTAGAAGCACTTTTTAAGACCATTTTCATTTTTTTCCTCAGGTGTTTGACTCATTTGGCTCATTCCTCTCCTACATCAACACAAGTGCTGACCCTCTGTATGGGCCGCAGGGCCTCGCTTTAACCTCCGACGGCCACGTTGTGGTGGCTGATTCTGGTAACCACTGCTTCAAAGTCTACCGATACCTGCAGTAACAGCTCATCACAGTCTGCAGTCATATCAGAGAAATCCTCCGCCAAATCCCGAGAGGAAGAATCGAATGAACAGATTGCACTTTTCTCTAATCTTCTGCTGATTTTCATGTTCCAAAACTAAGAACTGCTTCTCTAATAAACCGGGAATGTTGATTGTAAATAACCGAAACCATATCAATAAGCACAGATTCTTATTCGAAATCATGTAAGTTGTGTATAAATAAAATATATATATAGCAAAACATTGTTAATAGCCATCTTCAACCCTTGCAGAAAAGTCGATTATTTCCAAAATTCCTCTCCTGTTTCATAGTGGTTGACCTTCCCATGACTGCAACAGTTGTGTATTTTAATTGTTACATTCTGCATCTGTAAATATACAAATTTGTGTACATATTAACATATATGGTGTATGTAACATGTAAATGACACTGGCTTCTTGTATTGTCCTATGACAGAATTTGCCTCTGAGATTTCACTATACCTGAGCTATTCGGTGAGCGCTTTCAGTTCAAATCATTCAGAGCTGATCATCCCTCAGCACAGGAAGTGATGCGCATCCCTGCTGTGCTCTTTAAAGAAAATATAACCACTAAACAAAAGGAGCCAAAAAGGACATTTTTTTCCATTCCAAATTATTTATTTTTCTAAAGCACAAGGCTACTTTACATGTTGAAAAATCCAGCTGAACTAAGAAATATAAATATAATCAAACTCAAGTATTTCATATATATATATATATTACCTCTGATTTTTAATGTTCTCTAAAGATGATCAGCTATGTGGAATTATATCTCTTCTCTGTAAATAATCATACGTTGTATTCACAGTGTAGCAACCAAATGTTGTCTTTAGTCAGTATTATAGTTTATGCTTAATTTGTCTATTTATTTAATGTTTTGTACACAATTTCCTGAATAATTCATTTCGAGGTTGTCCTTCATCACCAGCGAATGATTTAAAAAAAAAAAAAAATCACCTCCCTTTAATTTTGTGGAGTTTTGTCTCTTTGAAGGTTATGTGACACCAAGTCTCCTTAATAGGCTACTCTCTGTGATACTGTACAAGGTTAATGAACGGTGGCTCACAGTTGAAACGGTGAACGTATATTTTAATATCTGTGCAAAGAACATTTTTGCATGTTACTGATTTTACTAGCATTGGCATATGGTTTCTGCAGCAGTGAGATTCCTGTAATGATTTGCTATTGCCAGGCTGGAAATTAAAAAAAATAACCAAAAACAATTATTCTATACTGTATATTGATTCATAATATATGCGAATTGCAAGTTGACACACAATTAGTTGCTTCCGTTGCGATAAAGGCCCATTCACAATAAGAATGATAACTGTAATAGTAACTATAACAATAAAATCGCTCTCGCTGACAAAGTTGCTGTCAATTTTAGTTTTCGCGAGCAAAATTCAGTGTTACTTTAATTTAGAATCCACAAGATCAGGAATTTTTCATTAAAGCAAAAAAATTCCAAACAGATTTCATAAATTCAAGTTGGTCACACGAATTCGGTGCATTGATCCACTGTGCTTTGTGGATTGTGAAACTATTTACAGACTTTTTCCTCACAAAATTTCACTGCAAAGTCACACCACAGCAATAGTTTTGGAATTTTCCTCTTTCATCCAATCATTTTAGAATAAACAGTTATCGTCCATCAGTGCAAGCGCTAATATATAGTTTTTGTTCTTATTGTGAACAGACCTTAACTCTATCCAATGCATGATCTAATGCTTGGACAGATGATTTAATAAATGTGCTTCATCAGTTTAAAAAAACAAGATCTTGTATAACATGAAGAATCAACCATATGTTCATTTTACTGGTCAATTATTGCAGTTTGAAATAAAACTGTAAATACAAGTCCCTTGAAAATTACATTGTCTTTTTTATGCAAATCATTCACTTCTAAAAATGTTATGTACTATGGATTTTTATATTTTAAAGATGGAACTTTGGTTCTATGAAATACGAAATATTAAGGAAAAAAAATCATTGTAATATTTTATTTTTAAATGACTTACTGCAGAGAAAAACATTTAACATCGCAGTGTTTTTTAACAAGTCACACAAAAGTAAAATGTACTCGTGATGCCATCCAGCAGTTATGTGATGTAACAGTTCTCTTACATCAGCGATCGAAAGGAATCCAAAAAAACATTACAGTCAATGTGTTCAAGTTGAACTCATTTCTTATGAAAAAAAATAGACCGTGATCAATAAAGTACTATAAATGTTAACTGAAACTTATTCATAGCTGGGCAACACAGTGTTCATGTTCACAGCATATGTACAAAACATCTGGTTCTGGTCCGGTGTTTTCTTGGTCCTTTCTCAGCTCAAATAACATTTTGTACAAATGACTTCAGTGATTCTAGTATATAAACTAGTTCTGTAAATGCCAACATGAACAACAAACCATATGAGCTCAGTCAAAAAGTGCTGAAATGTCACTTTGTGGTTGTTTCAGTCCAAACAGAAACAAAAACAAACATTTCCAGCATCTCTCTTTATCATCAGCCCATGAGACAGATTAGACTACTGCTAAAACAAAAGAGATTAAGATATTTAATATAATGGATTTGAAAATTACATTAAAATGATGTAACATGAACGGCACACAGCTTCCGGATGTACTCCTTTATAAAAATGAATCTCTACATAATTAAATGAACAGATGGATGCTCCTCGCAGCACATCTGATCTACTTTGTCATATTCGAAGTTGCATAGCACCTATTGCAGGCTGAACTATTACGAAATGTTGAACACAGAGCCTTATGTAACACTCATTAAATTACATCCTTTACAGATAAAACTGTGCCAAAAAGTATCTAAAAAATGAAAAGAAATGTAACGGGGAAAAAGTGAATACACGCCATATAATGGAATACACAGCAGTTTTAAAAAAAAATATTTCCAAATCATTTGACAAATTTCTCCAATTTGAAATGTTATGAAACAATCCATTTTTTCACCTGATTCAATCCTTATTTTCACCTCTACACTGATGTACAAAAGACAACACTGAGGTCTAAGACATAAGACGACACAGAGCAGCTAAAGTCGACATTTGCGTAAAAACCTGCAATGCCTCTCTACCTGAATTTCAGTGGGGCTACATCATAATTCAAGAGCAAAAGAAATTCAATTCACTCCTTCAGATTATGGTGTATCAAAGCTCTACGCAACTAGTAAATTCAGATCAACTGAATCCAAAAACCCAGCAGAGCTTAAGAACAAACATCCTCCCTACTTTCCAGGAGGGAAAATGCCCTGAAATGTTTACCAAAACACAAAAACAGGAGCATTTATCATTATTTGTTTTGTTGCGAACTGTACGTACGTACGTGTCACTTCATTTTCAGTAGAAATGACATATTTGTAGTCGGCTGCCTGGGTCGTTTTTCCCTGGGCTGAAGAAGGGTGAGACGGGCTCGTCAAAGTATGTGACAAAGTTATAAATGCGTTTCATAGTGACCGCATCGAAGAAAGTAACGTGGCCCCGGTCGTAATCTAAGAAGATGCCGACACGAGGAGAGTTCCAATAGTCCGCCACGGGCACACGCGAGTCTTCCTCGTTGGCGTACAGTCGGTCTTGGAGACACAGGCTCCAGTAGCCAGCAGAGGGCGAAAGGTTTACAAAACCTTTGCGGTTGCTGTACTCGGTGGTGACACCCAGATACCAGACCCCCTTGTCCCGCACGTCCACCTCCCAGTAGTGCTGCCCGTTGGAATACTGAGCGGTGGCGAGCACCCCGAAGAAACGGGTGAAACGCTGCGGCATGTCGGGCTCCTGGGAACGCACACGGCCCTCCTCCACTTTAGTGTCAAAGTCGCTGATGGCTAATGAGGGGTGAGCCGTGTCTAAATCCAGAGTCAGATTCTGAGGCACTGGAAAACAGGGAAGATCTGGTTAGCCGTTTAGCATGTAACTAAAAACTCACAACAAAATTGTTGCAAAAATTATGAATAAAAATTATACTATTATTAAGATTGTTGTTTCCATTACAGATTTGCACAAAACCTTTGCAATATTTTATAAATGTTGATAACTATTACGAAATTACACCATTTCCATTAACCGATGTTATGCGACTAAAACGTAATTTTTCTTCTCGCGATAAGTCATGGTGACGGATGTTGGTAGGTTTACATAAATATCGCAGCCACCAAACTATCCATTATTTTTAATGGAAGGAGACGTAGGCGAGTATCTTTGAAATTTGTCATGGCCACGATCAGCTCCGGTGGCCGTGTCAGAGCTGTAAGACGTGTGCAGAATAAAGAAGGGGTTATACAAGCATTAATGCCAAGGAAAGCCCTTTATACTTAAGAGCGGCCATGTATGAGGTGTTTTTTTTGGGAGGTTATAGTACACTGAAGAATGATCATGTGACTTTTGACAGCGAAAAAAAACTGTTTCCATTGCAGTTTTGCAAAATATTCCTTTTTCGAATTGCTTGAAAAACCACCTCATGTGAGCATAAATCTTTTTAGCGATATATGGGTATTTTTGCGAAATTGACATGTTTACATTGGGTGTATTTTCAATTCACAATTTCAATTTGCGCAATTTGAAGGGTAATTGCAACGCAGCTACCGAGGGGGTAAAAATGTGGTCACATTAGTGAGATTTTGGCTAAATTTCAAAGGGGCCAAAAAAGGTCCATTGTCAATAGTATAGTGACGTATGAAGCTACTTTCTGTTGGTCAACGAGACAAATTCATATGAAATTCCAAATCTCATAGATTCCTACTGAAATTACTGGAGTTCACCTGCAAAAATTCTCTAAACAATGTGACCGCACCTTAATGCACCAACAGTACTTACTTGTGTGTAACACGTGCATCATCTTCTTCCACATGATGAGCTGAAAGGGGCCTGTGAACTCTGAGAAATCTGGAGGAGAGTTAGAGGCCTGGACGCTGAGATTTACGTGACAGGGGCTACGAGGGAAAAAAAAAACACATTATGAGAGACAAACACTAAAAATACCCAGATTATTAGCAGGGCAGATATAATCACAGCTAACAAGTTATGGAATTAAACTGTTTAAAAAAATACAGATTCACATACCTTAAGTATGAATTACTGATACTCTGGAAGGAAAAAAAAGTTAAACGTTAATAATAATGGTGTCACGCTGCAAAGTCATATAAAGTCACATTTGTGAGAAGCAATGAAGCAATAACAATATATAAAAACACATGGCCAGATATAATGTAAAGATATAATGATATATAATGTAATTACACCAAAGATGACAACTATAACAATAACTATACCCTTTTATAATTTTTCTAATTCTACGAGAATAAAAATGTCCAGATTTCAACTATAACGATGACAGATGAAAGATATTGTTGGAATCACTTCCAGAACTTTTTTTTCCAGCTGATGAATGTTAAAACCTTGACAGCCAATCAGAATCCATCCATCTTCAAATAGCTTGAGCATTTAAGGTGGCAAAACTTCAACATCCTTATAATAAACACAGCGTTATCATATTATGGATGACATTTTTGTGGACACTAATATAGTTATTGTTCTTTGTGTAAACGGTCATAAATATGTAAATACAAGAAATTGTCTTTTTTGTACTGTAAATGGGCTTCAAATTAACAAATATGAAATTATAGGTTGTTCAAATTTATAATTCAGATTTCCATTTTATGCTTACTACCATAAGTGTAGTATGTTTATCGCCATTTAACACATTTTATAATTCACTTATGTTATATTTATTAATAAAATTCAGAACACTTTATAATAATAAAAAGCATTATTTGTGTAAACATATTTTGGATATTTTGCACCCACATCAGTTCAGAAAATGTAGAAAATATTTCACCCAAAAACTATAAATCTGTCATTAATTACTCACCCTCATGTCGTTCATCTTTGGAACACAAATTAAGAATTTTTTTATGAAAGCCGAGAGCTTTCTGACCCTGCATAGACAGCAACGCAACTACCACGTTCAAGGCCCAGAAACGTAGTAAGGACATTGTTAAAATAGTCTATGTGACATCAGAGGTTCAACTGCAATTGTATGAAGCGACGAGAATATTTTTTGTGTGCAAAGAAAACAAAAATAATGACTTTATTCAACAGTTTCTTCTCCTTCGTGTCAGTCTTTGTCGCGCTTTCACGAGAGTATTATGACGCGTGCGCACAGATGAACAAAGATCTTGAGGGTGAGTAATTAATGACGGAATTATCATTTTTGGGTGAACTATCCCTTTACTGCCCTGTCATGTCCAAAAGAACAAAAAAATATATATATGTAATTAGAAGCATTTTATTTTATAACAGATGAGCTGTTTTGGACAGTGACTGGAGGTATGAAGTTCTTCACCTCGAAGTTAGCACAGTCACTTAGCTGGTTTTGAATTTCAGTGATGACTTTGTCCACTTTGGCTGCTTCGCTCTCCACCCGCTTAAGGTTGGCATCGATCAGCCGATAGTGGCTTCCACTTCGACCTCCAACCTTTCCAACAGATCATCCTTCTCATCCAACAAAAACTGAACCAGGGCACCAACATTATCTTCGATCTTCTCCTTCAAGGCTTGTTTTTTGAGCTGTTGAGATAGAGATATTTGAGATTCAGCATCAAGGCCTCCTCGTGGACATGTATATAACCTCCACAGCAGATTATATAACCACCAATTTTTGAGTAATTTGTATGTATGCAAAGTCAGCGTGGGAACAATTGAGCTTTCATACCTTGACATCAGTTTTGGCCTGCTCGTCTGTGCTCTTTACTCTCGTACACATGGACTTCTGCCAGTTCAGCTTGATGAGTCTCAGCTTCAGCTCACTCTGCATATTAAAACAAGAGAGAAATCTTTCATCTTCAAGTATTAATGCACAAAATGTATGCAAAGTACAATAGAAGAAATGGTTCTGGGAAGGATCTTGACAGCATATATGGACCTTGTTACCGTAGCAGAACCAACAATGTAACCAAAGAGTTAAAACAGTTAAGCACAACAGTTCTCATAATGAAACTGGACACTACACTATGAGGGAGTTTAAGATTGCACACATCAATAAACTATGGAATGTGTTGTAGAGTTGCTTTACATTTTATTGTTTATTCACTAGATTCATTTTCTAACAACATTTCTCTTTTCAGTCTGCAATAGAATATTCTTTCATTCTGATACTCACCTGTTGCTTTACACTCCATCTAATATTTGAGCATGTTTGACTGGGCTCTGAACAAGGAGAATAAAAATAATCCAAGGGAACAGATAATTCACGCATGTGAAACGTGTCATACTTTACTTGTGTGAAAATTTCCAGAAGGGAAGGATAAGGAAGAATTCTTTGCCCACCAACCAGTGATTTTTTTTAACAGTAATTGTTAGCTTTCAAATACACACGTGGTCAGAATTATTGACACCCTTGGTAAATATGATCAAAGAAGGCTGTGGAAATAAATCTGCATTGTTAATCCTTTTGATCTATTATTTTAAAAAAAAATCACAAAAATCGAACCTTTCATTGGAGAATAAGAATTTAAAATGGGGGGAAATATCATTATGAAATAAATGTTTTTCTCCAATACACATTGGACACAATTTAATGTACCCCTTTATTCAATACTTTTTTGAAACCTCCATTTGCCAAAATAGTTTAGGAGTTATAATGCCTGATGAGGTTAGAGAACACCTGACAAGAGATCAGAGACCCTTCCTTCATCCAGAATCTCTCCAGATCCTTCAGATTCACCTCTCCATGACGGTGCTTCTTCTCTTCAGTTCACCTCACTCATTTTCTACAGGGTTCAGGTCAGAGGACTGGAATGGCCATAGCAGAAGCTCGGTTTTGTGCCTAGTGACCCATTTTTCTGTTGTTTTTAAGGTTTGTTTTTGGATTTTTGTCCGGTTGGAAGATCCAAACATGGCCCATTATAAGATTTCTAACAGAGTCAGTCACTTCTTGATTTTTTATCTGTTGGTATTTGATAGAATCCATAATGCCATGTGTCTAAACAAGATGTCCAGGACCTCCAGCAGAAATATAGGCCCACAACATAAAAAATACAGCAGTATATTGTACACATGGGGTACTTTTTTATCCCTGTGTGCACCAAACCCATCTTAGTGTTTGCTGCTAAAAAGCTCATTTTTTAGTTTCATCTGACCATAGAAGCCAGTCCCATTTGAAGTTCCACTTGTGTCTGACAACTGAATATGCTGGAGTTTGTTTTTTGGTGAAACCATTTTCTTTTCTTGATTTTTTTCTTGAAACCCTCCCAAACAACATGTGGTGTAGGTGCTGTTTGATACATTTTTTAAGGTTTTCTGACCCCGAAACTCAACCTTTCTCTACAATTCTCCAGCTGTGGTCCTTGGAGAGTCTTTGGTCACTCAAACTCTCCTCCTCACCGTGCATTAGGACGATATAGACATGTCCTCTTCCAGGCAGTTTCATAACATTTTCTGTTGATTGGAAATTCTTAATTATTGCCCTGATGGTGGAAATGGGAATTTTCACTGCTCTAGCTCTTTTCTTAAAGCCACTTCACTAATTTGTGAAGCTCAATTATCTTTTGCTGCACATCAGAAATATATTCTTTGGTTTTTCTCATTGTGATGGGTGATTCATTTGGAATTTGGCCTTTGTTATTTCTGTGAAACAGGAAGCCATGGCTGGATAATTTCATGTTCATAATCACGCTGGTGTGCTCAAAACTGTGAATATGAATGGGAATATATTTCAGATATATTTTACTCATAAGAATTTCTACCAGGGTACCAGTAATTTTGTCCAACATGTATTTGAAAAAAAAAAACATTTCATAATGATATTTCCCCCCATTTTAAATTCTTATTCTCCAATGAAAGCTTAGATTTTTGTGATTTAAAAAAAATAAAAGATCAAAAGGATTAACAACAATTCTGACCGTGTGTGCGTGGGTTAACAACAAATATTAGCAAATATATTAGGAATTATATAACTATGAAAATAAATATCAAAATACATTTAATACTTTATTAAATAAAAAAACAAATACATTTTAATAATATAATAAACATTTCAAATATATATATATATATATATATATATATATATATATATATATATACACACACACACAAACATATATACATACATACGCACATACATACATACAAATATATTTTATTTATTGAAAAACAAATATTCAAAAAAATATATTATTTATTTAAAAAATGAGTATACTGAGCCCTTTGTTAACTTAGGCTAACAACAAATATTAGCCAGTATATTTGGAATTATACAACTATGAAAATAAATATAAAAATATTTTTTATAAAAAAAAATGATAACATTTAAATATTTTATTAAAATACAATTTAATATAATTATTTCAATAATATAATATGAATATACTGAAAATGTATTATTTATAAAAAAAAAAATAATAATGCATATATATATATATATATAATAATAATTATAATTCATTACATTTATATAGCGCTTTTCTGCTTTTCCAAGCTCTCAAAGCACTCTACATTGTCAGGGGGTATCTCCTCATCCACCACCAGTGTGTAGCATCCACCTGGATGATGCGACGGCAGCCATAGTGCACCAGAACGCCCACCATACACCAGCTTATTGGTGGAGAGGAGACAGAGT
The DNA here is from genome assembly GCA_027422415.1 of Schizothorax lantsangensis. Lineage (NCBI taxonomy): Eukaryota > Metazoa > Chordata > Actinopteri > Cypriniformes > Cyprinidae > Schizothorax > Schizothorax lantsangensis. The sequence continues at coordinate 14,769,289 of CM049856.1, forward strand.
GATGAAGCCAATCAGTGTATGTATATATGTATATATGTACAGAGCTCTGCGTTCACAATGCAACTTAGATTCAAAGCTATTAAAATTGCAAATGTTCAAGGTTCATTTCTAGTGTTCACATTAGACTACAAATATGAAGAAAACATGAACTCTTCACACACATTTGTGTATCCGCCCCAGCAGCTGTTAGATGAGCAAAATTACCCACCACAGTGCAAAAAGTACCCGCATTTGGTATTAATTTCACACCTAGATCCAGAAAAAACTAGTCACTGGACACATATTATTTAGTTTGAAATGTTCTAAAAAAACAAAAACCCTCAAGACTGCAAACACCACAATCAAACAATGGCTACGAGTTAAAGACATTTCCAAGGCTATCTGGTAAGAAAAACACTTAACGTAAGTGCTAAATGCCACATGTACATACAACACTGCGGTGACAGATAGTCACTCCTTGTTCCAGCCCCAAGGTTAGCAATGAATGTCAATGGCTTCTGGAGCCAACTCAGGCATTTAGACCAAGATAACAAGGAGGAGGTCAAGAAGAGAGAAAAAGACACAAACAAGTGACAGAGACAGAAAGGCTAAATCAAATAAGTTACACAACAGACACAACCAAGCATTTTCAAACAAACCTTCATGTCTTCAACAACCTCTGGTACAGGAGCAACATCATGGTGTCTAGAAAAATAATAAAATGACATATGATGTTTCATTTCTAAAGCCGTTTTAATCTAAAATGCTACAACGAGGTACATCTGGTCCTCAGACAGAGGTCAAAACATCGAAACATACTGAGACAGCATTATGAGCATACAAATCCAAAAATGAAGTGTAGGTAGATAGCTCACTAGGTTTTGCCGCTGTGTTCGAGTGAATATGGGGAACATTCAGGTCACTGAGCCTCACCTGTGGGCTCTGGATTCCCGACACACCACGCAGATGGGCTTCCTGTCCGTGTGGCAGTACAGTTTGAGCTCCTCATGGTGTCGCTCACATTTTCCGTCCATTTTCACGGATTTTGCGGGTGCAGAGGGCCTACACGTCTTCAGATAGTCGAAGTCGCTCAGTTTATCCACCAAGTTCTTTACCAGGTAGTTCTTGGTGAAACTCATTTTCGCGAACACCTGCAAAAAAAGGACAAAGTTGCATGTACGACGCAGAAAAGTATCGGTGCTGTATTGACAAAAGGCTCGTGCGGCGGTTTGTATGTTATGATACAATAAACGAGGTCGGAGAAATCACACCTGTCAACACAGTAAAGTCCGGTTGTTATTTAAGTTAGACTGCCGGTTTAAATCATTGTGCATGATTTAGTCGCGAATGTAACGGTATAGAAATCCGTTAAGTTGATTCGAGCAGCTGTAACTAAGCAACCCGGAATCTAGAATCTAGCATTTATCAAAACAAACCACGCACCATCCTGCACTCCGGACACTGGTAACCCACATCATCGCCTCCATTTTCCTCCCAGTGCATCAAAATGCACATGCGGCAAAAATTGTGGCCGCATTTTAAAATAACAGGGTCGTCGAAGTAATCGAGGCAAATAGAACAGATTAATTCCCTCTGAAGCTCTCCTCTAGAATCTCCGGCAGTGGCCATGTTTCCCCAAGCAACACTGTAACTGCTTTACAGGGCCAGTAGTGACTCTAGACGGAATAGAGATAGCCCATTCTGGACTCACTTCCTGCTCCAGTCATGTGAGGGCTTGTGGTGAATCTGACTGGTTACGTTATCTAATCCCAACCCAACCTTCCTAAATGTATTCATTTGTTTGTTTATTTTTGTCTTGGATTTGATCTAACTCAAAAACATTTGATCTAATTTGAGCTTTTTTTCTTTTTAATGAACTTAATTGAACAATATATATATATAATACATATATAAATGGAGAATATAAAATGTAATATATATATATATATATATAAATGGAAAATACGTATATAAATTAATAAATTATAAATAAATAAATTCACAGACTTTTTCTTTAACTGTTCCCACCCGGTGGAATGACCTGCCCAACTCAATCCGAGCAGCTGAATCCTTACCCATCTTCAAGAATCGGCTAAAAACACATCTCTTCCATCTTTAATTGACTCTCTAACTCTAGCACTCTCTATTCTAATTCTATTTTATCTATCTGTCTTCTTTTTATAATTATATTATATACCCTCTATCAATTGCATATTTGTTCTCTAACTGCTAGCTTTTCTTGAAAAACTAACACTAGCTTTCTTTTTTTCTATATTGTATCTACTCGTTTTCTTTAAAAAAAAAAAACACTTGCTAAGTGTACTGTGTTAGACTAACCAAGACTTGTTATAGCACTTGCATGTTGTTGCTCTTTTGTTAGTTGTGATTGCTTCTATTGTCCTCATTTGTAAGTCTCTTTGGATAAAAGCTTCAGCTAAATAACTAAATGTAAATGTAAATAAATGGACTGGTACAAAATGTAAAACTTGAGAAAATTGTAGCGCTCCAAACTGAATTTTTTTTTTAGTCCTTATACTGCAGGTGCGTAGAGCCAATGGAATACTTGAAAATAGCACTGAAGATAGCAATGTGCTGAAGCGTCTGCTTGCTTGCTCGTGTCCATCTGTTTTTAACTCACATGCACTTTGCACTTTTTGCACGATGCAATTTATAAAATAAAAAAATATGTTTTTGTAGACTTTTTCAGTCTTGACCCTCCTGTCTATTTTCTGGTACAAAATGCTAAATTTCTCACACACAACAGACAAGCATCATAGCATAAGGGGGGAAACAATTACTAGGGGTTTTCAGCAAGATTAAGATTTTCTATTAAAATTATAGAGGTTTAAGGCATTCTTTTTCTTCATATGTTTCAGCGACAAAAAGTCTAATGACAGTTCTTTGTGAAATAGCCTAGAAATTTGGAAGAATTTTCAGGAATCTGTTCTTATGCAAAAATAACTTCCCAAGAATAATAATTGTGTTAATTGCTAAATCATGTGTTGCATCTTTCAAAGATAAACCGAATAATACGTTTTCCTTTGTTAAAACAGGTCAATCTTCAAATTTAGGAAATAACATAATGCAGCTTCCCAAAAGGTACAGGCAAATTTACAATCATAAAAAATATGTTCTGTAGTTTCAATTTGATCATCACAAAAGGAACAGTTGTTAACATCAAGACCAAATCGACCAACATCTCAAAAATTCTCAGGATATTCTCCATTAAGAATTTTAAAATGGACTTCCTTTGCTTTTGTTGCAACTAGAAAATTCAAATATTTTGTTTTTAAAGTTTTAACTTCATCCTTAGAGAAATATTGGAATATTTCATTTTTATTTGAAGAAAAAGGATGTAATTCCTTAACAAAGACTAAATAACTAAGTATTACAGACTAAGACTAAGTATTACAGTACTGGGTAAATTTAGGTTAGTAAGAGAAACTTAATTCACAAAAAGCCTGGTGTTTTGAGCTTCCCATGTTAGTTTCTTGTTGTAAATCGACTGCTATTGTATTTATATTTTGTTTTTGAACACCATTAAAAAGCCATATGTGGGTACATATTGCGTTTTAATACAGTACTATCAAATAAAGTGGTTTTATTATGTTTACTATGGTGAACAGCACATTCCAGGGCCCAGTTTTATGGTGGGGCCCCTCTCTGACCACAACAGGATTACTACATTTTGATTGGATCTTGGTGGACTAACACAAACAAACTATCCAATGCCATCAGATGCTATGACAACAGTCAGACACCTCTTGGAGGGCAAGAAGTAGACCTATGGTACCAAGCCTGGGAAGGACAGGACTTCTTATCGGTTCACATGCAGTTTCTGCCTTTCACCCATTTAGAGACTAATTCTTAAGGTTTTGGCCTGTGACCACCATAAACATTCCTTAGGACCTCTGGATGTAGCAGCAGTGGGTGAAACGGAGAGAGATCACAAAGATCCATCCAAATCCATTCATAACTATGTGTTTTAAACCTTAAAACTGATGCAAACTAACCTACATCACATCCATTTTACACTTTCAGGTAGTGGTTTGGAAAATGAGAAATGCATTGGTAAAGACATAAAAAAACAAACAAACTTTAAAGACACTTTAGAGACTTCAAACTGTGTGTGCCCTCTCTGATACAAGCAGCCAATCACAGCAATGAAATGGAAAAGCGCCAAATTGTAATCTCTTCCCCATCAGAAAGGGATAAATGTACCCTTCCAAAAGACACTACTTCCGAGTCTCCCGTGAGACAATACACAGCGTTCTGAGTCTCCCATCCAGAGAGACAGTAACAGATGCACCACGCTCTGAGTCTCCAGCTTTTGAGGCAGCAACAGATTCGACCACATTTTGAGTTTTAAGCCTGTGAGGAAAGAGACATCAACAAACACTTTACTTTCAAAGTCTTCGTTCAGCGAGACAACAACAGATGCAGCATGTCCTGAGTCTCCGTCCTAGAGAGACTAAAGCAGATTGACCAAATTTTGAGTCTCTGGCCTAGAGAACCTTCACTTCAAGGTACTTTCTTCAGCGTGTTTCAGATTTTAGGACCCTTCGGTGCTCCAGGAGATCAGCATCCAACAGCGTTTCATATTCAACAGATTCAACAGACTCACTCGACCATAGGAAAGGTAAATATTTCACAATTACAACTATGAATTAACTACAACTGAACAAACACATTTTCAGCAGTTATAAGACATTCAAATATTTAAAGTCTCAAGACTTTATTTATTTTGTGCTTCAAGGCCCAGTACATAAAATGCATTTAGCACTGTAAATATTTAGAAGTGAACCATGTACAAAAAACACAATATCTCACCATAAATACCATTTCAAACAAAGAGTATTTCATTGTGCCCAAAATGTCGTGCTCATGTTTGTTAACCTGTGAATATGGAAACAATCCACTGATTTTATTGCATAGCACATTTCTTTTAAATATCATCAGCCTGATGAGGAATATATTTGTCAGGAGGTGAAGTGGATTTGACAATGGGATGCTGTTTTTCATGGATGCGTAAACATTTTGATGTCTAATGACAGTGAAGACAACAAAAATGTTATAGCTGATACACCAGTGTTAGTGGAGTGAATCTGGTCTGGAAAAAAACCCCCAACTCCAATAGACAGTCAAACACACATTTGGAAATCTGAGGGATCACAGTTTTTCCCTTATTTTAAAACGACACTCAGTGAGATAAGACTGCAATATTTAATACATGCGGTTCTCATGAATACTAACACTTAAATTATAACAAGTAATAAAAACAGCAGCAAGGAGATGAAATTTGACAACATTTGACTGAATGTAAACTTTGTGACAACAACTATTTGACTGTGATATGAAATGCATATTCAGCATTTCTCCATTAAAAGCTTGGCACTTGCTGTTAAAAACCAGCATATCTGTGAAACACACTGAGCAATTGAGGAAAAGTCATATTCTCCAAAGACATCACACATATCCCAAAATACAGTAGCCAATACTGTAATACAAGCAAATATTTAACACTTGAGATAAATAAAGGCGAAACACACAATACAGGTGTCAGTGTCGTGATCAGTTCATTTGAATGCACCACGTGACCCATAAGAAATGACTTAAACATTATTAAACTTACTTTTCCTTTCAGAATCTTATCATCTTTAAAAATGATATCATCTTTCTTTCATCTGGTGTTACTCAGTGTTCAAAGTGACAGGGCCCATGAGATTGAGATTTTTTTAAAATTAATCTTTCATACACTTGGTATGGAATGTGCCATGAAAAAAAAATACTAATGAAGGGTTAAAAAAAAAAAGTTAGGGTACAACAACAATAATAATTATGATTATTATTATTAAATAATAATAATAATAATAATAATCTTTCTTGAAAAAGATGCCAAACTTCAATTATTATTATTTCTTACATGAAAAGTTTTTTTAAAAAAACATTTTTTTTCTTGTAATGAGTGGTCCTTCTTTATTATTATTTTTATTGTTACTTGTATTATTACTATTACTATAACTACTATTATTCTATTTAATATTTTATTTTGGATTAAAAAAATATTTTGGAACAAATATTTTGGAACTAAAATGGAACCAAATTAAATCTTGTTTCTATCAATATATCCACTGGCAAAAAAGAATATTAAAATGGTTAATATTTAAAGGATGAATTAAGTTGGGTCTCCCTGAGAACTTTGAACACTGGGTAAACCTCAACAATTCATTATTGGACAAGCAAAAATTCAGTTACAACATAAAACGTAATTTAAAATGATTTCTTTGGGCTGGTGATAAACTGGGTTGTGAGTTCTCCGTAAGATAAAACCTGTCAGAGGCACTTGTTTAAAACAAAGAAAAGAAAACAAATTGATCCCATGTATGTCAAAGGAGAACAGTAGAGTCTCCAAGTAGTCCATTAGTCCTTCAGACCTCTGAGCTGTCACCATTATCAAGGCTACTTCTAACTATAACAGGCTGCAGGCTGGATGAGACTCTTGGGGCCTTTTTCACAGGCGTCCGCCTTGAGCGAACCATCAGTGCCAACACTATAACCACGAGGACGGTGAGAAGCAGTCCCATGACGGCTCCTGCCACAGTCACCGTGTCCTCTTCCGCAGCTCGTCCACTGAGCTCCCGTGGAGACAGTCCGTCTGCGAACAGCTCCTCCCCAGACGCAGATCGCCGACGGCTGCGTTCCAGAGCGATGTGCAGGATATTCGTTCCTCGGTTGTTCTCGGGTCCGATCTCCTCCGCCAGGACCGGGACTTCTCTGTTGGACCGTCTGTAGCGTCCTCTGGCCTCGGCTGGTACAAGGTCACCTGATGTTATTGAGTGGTACTCTGCACTTCGCTTGCCAATGCCACGCTTGGCGTTGTCTTTTGAACGCACAGTGTAGATGGTGTGAATGAACCACTCCCTTCCTACTGCCACCTAGAGACCAGAAGGATAATAGAGGATTTGAGTTGACTTGTAAATGACAGGAATCCAGAACAGGATGTCAGAGATTTGAAGTACGCCACTGTATATATTCATACCATAACTAATAAACCATCAAAAATTAGACCTGGAAAAGAGGAGTAGAATCCAGCCTGAATCCGTCAGATCCTGGCTGCTTCACCAGAGAGAGGGCAGAGGGGTCATCTACAGCCAGCAGGGCCTTGAAACTCACGTCCCCAAAACTCTTGGCCTGAGTCTCTGGCTGGGCTTTGTCCTAGAGGCAAGGTGGAGTCATGCGACCATTTTCAAATGGGACGTTTTTTGTTTTTTTTCAAATAAACATCACAGAAAATTTTAGAAACAGTTCTTAACAGACCGCTTAAATAAATTATGTTAAATAGAGTGCTGTCAAATCAATTAATCACATCCAAAAGTTTACATAATTTGTGTGTGTACTGTGTATATTTATATGTATATATATATATATATATATATATTACATATATAATATACATATATATATGTATATTCATATTTAATATACATTTATATATATACGTAAATAATAAATTACATATATTTCTATATATATTATATATATATATATATATATATATATATATTATATATATATATATATATATACACAGATACATCACATCCATTTTACACTTTCAGGTAGTGGTTTGGAAAATGAGAAATGCATGTGTGATATATCTCTCTCTCTCTCTCTCTATATATATATATATACATACAGATATATATAGATATATAAATATACACAGTACACACATATATAATTAATTGTTGTATATTAATCATGATTATTGATTTGACAGCACTAATATAGATATATAAAAAATATATATATAAAAAAATGCAATATAATTTTTATAAAATGTAATATATTGTCAAATAAAATAAAAATAGAAATATATATTTGTATACATTTTATTTAGAATACTTATACCGTATACATTGTTATTTTAGTATTATTTATATACAATTATAACTTGTTTTAATTTCAGTTAGCTGCCAACATTTCAAATTTTCTAATTAAATTTTTATCTAATATTTTAATTCTATTTTATTTCAGCTTTATTTAATTTAACAATCAGTTTTAGTTAACACTAACAACACTGCTAACATACTCACAATAATTTTGAATCTGTACAGCAGGGATGGAGAGTCTGCAAGGCATCCAAACTCAGACCTGGCGGGGTTGTATTTAGGAACATATCCATCAGCGCCAGTGCACAGATACACCTTCTCAATGTTACAGTAGAAAGAGCCACCCAAGTTCTGCACAGGGTCCACCATCACCCGTCCATAGATTGTGTCACCTTGAAGAGAACAAGCTCAGTGTCAGCATAACAGAACAGGAAATGTAAATTTTAGAATATGATTAAGTTAGGTGTTCCAGTTAGACGTACCCTCAGAGAAAGCCACATCACTCTCTTGACCGAAGCCCATAGATCCATCTGACAACCACAATGCCTTCTTAGACAACAGGAACATCTGTGTGTTCAGACTGAACTCCACCGCGACAGGGTCACTCACCTAAAGAAAGCAAACACAATAATACTCCTTTACAAGAGCCTCAGGTTGAACTGATAAGATGCATCACAAATACATATTTCATTCTGATATACAAGCAACTGATTAATTATAAAATTATACAAAAATATATATTTATTTATAACACACACACACACACACACACACACACACACACACACACACATAATAGAGCCTGATTGCATTTTTCTAATTTAATACACTTTTTTCCATTACAGATTCAATTATCAACAAGTAGAAAGAACATTTGAAATAAAAAGCTTGAATTTGAAAATGTATTTAACTTTTGCTTTATTGACAATATTTTTCTAGTTTACCTGCTGAAAGCGGATATCAAGATCAAAAGTAACCGGCTCTCTAGGGTTGCAGACCGGAGGAACGGTGTACTCCACATTCATCGCTGCTGTACAGGGAATCAACTTCACTGTGTATGTGCCTGAATAATCACGAACCTGCAGGTCACAGACACACAGGCATACAAGTTTAACATGACATTAGTTGTTTTACATTAGTTTTTCTCAAATGGTTTTGCTTTAGCACACTGCTTTTACATTGGCCATCAATTGGCGACTCAACACCGCCAGAACTGTTTATCACAAAAAGTAAACAGAAATGTCCTTAAAACCACAAAGTGGGGAAAGAGAGATCAACTCACTGCAAAGTCTGAAATGAACATCCATTGCTGGACAGGTTGGCTGTAGGTCGGCTCAGTCCTAACCAGAGTGAGGTTAAAGCTCAAGCCTGGGTGGTCTGCACTCAATACAATGGACTTCACAGGGGATGCTGGGTAATCAGGTAAGATAGCAAGATAGCAAGTTAATTTAATAAAGTCAAGGCATCTGTTCTATAAACCATTTAAGAAGAGAGATATGATATTTAGATTTTACCTGCAGTCTTCTGACCCCTCAAATTTGCTGCTGGAAATAAGTCAAAAAGTTCATTCATCTTCAAAAATTCATCTTTCCTTCCATAAATGTTGATGTATTTATTGATATTAATATAATTAATACAATTATAATTAATAAGATTTCAGAGATGCCAAAATGTACCAGAATGTGCCGCTACAAACAACCCCCTGAAGCGAGCCTCTGTGCGGAAGTTCACCACAAGCCTCCCCTGCTCATTAATCCTCATGCTGATTGGATATAAAGCTCCTGCAGTGAAAACATGTCCAATGTGGTTATCTTTTCATTTTAAATTTTGTATGACTTCTTCCCATTTAGAGATTTCCACATCCTGAACTAGTTCTGTAATCCTCTAAATGTCCACATGATATCTGACATCATCTCAAGAATATGAGAATTTGGCAGAGATGTGCTCCCCTATTTTATATTCATAGAAAAGGCGCTGATTGCCATAATTTAACTTATTAAACATTTATTACAGAAGGGAGAATAGAATTCAAAAATGGAGAAATTCTGGCCAATTAACATCAACACTCCTAAAATTGAGGAAACGGTAATTTAAGAGACAATAAAATATTTAAAGCAGTAACACTTTACAATAAAGTCCCACTTGTTAACATAAGATGATGCATTAGCTAACACTAACCAACTAAAATATATTTAATAAAGCATTTATTAATCTTTATTAAAGGGATAGTTCACCCAAAAATGATAATTCTGTTGTTAATTACTCACCCTCATGTCATTCCAAACCCGCAAGACCTTCGTTCATCTTCTGAACACAAATTAAGATATTTTTGACGAAATCCAGGAGCTTTCTGACCCTGCATAGACAGCAATGTAACTACCACGTTAAAGGCCCAGAAAGGTAGTAAGGACATCATTAAAATAGTCCATGTGACATCAGTGGTTCAACCTTAATTTTATGAAGCTACAGAATAACAAATTTATTCACTCTTCTCTGTCAGTGTGTATTTTTGTACACATGGACTATTTTAACACTACCTTTTTCCTTACTACCTTTCTGGGCCTTGAAAGTGGTAGTTGTGTTGCTGTCTATGCAGGGTCAGAAAGCTCTTGGATTTCATCAAAAATATCTTAATCTGTTTTCTGAAGACGAACAAAGGTCTTATGGGTTTGGAACGACATGAGGGCGAGTAATTCGTGACAGAATTTTCATTTTTAGGATGAACTATACCTTAAATGTTAGTTAGTAAAAATAGAATTGTTCATTGTTCATGTTAGTTCACAGTGCATTAGCTAATGTTAACAAATACAACATTGGATTTAAAAAAAAAATTATTAGTAAATGTTAAAATTAACATAACATTAATAAATGCTGTAGAAAAATGGTTCATTATTACTCCATGTTAACTAATGTAGTTAACTAATGTTAACAAATAAAACCTTATTGTAAAGTGTTACCTTTAAAGCTATCATAATCTACAGCATCTCACAAAAGTGAGTACACCCCTCACATTTCGGCAATCATTTTAGTATATATTTTCAAGGGACAATACTATAGAAATTAAACTTGGATATATTTTAGAGTAGTCAATGTGCAACTTGTATAGCAGTAAAGATTTACTGTCCTCTGAAAATAACTCAACATACAGCCATTATTGTCAAAAAAGCTGGCAACAAAAGTGAGTACACCCTAAAAGTGAGTACACCCTAAGTGACAACAGCTGTGCATCGTTTAATCATACAAAGCTACATGTCCTATTCATCATGTTCATGTTTTTGTCTGCTTGACAGGACCATACAAATTTGTGTATCTTGTTTACAAGCTACGGTTCATTGAGGGAAACATGGATTCCAACATGTACTGTGACATTCTGAAGCGGAAGATGATGCCCTCCCTTCAGAAACTGTGCCCAATGGCAGTTTTCCAACATAATGACCCCAAACACACCGCCAACATGACAACTGCCTTGCTGATGAAGCTGAAGGTGAAGGTGATGGAGTGGCCAAGTATGTCTCCAGAACTGAACCCTATTGAGCACATGTGGGGCATCCTCAAGCGGAAGGTGGAGAAGCACCATGTGTCTAACATCCAACAGCTCCGTGATGTCATTATGGAGGAGTGGAAGAGGATGCCAGCAACAACCTGTGCAGCTCTGGTGAATTCCATGCCCAGGAGGATTAAGGCAGTGCTAGATAACAATGGTGCCCCTACAAAATATTGACACTTTGGATACAATTTTGACATGTTCACTTAAGGTGTACTCATTTTTGTTGCCAGTTATTTGGACAATAATGGCTATATGTTGAGTTATATTTAGAGGACAGTAAATTTGTACTTCAATACAAGCTGCACATTGACTACTCTAAAATATATCCACGTTTCATTTGTGTAGTATTGTCCACAATATACTAAAATCTTTGCTGAAATGTGAGGGGTGTACTCACTTTTGTGAGATACTGTATCTTTTAAAACTATTTTTTTTTAATTTTATTATTATATTATTTTTCCTCATCCTGTAGGGCATAAAACATCCCCTAATTAAGGAATCACATATTTTATTTATTTGTTTTTTAACACATAAATTCACAACTTGCCTTGCAGTTCTGCCTGTGGAGGGCTGCCGACTCCATCCCTCCACAAGATGGCAGTGTCATACACAAAGGTAAGCCGCAGCTCAGAATGCAGGTCGAAGTGTTGCCAGCCTCCTGCTCCCACAGGGGAATGAAACACGTAAGAGACGTGGAGAGGAACTCGCAGGGTCACGTATGACTGCACCAGGTTCAGCACCTTTCAAAAACACATTCAAATGATATTTAAGATGAATAGCAACAAATACTGCAAAAAGACTTAAGATTAAAAAAAAGAGCCCAATTCTCCACTAGAGGTTGCTACTAATCAGCACTGGCTGTTAGTCAAAGTAAAGTTCATCAATAAGCCAGAATGCATTTTGTCAGAGGAAGAGATTAGCTGTCTCAAAGCATAAATCTGTTTTGATTGAATGAAACATTTGCTAATTTACATAGTCAATTATAATCAAAATACCAGGCTATAAAAATGTGCTCCTCAGTAATGAGGCCAGTCTGAACACCTGCTGGACTGGGTTTAATCAAGAAGAGAAAAATCCCCATGAACATTGTCAAATTCCCATCCTGAGGGAGAGAAGATCCAGGTTTTTCATATTCAACCGGCTCTGTTCAATATCCTCAGCAGGAACCGAGCACGTCCTTTAGATGAAGTGTTTTGAATTCATGTCTCGTTTTACGGAGCTATTGCAGACTTTAAGGCTTATTTTTGTAATAACAGATCATTCAGACATTTAGACGCAAGATTAGGAGGGGGAGCCATTTAAGCAAGACCTCAAACTCTGAAATGAATGAATACAAAAGCTCAACGGGTTACGAAGTCAATCTCGTCCTCTATTGAGAACAATCAGGAGTGTGGCAGAAATAAAACCCAAAGAGAGCTATGGATGTCACTAAGTGCTGTGCATAGTAATAGAGGAAAACAAAGAAAAAGTCCAAAGGAAGAAACCTACCTATGGAGACGTGTTAATCAAGTTTAAACATGCTAGTTCACACTCTATACATGGTCTATAGTACAGCAGCTGACTGGTACCAAACACATACAATGAAGTAAGTAAAGGAAATTATGGGCTAAATCCACACCAAATTCTAATTTTCTGCTTAAATCAGATGTCCTTTTAAATTAGGCATATTTTGATCCTTAACTTTGCATTATACAGATTTCATTATAGCTTTTAATTTATTTTAAATTAACATTAATTTTGCATCATTCTGTGTAATACTTAATATAGTGTAGTTCCTTCTTTTTTAGGGCAAGCCAAATATGCAGTTATCTGTGGAATGTTGAGTTAGATTGAATTAATATTAACATTATATTGATTATTAATTATATTATATAATATTAATTAATATTAATATTGTGAAATAAAATTACAATTTAAGATTGTATTATTTTTCTACTTTAATATATTTAAAATGTAATTTATTCTTATGATGGCAAAGCTGAATTTTTAACATGATTACTCCAGTCTTCAGTGTCACATGATCCTTCAGAAATCAATCTGATATTCTGATTTGTTACCCAAGAAACATTTCTTATTTTTATTAATGTTAAAAAAGTTCTGCTACTAATTTTGTGGAAACTATGATATTTTCATCCACCCAGGATTCTTTGAATAATCAAAAGAACATTATTTAAAATATAAATCTTTTGTAACATTATAGATGTCTTTACTGTCACTTTAATGCCATTTTAATATAATAATAACTGACCCCCCCCCCAAAAAAAAAAAAAAAAATAATCCAATTCGGGCCACTTTTACAATGTGAACACATCTTAATGGAGTTTTGCTATGATCTGGCTAAAACTATTTTGACAAATGACAAATGAGATAAATGAGGAATCAGAATATCTATTGTCTTCTCAAATATAGGAATCCTTTTTTTGTGCGTTCTTTTAGCTCTAGGACAAGAACAGTTGCAATTTATGAACCACTAATCATTAGAATTCAGAGGATTCTAAAAGCGGCGGCGACGTCTCACCTGCCCATCTGTTCCGATCGTTCCCCCGCAGTCTGTGAGCAGCTCAGACATGTCATAATAACTCACAAACTCCCACAGACAGGCCTCCAAGTTCAGGTTCCTGTAGAAGCGTAGAGTGGTCTGGCCTCTGAGGACAGGGCTGTACTGATACGGCAGAGTCTCTCCGACACTCTCGATATTCCGGGTGGTCTTGGTTAGAAATCCATGGCGTGTGGACACCTCATTAAAGTCCAGCAGATTGGAGCACCTGTGGTTTCCCACGCGAGTGCCATCGGGGCTCAGAGTCAGCTCGAAATTGGACAGTGCACGAGTGGAGACCACAGGAAGCATGCCTGGAGCACACCACATAGAAAATAAATGACAGTTAACAAACTAAAATCACATTCATAATGTTGCATCGGTTAAGATGAATATGTCACTCTACTAAAAATAAGCTATAGCACTGAAATGCGAATCTTTCAAATCTGAATCTTATGAGATTTAAAAGCATTACCTGACACTATTTAAAGATATAGTTCACCCTGAAATGACAATGTTGTTATTATTTGCTCACTATGTTCCTGTCTGATGTTATTATTTACTTTAAATATAAAAAGGAGGTATTTTGAAGAATGTGCATGCTTCTCTTTTCTAACAACATATCAGCAATCAAAACAACTAAAAATACCATAAAAGTAATTAATTTGACTTTTATGCACTATTTTCCTTATGCTTTAATACCATATGCACAAATTTAGTTATGAAACACATTTCTGTCATGACAACTCTTGGAAGGATTGGCATGGTAATGAAAATTACAATGTTTATCTGTTTGGTCTTGGCGGAAATAGATCTGCTATGCTACTGCTAAGTACCGAGACTTGCTACTGTCAATACATCCGCAACATGCTGCTGTGAGCATGTAAGAAATACTGCTGCTGCACATATAACATGATCACCCCATAGCAGATCTATACAGGTGGAGCTGGGGAAGGTGGAGGCTTTCTGCAGTATTTGAATGTCGAGCTTATTGGCTACCAATACAGGAGGGAACCAATCAGCTGTGACAAGTGATAATGATATCATTATGTCAGATTGAGTTAGACCTAGCGGACTGCGCCATCTAGAGTTTCATGCCAGAACTTTGGATTAGAACCTACAGTATACTTAAATGTTAGTGCAAATGTGATTTGAGAGCTACTGCAGACAGGAAGATTTTCACTTATTAATGTCTTAAATTTTCATCTTTTCCTTACACAAAGCTACCATGTGGTTTTAGAAGTTTAGGAATGTAGTGTATGAGTTACATGGGCTACTTTTATAGTGCTGTTTTGGACAATCTAAAAAAAACAACACTGTAAATGAACATTTTATAGCTTTCCATTTTTGGGCAATCTTCAAAAGTGTATCTTTTTGCATTCCACAGAAGAAATAAAGTCACAACATGAGGGTGAGTAAATGATGATAAAATATAATTTTTTATAATCGTTAAATAGCACATTCTGCCTGCAGTAAAGGTAGTGTCACTGTATTGTAGGAACGCTATGGAAACATACAGTTTTTGATTGGTTAGGAAGGTCTAATTAACGCAACCATATTTAGTCAAATGGCCTAGATTTCTGGTGTGAAACTAGTGACAATTTTCCCACAAAATACTTTGCACCATTATATTATTTTCTTTCCAGAAAATCATTTTGATGGAAGACAAACATGATTTTGATGGAAAATGTTGTTGGCAAATGTGTGACATGACACTTCATGTTTATGCATCATTCAGACTTTGATTTAGGCTTTTGAAGAGAGCTGTAATATTTAGTTTTGACAGCAAATAACGCATAAATCCTACAAGAATGCCAGCTTTTTTCCCAAGGGGATATGTGAGAGGGGTTTCTCTCAGAGGGGCTGAAACTAAGCAAACAACCTGGCAGCCAGAGGGGAAATAATTCTCTCACCGTCTATGTGGGGCATGCTGACAGTAAGCTTGACGAGATTGGCATATTCAGGGTCTTCAGCGCCTGTATAACGCAGTTTGGCAGAAAAGGGCTCAGCACCTACTGTGCCCAATTTACGTGGCTGGCACATCCCTGCCCAGGAACATCAAAGATATGAAACATTACTTCAAGCATATTACCACCTACTGACAGTCTAATTCCACATTGCAAATAGCATATTATAACCAGCAGCTCAGGAAGAGCATAATGTTCTTTGGTGCTGCTATACAAAGCAAAGCATTTTTATATGATTCCACTTAATGTGATGTTTCGGGCTCACCTTCTTCCATGCTAATAGACACAATGGGGCTGCTCAGTTCCAGCCCTTCATCCCCGTTAGAATTCACGGCACGGGCTGCGCACTGCACTCTAGAACCCGCTTGGAAGTAAATGGAGTCTAGGGTGATCATCTTGGAGGAAGTAAAGAAGGTATCAAAGTCAGCCTCTCTCATGGGGCTGGTGACGCCATCCGGACCACTGGGGGCGCTAATGAGCCATCGGTAACGAGTCAGTGTATCATTGATGCGTTCGCTAATGCAGATGGAGCCTGTTTTGTCATAGTCGGGATATTTGAGATTGCAAGCCTGGATAAGTGAGAGAAATAAAAAAGGACAAGACAGAAAATCTGACAATGAAAACTACATTTTAAAATACAAAATGCAATCTGATTAAAAAAAAAAAAATTATTATTATTTTATTTTTTTAACTTTTTACTTTTACACAGGAGGGATGCATTAAATTGATCAAAAGTGACGGTAAAGACATTTTTAATATTACAAAAGATTTCTGTTTCAAATAAATGCTGTTATTTTAGGGCCCAAGCCAGAAGGCGCAGGGCCTCTTGTTTTTTCTAAGGATTATTATTATTATATTTTTTTTTTTTCAGTTTTGGGGGTTTTGGGGCCCTAAACAAACACGAAAACTCTTGAAAATTGGCACACACGTTGGAATCGCGCGCATTAGGACGCCGCAGAGGCTGGGCCCCGGCGTGGCAAGGGCTCTACGGCCCCCCCTGGAACACAGTCAGAAAACTTGATGAATAGCTCACACATACTTGCACGTATTCATATGAAACTCGTTACACATATAGATCTCATTGAGCCAACAATTTCACACTGCATGTCATTGGCTCCCGCCCAACAGGAAGTCGGCTATTTAGGGCTGTTTAAAAAGCGCATGCTCTGGAATTTGATATACTCCTCTGAGATTACCAACCGATTGCCACCAAACTCGGAGAAGACATGATCTCAAGACATTGGGGACGCAAAATTGCCAGGATATTTTTGATATCTCGAACGGTACTGTTGCCCGTGGCGAGGCGAGAATTTATGGCGAAAAATGAGACACAGGAAGCGTCTAATAACATCCACATACATTGTCTGATTTTGATCAAACTTCAGGTTTTGTTCGTTGTATGATGCCGAGTGCATAGATGTGACTATTAGGAGTCAAAGTTATAGCGCCACCAACTGGCAGCAGAAGAGTTCATTTTCAAATGCTTTTGAATTCAGCATCTTATTTTTAATCGATTTGCTTCAAACTTCGTCAGAATAATGACAAAACACGGCCGATGTAAAACTGTGAAGGGAATATTGATATCTAAAATACTGTTGCCATGGCAACGTGTCAAACTTGAAAATTTGTTTCTGGTGATTTGAAGCAGATAACATGTTTAGAATGTCATGAAACTCAACACACATATGAGTATTAATGGTAGTTAGACACTGGAAAAAGCTCATAAACGGGCGTGGAAGGCACTCTATAGCGCCACCTTTTGTCAAAAATGGGGGGTAGTTTTAGCTAAATACACCAAACTTGGTACATAAATTGTTCTAATCAAGCCGGACAACTTCTAATTTACACTCATTAGCTACGACCAACAGGAAGCCGCTATCTTTTTTTTAATGTCATTTTCGGGAAATATCAAGCTGTAAAAATTCATACTCCTCCAAGCAGAAACAAGTAGTTCCCACCAAACTTGTCAACATGATGCCAATATACTGAAGATGCTAAATTGCTAACGATTTAGGATATCTTGAACGGTGTATTAATGGCGATTTGTTAAAGTTACAGTAAAAAAGAGCAGTTATATTTTCTTATATCTTTAAAGTGCAGCTTCCAACACTTCAAAACTTTTTACATACATAGAGCAAGTCATTCTGAAGAAGTATGGTTAGTTTCATGACTTTACAAAAGTCTATGAATAACAGAAAATTAATAAACTATCAAGACATTTGATCACACTGGCTCTGTGTATGTGGGGGGATGGGTGAGTCTGTGTGTTAAGTGTGAGTGTGAGGAGGTGGTGAGAGAGAGACAGAGAGAGAGAGAAGAGAGAGAGAGAGACTTTTAAACATCTCTTTAATCACTAGAAAAAAACATTCAGTATTTATTTATTTAATTATTCGTTTTATTTATGTTATTTATTTAAATCATCTTTTTTTTTTTTTTTTTTTTTTGCATTATAGCTTAAGAAATCTCCTAGGCCTTATCTTTTTCTGTCAGTCTTAGGGACCAATAAATAAAAATCCAAGAACCAGTTAATTTGTAGGCACTGACAACATAATTTTATATAATAAGGTTAATAATTATGTTAATTACAACATAACATTTTTGTGTGTTAATGAAAATCATAAATCATAAAAGATAAAATCATAAAATCATAAAAGATTTTGTTAATGTTTTTACTTAACATTAATTAACATTAATACATTTAGATAATTATTGTTCATGTTAACTAGTATAGTTCAATAATATCATTTTTTCAACATTAATTTATTCGAAACTAACCAACTAAGTATGAACAACCATTGTTTTACTATATTTCTTAAGAAAACAAATTCTAAAAAAAAAGTAAACAAATCTTTGTTAGTTCATGGTACAGTAACTGATGTACATTAACCAGAAACTTTAATTAATAATGTAGTAGTCAATTTTGAACATATCATTAACCAAGAATCGTAAGTGCTATAAAATATTGGTAACACTTCATAATAACTGCACGTATGAATCATTAGGTAAGCATAGTAAATAGTTAGTTCATCCTTTATTAAGCATTGTCCCAACATTAATAGTCATTAGTAAGTAGTTTATAAATACAGCTATAAATGCCTTGTTCTTTATTTATTAGGCATATCTATTACAAAGGAGATTTAAAGGCTCAGTTATCTTCCTAACAGAAAAAAATACACAAACACAACACAGAGGGATAGAGAACTCAGAAATATTTTTACAAGATGCAAAAATGAAACTGTACACTTGAATATTTACTTTACTTTATTTTTTTAAATGAAATTGCAGAGGTTTATTTTCATTTTTTACAAGTGTACAGTCACCTTGCATCTTGAAAAATATTTATGTGTTCTGTATCCCTCTGTGTTGTGTTTGTTTAACTTTTTTCTTTTTGGAGATAAATGAGCTTTTAATCTCTTTGTCAATGCTTTATAAATGTATAAATAGTCCTCACTTTAGATGAGCTCACACAAATAGATGGCTGGCAACTACTAATGTTTTATAACTACCTGACTTAATCATGAATTAAAGCAGGAATATGTGTTAATAAAGCATTTTTTAACACATTGAGCAATTATTATGATGTGTCTAAATAATAAGATTTATAAATGTACATTTAAATAGTTTATTAATCATTACTTACACTTTCTAAATGATCTTATGAACCACTCACAATAATATATACGTACTGATGTTAATTAATATAGTTAATGTTAAAAAACTGAAACCTTATTGTAAAGTGTTACTAAAGTTTTATATATTGTTCTGTCAGTGGCGGCTCCAGGATTTTTTTGTTGGGGGTGCTACGGGGGGGTTAACATTCAGAGGGGGTGATAAAAACTAATTAAATTGAGAGAAAAATAATGAACGCCTAACTTTAGCTATGTATTTTTTTTATATACAGCAGCTTCGAAAAAGGCATATTTTAACTTTTTTCCTGTGGTATTAAACTTCACATATGCCACTGTTATTAGTAATATAACTTCTAATGCCAACTGCCAAATATGACACTTACAAAGTAATATAATTTATGAATATAGAAAAGAAAGAAATTGGGATTTATATTTTTCATTGTTTTCTTTATTTATTTATTTATTTATTTAAGTTATCTTTATTTTTTATACACATATTAGTCATTTTTTTCTGACCAACAAGTGTCATCAATCAATGCCAACTGTTAGGAAAACATGGTAAATTCTAACCATTTACAATAGATAGTGCCGACAATTCATACAACTATCCCACACGGGCACACATTGTGGGAGATAACCTCCCCGTGCTGATTTGCATCGTACATGTGTAGATGATAGCCAGAGATAGGCCATTGTAAAAAGCTTCAAAAATGGCAATATTAAGAGGATTTAGCATTTCCAATTAATGTAGGCCTGTTACATTCTTCTTATTATTAGGCCTATTATTATTATCATTAGATTACTTTTATTATTAAATTACATGAAATTATTTGCCCCGCAATAATTTCATGCCTCATCACCGCATGATGTGCTGTGAGAATAATCAAAATAGCTAGCTTACTCCTCATTCAAAATTTTTAAAACTTTTTTTAAAACAGGTCTATTAAATTTATACAATGAATTATAGGCCTATAATTATAAACACTGCACATCATCAATGAAAATTCAGAGCAGCTTTATTTCATGCACCGATTTTCAAAAACAACCTGTTTAACGCGAAATATACATTTCTTCTCATGTTTTTTACTATACGAGCCACAAGAGAAATATTAAGGAATAATTTGAGACAGTTATATACCGTTATCAGCATATGTTAAAATAGATTCGTCTCTCGTTGTCTCAGAGAGAATATGCGCCATTAATGCAGCGTTAGCCGTCATTTTTTTACTTTCACTTTCTCCATAGTGAATTGACTGACGTTCACCGTCTTGCGCAAAGAATTGCTTGACCCCTCCCCATATTACCAACTGTTAATAGGCCACATATTTTTAGGTTTTTAAATATTTATTTTTCAATGTTAATGAGAGTGACACCGAGAGTTAAAAAACAGGAAATCATTTGGAAATCTTGTAGCTGTGCGGGCTAAGCAAGATCGTGGGGGGCTATAGCCCTGTCAGGACCCCCCTAGTGCCACCACTGTGTTCTGTGTGTGTTTCACAGAGTTGATGGTTTGGATTAACCCTTAATTGCTGTATCCCTTAAAAACCCAGACTGCCAGGGTTACTGTAGTGCATGTGCCGCTGGGCACGGTTGTGTTTGCCCCCCGGGTGGCGTTTGCACTGACGCTTGGCCCCGCCATCGCTGCTTGCAGCTATTATTTTGAACTTGCTATTCATCGAAGAATCGTGAGAAAATACATCAAGTAATGGCTGCTGAAAATTCAGCTTTGCCATCACAGGAATAAATTACATTTTAAAATATATTAAAATAGAAAACAGTTATAATAAAATGTAGTAATATTTCACAATATCACTGTTTTTACTGTATTTTTGATCAATTGTTGATATAAAAAAACGCCAAACCCAATTAAAAAAAAAACAGTTTACATAATATAATATAACATAATATATGGTAACTCTTTAATTAAAGCCTTTATTTATAATGAATTATAAAAGTAGTTTTAGTGTATTAATTATGTCTTTTAATGCATCTTATAAGGCATTATATGATCTCATGAATTGTAATAAATTATAATAAATTACAATACTTATCTATTCATTGTTACACGTTTAGAAAGCATAAACTGCATAAACTGCATTAAAACACATGAAAAACAAACCTTCAAATATTATAATGCATTCATGAGGAGGAGGAGGAACTGAGGCTGGTTATAATGCATTTTAACTATGGTTACTATTATTTTTGAAATCAAAGATTTTGAAAACAAAGATTTTGGCGACCCACTACCGGGCCGTGGAAGAATTGCTACCGGGTCGCAAGAACGTTCTGGGAAAAATGTGTATAGATATGACACTGTTATTTATTGCGTGTTAATGATTGCTCTTATTATTCTGTATTTTCGTTGTATGCGATTGATATGGAGTAGCAATTTGACAATTTCATGTTAAATAAGTAAATGAAAGATTGCTCTGATCTGTCACATATTAGGGGTTAAACGGATCGCGGTTGATCCGTGATACGTACGGACGAGACCCTACTGTCCGGCACGCACGTGATTCGCTAATTAATTTGCCAATTTACACGTTAAAATAATTTTAAACCACATGTAGAAGAAACAAAAGAGAGCTCAATTCGAAACTCACGCGCTGTTCTCGCACACAATCAAAGTACGCACAAGCATAGAGACGTGTTTCAGACAGCGCGGAAATACTGAGTTGCCAAGATGTACACATAAAATTAGCTTATGTCAAAAAACCCTTCACACCATTGTCATTGTGCTTTAAATATTTTTTTTCTTGCTTATCCGAATAAATAGGCTAATCTGATCTGTGACTCAAAACTATATAATAGCCTAATATATATATATATATATATATATATATATATATATATATATATATATATATTAGGATATATCATCCCCCCCCCCAGCCGGTCTGCAAGAAAATTTTCCAAATGTAACCGGTCCGTGGTGTAAAAAAGGTTGGAGACCCCTGCATTACAGCATACATTATGGATACCTTTACAATGCATTATACATAAAGGCTTTAAGTAATGTGTTAACTATAATATAATATAATAGTACAGGAATATGGCACTCATTGAATACCATAGTACACATATCAGACTACCACAGTTTTACCATCACTGTTCTGTGATATCATCACAGTATTTCCACACAAACTTCTGCACACAACAGACGCCCGTTTAATCATTTATCACAGGAAACAACACGGAGGATTTGAAAGATTAAACATTGCTTGTGTTTCTTGCGCTCTTTCTCAAGTCCTAATGGTTTAAGAAAAGCACAATCACTGTGAAAGCCTATATTACTACATTTTTTATAGCTTAAGATTTTAAAAATCATTATAATCTTATAATCTTTTTCATTCACTTGTACTTCAAGGACCTATTAAAAACTTGATAAAAACCACCACAAAATTAGCATTAAAAATGCATTTAAAATGAATATATAAATGACGCTGGTCACAAGTAAGTTGGGAAATGTTTCTCACTGACTTTTTCTTCTGACAAACATACCGTGACGCAGACGACGGGGTATCCAGCGGGTGGGTGAGCATTTTCTTTGGTTCTTCTGACATTATCGTAAAGCAGCAGTGACACAACATGAGGCAGTGAAGGGAACGTGACGTCAGCCATACTGTTGGTCTCCTCAATGTACACTATGGCTTTAGTCACCTGCCAACATGAGAGACATAGCTTTTCAAGTTACATAAACTGCGTATTAAACTCCAGATACGTACCACAGGGAACATTTCTTACCTGGATTTCAGCAACCATGTTCTCGTCTGGTTTCAGATGGACAGTGAAGGCCTCTCTCATCTCTCTTACGCCATCAAACAAAACCTCCACTTCCACTACATGCTCGATCTCACCAGCTTTAAATTCAACATCTGCGCAAACACACACACAAAATATATGATTACATCCACTTAAAGATAAACACATCCTAACGTTTCTTCACCTAAATGCTTCCACACCTGATTGCATTTGTCATTTGCATCCTGAACTCTACATAACCTGATGTAGACAGGAAATGCATGCATGTGGAAGCAGCTTGGAGCCACCTGCCAATCTACAAAGGATAATTAGATACGGCATATTCAAAATGCAAATGACCCGTTCTGGCCTCCAGAAGCCTCACCGAGAGAGATGGGATGGTAGTCTTCTCCAGATATGGCAGAGCCGTCTTTCGTGTGCACCCTCACCAGGGACACTTTCGAAGCGTCTCCCGTCCTGCGGATAGGGATCTTCACCAACGTCATCTGCCCCGACTCTTTTGGCTCACTAACACTGAACTTTGTCTCAGCAAACTTGATGATGGGCTCTGAGAGAGGAAGATGAGAAGACATATGAGAATTGAGGAGTTTTTGTTCATTAAAACATTCTTAGCCAAAAGAGAATCCGTTAAGTGTGTTACAGAAGCTTGACCCAAATTCTAGAAATCTGGACCTAAATGTCAGGTATTTATTTTAATATTCATCTAACGTGTATTTCAAATGAAAGCTGCCTTGATGAAAAATGTTTTTGTTTCTTTCTTACTGTCAGAGTTGTCCTTGATCTTGATGAGTGTTTCATTCTGGTTGCCTATGGATGCTCCGTACAGCGAGTCGCTCTTCGCGCTCCCCAGAACCAGCCTCAGTTCCTCCTCCTCCTCATGAATCGAATCATCCACCAGCTTCAGCACACAGGGTTTTTCAGACTCACCTGGGGACCAAAACATGGAGACCAAAGACTGAACGAAAAAATTATCCACCTCAACGTTTATGTACTATTAAAAAAACTCATTAAAAAAGTGAAACTGTCAACGCCGTGCGATTAAACAAAGCATGACCTCCTTTTTGGACAAATGTTTGTCACTTGAATGGCAGATATCAAGTGAAGTTTGTGATTTTTATCAGTTTAATTCCTTCAGTTGTTTGCATGTTCATTTGTACATTCATCCATTCCTTTGTTTGATTGTTCATTTGTTCAGTTGTATTTTCCTAGCTTAGACAATCATCACTCGAATATTTTACTTGTGTGTGTGATTTTTTACTGATTAACTTAAGTTTAATTCACTCACATATTTGTTAGTTTATTCATTTCTTCAGTCATTCATTTCTTTGTTCATTCATTTGTATGTAAAATCGTTAATTTAGTTGTTCATTCTATTTTTTTATTAATAAAAGTATTTGTACATTTCTTTGTGTTCATTCTTTTATTCAGTTATATTCCCCCAATCCACATCCAAACTTACAAAATGAATCATAACTTGCATATTTCACTTGAATTTAGACTAATACAGGTGAAGTGTGTAATTTTTTAAACTGTCAATTCAAGTTTAATTCACAAAACTATTTGTTAGTTCATTTGTTCATTCATTTATTTATTTATAAATCAATTCATTCATTCAATCATTTATCTGTCCATCGTTGCTTTGTTCATTCATTCATTATTTGCTTGCTTATCAATTCATGTTTCTTGTTTGTTCTTTCATTCATTCATTTCATTGTTTTGTCCATTAATTCATGCATTCCTTCATTCATTTGTTCTTTGATTTATTAATTAGTTAATTATGTTTGTTTATTCATTCATTAATCTGTTCATTGTTGGTTATTTGTTCATTCATTCTTTAATTAATTTGTTCTTTGTTTGTTGATAGTTTGTTTGTTCATTCATTAATTTAATTTGTTTGCTTGTTAATTTATGCATTCGTTAATTTATTAATTTGTTCATTGTTTGTTTGTTTGTTCATTCATTAAACTGTTCATTGTTGGTTAGTTTGTTCATTAATCTATTTATTCATTCATTCATTTCATGTGTTTGTTTAATAATTCATTCATTTTCTGGTTCACTCGTTTGTTCATTTATTAATTTCTTCCTTCCATTTCCCATCTCAAGTAAAAGGTTATTTACCGGGCAAGAAAGTTATGATGGACGTGTCAGTGTTGGGTCTCTCGTCAAAGTCGGACACCACCTGTGCAGAGCCCTGCCGGGTGTAGCAGCGTACAGTGGACTTGTGTCTGATGTCTCCGCTGCGGTGTACCACTGCAGTTATGTGACCTTCACTCTCCTCTGCAGTCATCACAGCCTGTTTAAACTGCACTTTTGGCACTGAAGAAAGAGAACAAACAAATCAAAACGCTCTAATATAACAGTCTACCTCCACATCAAGGACAAAAACTAGTAATAATTGGGTCATTCGTGCTGTAGGCGACAGCCAAGTCTATGAAACGGCGTTTGCATGCGTCACAGTCACAATTTTGTTAGAATAAATGTGAAATACTCACAGTCTGAAATGGAGTCATTGATAAAGATCGTGACTTTCGCTGGCTCTCCCAGAATTCCATTGGAGGGCATCCGGAGAATAAGCTCAAAGCTCTCTGTTCCTTCCAGAACAGGCTGGCCTAGGTCATCCAGGATGGTGACCCGGACCGTCTGCACACTCACGCCTGGTGCAAACTCCAAGTTTCTGCTGATTCCCACATAGTCCACCCCCGCTAGCAGATGAACACACAGAAAAAAGGCTAAGGTCAGAGAGAGGTCAGATGATATTTAACTGCAGGAGCCTCACTTTTGATTAATCCTCTCTCAGAGAGACTGCTGTTTCGGCTTTTTTTGTTGAGGAATCGATGTACAGTATAGAGCTTACAGCTTGAGTTTGGGTTGACTGCACAGAGAACTCGGATGAACAGAGATTTTTTATTTCAGCTTTGCTGAGAGCTCCTAGCTGCATTTTTGATGCCACACGTCACTTGTTCAAGGACTTAGCCATAATATTCAATAATGCTAGCTTATAAGTCTCACATTGATGAAATAACCTCGGCCATTCTAGTTTGTTTGCAGGGGGAAAAGGGAAGAGAAAACATTTTAAAAGAAGTAAAGAGGACATTTTTATTTATTTATTTTTTACTAATTTGTAGCAGTTATATTTTCCAAAACAAGTCAGGATTTATCTACCCAAAAAAAAGTTTTATATTTTCTTTCACTGGCCATTAATTAAAATGAACTCTACACCTTATATGTAAATGACCTCTGTTAGGATAGCATATTGTATGAAATGAGTAACAGTGCTGGTTGAGGATGGGAAAACGATGGATTATTGTGAAAATCAAACAGTATCACACACCTTCAGCAGAAACTGGGTCTGTTTTGCGGGACCTCACAGTGACCGTAGCCTTTTTAGAAAGATCTGTCCCTGTCCTCCACACACGGACTTCAACGTGGCTGTCGCTCTCATCGACGTTATACTCCTGATTGTCAAAATAGAACACAGGAGCTGTGGGGGAAATAAGCCAAAAAGATAAACATAAGCTTCCATGAATAATGATTTTCAATTAATTGATTTTTCAATTTGTAATCACTAAAATACAAAAATGGTTTATTTTATTTAATAAACATTATCCTGTTATTTTTCTTTATTTAATTGCTATGTTAAATTCTCGTCTATTTATGTTTAATACCATTATGTTTTCTTACAATATTCCTTTATCATAACTAAACAGAACTTTTAAACAACTTCCTTCTTTTGAAGGATATGAAAATATGTAAGCCTGCAAAATCAATTCGCAGTTACACAAGTGCAATGTAAAAGCAGTTTAAAAAGTATTTTATAGCAGAACATAACTAAGAAAAAAGTTTTATTCATTACAGAATGTTAATGAATTTTCCAGCCATGACCTTTAAGATTTTATTAATTCAAGTGATATTTTCAGATGTATATTCCGTGACCACAGGAACCCTGTTCATTGCAGATATTTAAATTATAATATATGTACCAACCCTCGAAATCAACCTTCCTCCTCCTCTTTTATTCTTTGACACACAAGAACACCTTATTATTTACATTTAATTGTAACAGTAGAGACAAACCCTTGAATAAATCATGTACTGAATAATAAATCAACCTCCTACCAAGCTGTATGACAGCTAAAACCAGCTCGGTTTCATAACCACCAGCTTCACCATCTCAACACCACTGTTCAGTTTGCCGACTGAACAGTGGACGCCGGTTTCTATGACAACAAACTGACACCTTGTATGGAAGTTTGTGTTTTTCTCACCCGTGGCGTCTAAGAGCAGAGGTCCCTGGGAGAGGGATTCAACAGCTGTCATCTCATATTATCTACAGGAAGCCACTGGCAAAGAAATGCCTGTAACCTGCCCGTAACCTCTGTGTTCAGAACACACTCCAAACATAAGATCAGGTCACAAATTGCAGGGTTTAATCTGAATAGATTCATCTTTATTCAGCATACAAGGTATAAATAGTAAATACCAATAATACTTGGCCTGAACTCAGATTTTGCGGATGTTTCTGTATGTCTCTGGTAACTAACAGACCAAAACAATTGTTTTTTTTTTACAGCCGCAGCATAATAAATATCATTTTCATAATTGAAACAAAGGTAAAATATAAATATCAAATGAAAATTTGAAATGTTGACTTGGCAAGTAAAAAGACTATAAAATAATTGAAATAAAAATTATGAAAGCTTGTTTCTGCCATTGAATAAAGGTAATAGTGACTTTTTAACTCAATTCTGATTTATTTTTTTCGCAATTATGAATTTACATCTCGTAATTATGACTTTTTTCCTCAGAATTGAATGATATAAACTTGCAATTCTGACTTTTTTCTCAGAATTGCGAGATATGAAGTCTGATTCATGTGAAAAATTGCATGTTATAAAGTCAGAATTATGAGATATAAACTTGCAATTCTGACTTTCTCAGAATTGTGAAAAGTCAGAATTGTGAGAAAAAAATCAATTGCAAGGAAATAAGTCAGAATGGCAAGTTTGTATCTCACAATTCTGACTTTGTTTTTCACAATTGCGAGTTTATATCACGCACTTCTGAGATAAAAAGTAATGATTACCTTTTTATTTTTTATTTAGTGACCGAAACAGGCTTCCAACTACACAGAAATATAAATAAAAATGACAAAAAGTACTAAAACTACAATTAAAGTGACAGAAAACTTAACTGAAAATATAAAAATAATAGCTATTATTATTAGAAATTATTTAGTTAAACTGTAATAATAGATACTATAATAATACTAAATACTACTACTACTACTAATAATAATAATATATTAATATTATTAATAATATTCTGGCTCATGTAAACATACTAATCCCACATTTTTCTAACCCACTATTATTAGAGACAAAAATATGCAATTATCAGTCATTTCTGTACATCAGTGCTTGAATATTTAAAACACTGGCATTAAGACAGTGAATCCTTCACATTTTCTCGCAGTTGCACATGAAAAAGGTACTAAAGTATTGTGAGTGATTTCAAGGGTGTTGCTATTTGGTTGCTAAGGCATTCTGAACATTTGTTGCCATGTTGCAAGGTGAATTCTTACTGGACCAAGTCTCTAAAACATTCTGCTCCCTAGATACAGCTTGATTTTTTAAAGCACAAACATTGTAATAAAATTGAAAGTATAATATTCATGGATAAGATGTTTTAAAATGATTCAATTGTTGAGAATGAGGGGAAGCATTAAAAAAGACTTAGTGTGTTGAAATATTCACAGCCGCATGAGACGAAGGGTGAAGCTGAAGGATAAAGCCCCTCAGGGTAAAATCTCATGCTGCATTATATTTTGATACACAGGCGGAAGCTTCAAGCAAACCCATTTCAGGACTTATCACAGCATACATGAACTGTGCTGAATCATCTGAGTGTTATCATACTCAGTAGGGCTAATGAGGGATGATTCATGCGCAAAGCAGATGAATGACGGCATCTGCACCACAGAGAGCAAACTCGCAAAAGATTCAATTTTATGAAGATGCAATTAGACAAAGCTGCAAATTATCAAGTCCATATGGATATAGGCACACAGGGATAATTCATATCCAGGTGTCCAAACAAACAGTTTCGATTAGACCACACTGTTAGATTCATATTCCAGCTATCAAAAGTAGCTTGTGTTCATACAAATATTCATTATATTGGCAAATATTTGCAGCTATCTCCCCCGAGATGTCCCGTTCCAATCAAAACCTCAGCACGTCACGTCTATTTCCGGGAGCCTGTTCTCGGCCACGAGTCTGTCAGAGCTTTTTAAAGCTTCAGGTGACGGATAAAAAGTCTGTGTGTTCTCCGATTCTGGAAACTCATGTTTGAACTCGCTAGCGCGTCTGTCAGCAGCATGGAGTGTGGATGGGTTTATGCAGTTTTGACAGCTTTGTGAAATATCTTTCAGAAAACTAAGTAGGAAAAGGAGGTGGGAAGCATCGAGACTTGGGCAGTATTTAGTTGTATCTGTCAAAAACTGAAGCTATTTTTACACTACAAGGGAAAATAAGATTAGAAATGACTGTTAACTAGGAAATGTTAACATCAAAAATGTGTTTTTGGCATGTAGAATCTTTCTTTGTGACATTCTTGCATATTAAGCATAGCTGAGCTGTGGGATTTGAAGTGAAACCATGGACTGCTCCTCATTATTGTAGATCAATAGATGCTATTTCCAGAAATTAAACTAAATAACTAAATAGATTTTCTAAATAACAGCTACTAAATAAAGGCATGTAACAAAAACAAGTGACAAGTAAAAAAATAAATAAATAAAATTTAATTAATTAATTAATTGGACTATTTTACCATAATCAATAAGCATAAACAGTGTTGTGTATTTTTATTTTATTTGTTTTTTATTTCTTTTAGGTTTTATTGATTCTCTATTGAAATGTTTCAGTTATAACATGACCCCCTGCTTTTTTAATTATTTAAAACCACTCATTGTTTTTATCTAGAGAAAAACGACCCTATTAAATTACGTATAACACACACAACACACATACTTTTATGACAAAAAAAGTCTATTATGCTTTCTCTATTTATCTATTATAAAAAAGAGTAACAACAGTAATATTGTGAAATATTATTACAATTTAAAATACCCATTTTCTTTTTGAATATTTAAAATGAACAGAAAGTTAATTCTGAAAACCTAAAAAAAACTAAATTATCTATCTATCTATCTATCTATCTATCTATCTATCTATCTCATCTTAAATTTATTTATACAATTTATATTTATTTTCCCTCAAACAACTATAAAACGACTGTTATATTTTCCCAAAAAATAAATAAATAAAAAGAACAACATAAACTACAACAACACGTAGCAGCATGTGAACACTGGTTCACTATCCACATCTGAGCATTAAAGTAAGTATTGATTTAGTCTGGAGCTACACAGGTGGTTTTCTAATGCAGAGGTGGTCTTTATGCCCCGAGGCTTCAACAGCACTGATTTAGTACTGACAGATTTATGTGAGCAATAATAGCTGTGTGTACACTCCACACAATAAATGACAGCACAGGAAACAGCACACAGCATTTCTTCAGACAGCTGGCTCTCTGATGCTGCAGATACTGCTGACAGAGAACACCATATTAGCTCAGTGTGCAGCAGTTCTTGATGATCTGCATGGGTTTGGTGTGCATCTTCACGCCACGCTCTGATATCGACGCCTGTGAAAGCTAATGCACGAGGGGGTGATTCAGTGTACATAATGTGAATGTAATACTCATTGACAGTCAGTGCATGCCGAGTTGTGTGCTAATATTTGAGTTTCTCTAGACATAAACATTTGTTGTTCTCAGACTATGAACATCTGTCAAACAGACGTGCATGCTGTCAGGCATTAATTTGAAACTAAAGACAGGTGTCTCTGTAGATACACTTCCTTCAAACAGTTACGTACACCACATTTTCTTGTATTCTCCACCTTCACCTAGGGCTACACTATCATACAAATGATGCGAAGCAGAAAGCATCATGTCCAACATCAGTCTCTGGCTCTTGGATGGTCTCAGCCTTAGGCGGCACAAATATGGACCTCTCATGCACAGTCCATTCACCCACCATCTAATGCATATTGCACACAAAACAGTGGTTTTCCAAAGACTGAAACAGCACAACTGTTTTCAACATTGATAATAATAATAGTTTCTTGAGCAGCAAATCAGCATATTAGTATGATTTCTGATGGATCACGTGACACTGAAGTCTGCTGAAAATTCAGCTTTAACATCACAGGAATAGATTAAATTTAATTTTAAAATATATTAAAATAGAAATCAGTTATTTTCAAATTTAGGGATGCACCGATACCGGTATCGGGGCCGATACTGAGCTCCTGTACTCGTACTCGTTAAAATGCCCCAATACCAAACGCCGATACCACACAGCATGTGATAAGCGCCATATTCAGACAAAGATTCACCAACAACAGGCAGCAGAATGGAGTTATTAGAGATTAAAGATGTCTACGAAGCAGATATATGCAATGAATAATGTTAAACATTCAGTATTAATGCCTGTATAGCTGATGTGCACGAGCTGATAAGCAAAGCACGCTGAGTGGATTGAGTGCGCGGCGGCTCAGATGCGCGAGCTTGTCGAGTGCAAATCTAGTCTCAGCCTCAGATGTCACGCCCACGGACCGTTGGCTAAATGTCTGATGCATATGGCACACTTTTCTGGAAACACTTCAGGAGTGTCGAAGTCATCATCGGATTGGTTGAATTATACAGGATTTCCGGGAGACGTGTGTGTCGCTTTCTTTAACGTTCCGCCTGGAAACAAAGATGTTGTGACGCCAAACCCCCTCGCGAAAGAAGAAAGCCATCGTCTTTACAAATGTGACGACGAGTGCTTATCAGGGTCAACTAAACGCTGGATTTTCAAAAGTATGTGAGATATTTAAAGTTCGCGGCATAGAATCTTTAAAATATGTCCAAGAGTTTCACACACCGGTCTGTTAATATTTAAAAAATGTACAAATACAATGAAAATATCGGTATCGGTACTCGGTATCGGCAAGTACCAAAATTTACCAAAAATAAAAGTATCGGTATCGGGTGATTACAGGAAAAAGTGGTATCGGTGCATCCCTATTTAAATTGCAATAATATTTCACAATATTATTATTTTTACTTTATTTTTGAACAAACAAATGCACAAGAAACCTGAGACTTCCGAAAACAAATCTTCCAGACACACCATTTTTTGATGTTACTGTGCATGATAGCAAATTAATATTGTGGATACAATTTTTGAAGTGTGCGTTTTTATCTGAATTTTTTTCTTTTTTTTAGCGCATTTGTTTATATGGCATCTAGTTAATGCATTTCAAAGGCTAAAAATAATATAATATAATATAATCTATTTAATACCTGACCGTAAACATAGATGTACTGCAGATGAGCAAATGCTCTAAAATATATTATATTTGATGAACAGAAAGTTGAAAAGAACAGAATTTATTTTATTATATCTTTTTTAACCTTACTGTCACTTTTGAATAAATACTGTCAATTTAATGCATCTTTACTGAACTATATATTTTTTTTTAAATCACATACAATGGAAATTCTAAACACATTTTCTGTTATTTTCAGTGTTTTCAAGATAACCTTTAACAAAGACCGCTGGCATCTTTGAATTATTTTTCCTATGCAAATATATTAATAACGTAAAATCAATTTCAGTCACCCTGGCCCAAATGGCACATAAAAACAAAAACTAGTTAGGAGCCAGAACATTTAAAGGAGCCAGAACATCCTGCAGTGAGGACCAGATGTTTCACTGGAATCAAAAGTCTGGCTATGTCCGACTGGTTTCCACTAGTCTTTGTTGTACTCTTTATCTCTGCAGCAGAACATCTCTTCAGTTTTAATCTGCAGTGTGCTCAGTCGCTGACGGCCAAACAACACTGAGCTCAGCATCCGGACCATGTTTGTTTTGATGCAGTTCATTAGCTCTCAGAGAGAGACAGCAGTATGGAGTGTAACTTCCTGACTCAGTCCACCACACGGCTCACCGACTTACTGAAAAAAGCAATAGTATTTTGAAAAGAGCTAAACTACCGTCACGCTACTGAAAAGTGTATAGTTTTTTACTAGTTTTAGTTACTCTCCGGTTTCGCTCATACAGAGGCAGCAGCAAACCACTTCTCATGTTTAGCACACATACACACAACTGAGAGAGAGTAATTGAGTTTTGGACCGAATTTTCAGCTGTAGTTTTGACCTTCTTTCCTTGCTCGTTGAGATCTTCTCTCCAGCATTCAGAGATAAAATAATTCCTGCATTGCCTGAGGGAGTCAACCTTTGTCTGTTTACCTGTCTGCAAACTCCTACATTACATGCACACACACACACACACACACACACACACACACACACATACATATACACACGCACACATTTCCAGTCTTTTTTCTCATCGTCTCTGATCATTTGGGGGAGTTGTTGTGCTTTACTTTGTCGGAGTTCTGTTTATCTCTCCATCTGCAGTTAACCACTCATCATAAATCTAAATGACATGGAGAACAGCCTAAATTTCACAGACTCTCCATTCTGATCTGAAACCTTGATAAACAGAAAAATAAAAACAGAAATGATACACAACCTACTTGAGCAGCCCAACTAGGGCCACCAGATCAATAATTCATATGTGTGTATGTGCTAGTGTGTGCACAAGAGAGAAACAGAAAACGAGGAGAACGGGATGATACAGATTTTGGAGGTATGCACAATTTCATACAGAATTTCATTTTTAGTATTCACAGTCAGCATTTCATAAGTAGAAAGAGTGTAGAAAAACAACATTTCACAGGCACACACACACACACACACACTATTTTTCAGTATCTCATGCAAGTGTTTCACATTTTTAAAATTTAAGTTCAAGTTTCAGTCTTAATAGATACCAAGTTGACAATGACACAATGCTCTAAAATGCATATAAAATACAAATCACGTATGTATACACCACAAAAGTGTTTTCAAAAGAAGCCTCTTATGTTCACCATTGCTGCATTGATTTGATCAAAAATATAATTTATATAATGAAATATTATGACAATTTCAAAATAACTGTTTCCATTTTAATATATTTTAAATTGTAATTTATTCCTGTGATGCAAAGCTGAATTTTCAGCATCATTACTCCAGTCTTCAGTGTCACATGATCCTTCAGAAATCATTCTAATATGCTGATTTCATGCTCAAGAAACATTATCTGTTGAAAACAATTGTGCTGTTGTGAAAACGGTGATACATTTTCTTCCAGGAATCTTTAATGAATAGTTCTAAAGAACAAAATTGATTTGAAATAGAAATCCTTTGTAACATTATAGACATCTTTACTGTCTCTTTTGATCAATTTAATGCATCCCTGCTGAATATATTTTTTAATATTGTTTAAAAATCCTACTGTAGTGTATACTAAGTAAAATAGTCATTTTTTATTAGATTACTATTGTTATTGACATTTCATTCCATAATAAAATGTAAGTACATTTTAGGTGATTTGAGCTTGTTGCAATGCAAAGCAAGGCAATGCAAAAAATGTAAATATATGACATGCCTTAAAGTCTTAGGGGGCAGAATAGTGTTGCTTCCCACCTTCTGGTGCTGTAATATGCCTATGATTCCTTAATGTTTTCAGCTATCATTTTGAGAGAAATCAAGATATAAACAAGCTTATTATGTACACAGGATATCTTTCACAGTTCATGTTTTATATAGTTAAACTTATCTTGTAAGATTATACTAAGTAAATAATTAAAGCCTTAAGGAACCTCATAGCCTTCATGTTAAGCATAAATAATCACAACAGGCTGAAACTATATGCTCATTTGCAGCTCTAACACTAAATTTAAGGAGTGTTTTGCTACTGCAGGATGCTGATTGATGTTTAGGTGGTTTTAGCCCAGATTTACTGATAACGGCTTCAGATAGAGTGAGATAAGATCTAATACCCTTAGGATATTGTACCATAGACAAGAGGATTGCCCCAGAAAAAACTTCAGTAGCCTGAGGTGTGTGTGTGAGAGAGAGAGAAAGAGGGGTTTTAAAGGAAGATAAAGACTCAGAAAGACGTGCCAAAACAAAGCGCCAACAACACCCTCTAATTACACAGTCTCTTACTTACACACACGCACACACACACACACTGTTTATGCTTTAATAAACACTATTTGTCAGATATACAGAATGCAGCACGCTCAGCTGAACTTAACTTGATGAAAGCTTTCACCTTCGTGTCACATGGGAATTAGCACTAATCCACGTTAAGCATCGAGCAGCACAGGGATTCAGTCGCACAGCGGTATATACATATATGTGCATGTATAGTTTCCCAGCCAAAGGATGAACTCTATCCCTTCCAGCTCTCTCCTGAGTGCAATTTCACGCTTTCTGTCTGAGGTGGGCTAAGCCAGTGGCTCCTATTTTCCTCAGCAAACTTTTGAGAGGTGCCATAATAACAGCAAAACAGAGATAAAAGAACAAAAATCCTTTCGCTTTCTGCTGAAAAATAATTAATTCTCTTGCTTTGAGGAAAGAAGGCTTTAGAATAACTCAACTTTATCTGGGATTTCAGGCCTCATAACGCTGGAGGAAAAAGAGACTCCTATGCAAACTTCAGCATTGCCCATTTACATGTGCATTGTGTCTATTCTGGGTTCATCCGCTGGCTGCTGTATGTGCATGAGACACAGAAATTCCACCGCTATACGGGGCTTTGAGGAAAGATAAATAGCTCTTTGAATATCACTGCGTGTTGAACTAACAAATACATATCTGTCTGAGAATGATATGGTCTGTGAATACTGTAGCTCTGTTTGTATGGTTTACAGACTAAATTGTAAGTAATACGTTTTGTTTGGTTTTATTTTATTTTTAAGAAGAAATATTAGTTTTTATTTGTTACTTTTTGCACTTTTATTGATTTTTTTTGGGGAAAAAGTGGAACAGGAAATTACGCAAGCCAGACTCAAACTCAAATTTCCCACATAAGCACTACAGCATGAGCACTACACCACAATGCCACAGCTCCAACCATGTTTATTATAGTTTAAAAAAATTAAAACCATAAAAAACTTACTTAAAATAAAACAAACCTAAACAAATATCAATAAATAATAATATACATAATGATTAAATTAAATAATAAAATATTGTATATGTATTTAATATTTTATATTCATTATCTATCTATCTATCTATCTATCTATCTATCTATCTATCTATATATATATATATACAGTAGAGATGTGCATCATAACTGAGGCTGAGGCGATACACATCTCGATGCATAGCCAACAACACGATACATTAAAGATACGTATGAAGCAACTACTGATGCAATATGATGCGATTCACCCCTATTATGATGCAGTGCGATCCAATTTTGATTCGATTCGATTCAACACAATGCGATTTGATGTAATATAATGCAATGGAAAAATATGATCGCTTTTATTTCTTTGGATCAGACATAAAACAAGTTTACCAAATAAGGCAGGCTTATTTCAGTTAGTCTGGCTCACTGTCAAATGATTTGGTTCCATAAAGCAAATCTAACATACAGTAATCAAGCTCAGTCACTGTAGCAACTTACGCTGGGAAACTAACCTGGTCCAGGGCAGGCAACCTGTCAGGCTAAGCTGACCAATAGCAACGCAATGATATGACCGCTGACTCTCTCACATACTATTATAGCCATGTAGGGCCGTCCTTAGGGGGGGTGCAACTGGTGCGGTCGCACCGGGCCCCATATTGAGGGGGCCCCGTGGCGAATGGACCGAGGGGGACCACACTGCCCCAAGCCACATCACCCACCCAAATCCCCCCTGGAACGTGAACGCGAACGGAGCAAAGAGGAGTAAAAGTACGCGATCGCGCACGAATTGGCTACCCGGAACTAGGTCGCAAACGGATCGCGAACGGAACGAGGGGGAAAACACCCCCCCGCCCCTGGGACGCAATCGCGAAAGGACCGAGGGGGACCCCGCTCCCTACCTCGCACCGGGCCCCACGTCAGCTAATGACGGCCCTGTAGCCATGCAGCCATTCTATCTGGTTTTATGACAGCTGAACCTTTTATAGTTAGCAGAACAGATAGCAGAACATTAGACCATTACAGTCTAAAATTGCTCTTTAAAGAATTAAAATCACTTAATTAAAACTTAAAATTACTAATTAAAAATGAAAATAAATAAATAAAAATACTACATTTTAACTGCTATGAGAAACACACATTAACTCATTTGAGCTTAGTAAGTAGGACTGTATTGGCTTACATTTTATTTAGCCTACCTATTACAATAATCCCTTTACAGTTACTGTCATAAAAATACACTTATATGTAGGTTTAAAAGTCTACAATAGGCACATTTAATGTCCAACAACAAATGCTTTATGCTATTATTCTGTTGCGCTCAGTCTGTTTAGTGTGCATGCGTGCAGCAGCGCTCGTTCACTCGCCCACACCTGACAGCAAAATGGATATGTTTGCATGACTTCCAACATTTACAGATGAAGAATATACCTGTGAAATGTCAGTTATGTCTCAAATGCATTAAACAGCACAAATATATTCGTGGATCGATATGGTCCATGATCGATATTAAGGGCTGTTTAAGAATAAGCATCCACAAATTAGTTGGATTGTGTGAACGTCATTTGTTGTTTATGGAACCGCTCTACCCTAACTTTGTTAGGTTATTTCAAGTCAGGTTTTGGACTTTAATCACCGCTTTTCCTTAGGTCTCCATAGTGTTGTGATGCATCATATTCACGCAGCAGCAGTGATGAGAGAACGCGCTTGAGAAACAGTTTAGAGAGGAGAAATCAATCTACATATAAAAGTACATATAGAATATTGGTCACAGCTTATTGGTCACGTTCTAAACAATAAAAAGTAGGTTATAGTGCATCCACTAGTAATTATATACAAATAAATCAGTTTTTACCGATGCAAATATGCTAGAAACAATACATTGCGATACAAATGCCAACTTGTATCCGATGCACACCTTTTTTAAATCTAATTTTCATATTTCAAATTGGCAATAAAATAACTAAAACTGAAATAAAAGTTATGAAAGGTATAAAAACTATTACTATATAGACAGTTAAAATAAAAATGAAAAAAATATTCTAAATATTAATAAAAACTTTTTCTCAATATTATCCCAATAATACTAAAATAACACTGGCTCCTACTTATTCACCCTGTTTAGGACTCAGAAGTGAGTTTGCGTCTTTCTTTGTTCAGGTCACGAGTACATTATCATTAAATCATCAATATGACAATCAATATTTCCTGGAGTGAAGACTTCATGTTCCTTTAAATGTTTACTTTCAATCAAACAAAAGCAAACAAGCCCTTACCGTCGTCCTGGTCAGGCAGTATGCGTATAAGCGCAGTGGGGTAATATGGCCCCAGACGGCCTCCCATAGGCATACTGAGGGTCACGTTGAAGCTCTCCTCTCCCTCATACAGTGAGTCGTCAATGATCACCACACGACAGTGCTTCTCAGTCTCGTCCTTATCAAAGCGCAGAATGCTGGCCTGCTCCTCTGGACGGGAGATGTAGTCAGAGTAGGACAGAACAGAAGTGGGGACCGTTCCTGTGGCGGAGCCTGCAGCAGCACAGAAAGGACACATGCAGGGAATTCATTCAAATCCACATAAAGCGTTTACAGATGCTTCAAAGGGATGTGGATAACACATCTGAGGAAGTATTGAAAGCAAAAATCTTAAAAGGGATAGTTTGCCCAAAAATGACAATGTCATTTTATAAAATGTCTGTCATTCTTTACTCAACCTAGTTTCAAACCCATTTCCTTTTTTTCCCAGTGGAACACAACAGTAGGAACACACAAAATTGAATGTTGTTTTGGTATGAATGACATTGAAAAGACTATTTTTGAATTCTACACATTAATAAAGGTTTGACAGAAGCCTTAAACAGATCTGTCTCTCTGTTTATCTATCTATTAGAAGCTAGTGAGACTGGGTCATTTTAAACTTGTGTGAAAAAGAGCACAAAGGTTCCTTCAAAACCATTTCAGAAATTAAATTTTTAGAGTTAACTGTAGCTTTAAAAAACATTTCTTGAACAAAATTAAACAGATTTTGAGAATATTGGTCAGGTCAAGGGCTCTGTACGTTCATTACAGTACTTGTAACCCCTGAGATTATAAATAATAAAAGTTCAATAAATATAATTATTTTTTCAACAATTTCAAATTGTTGGAAGAAAAAAAAAAAAATTCATTTAATTTTATAATTAATAATTTTGCTATTTTTTACACATACAAAAATATATTTTTTTATTTGATATATATATATATATATATATATATATATATATATATATATATATATATATATATATATATATATACAGTATATATAAAAAATTACAATAAAATATATACTATAACTTGACATCATAAAATATTGTTTAATTATATAAATATATACACATACATAAATAAATGACACATAAATGACACAAATTACATAAATATAAATATATGTGGTCTGTACACACATATGTAGTACAAATCCAAAATATATATTGCTATTATGTGTGTGTGTGTAAAAATATAGATAATAATAATAATAATAATAAACAATATATACAGTATACACTCTAAAAAATGCTGGGTAAAATACAACCCAGTGCTGGGTAAAATGTGGACGAACCCAGCGATTGGGTTGTTTTTAACCCAGCGGTTGGGTTACTGCCCAGAAGGTTGGGATAAACATTTAACCAAGACTGTTTGTTGAAAACAACCCAGCATGTGTTCTGTCCAATATTTATTTACCCAGCACTGGGTTGTATTTAACACAGCATTTTTTAGAGTGTATATATATATATATATATATATATATATATATATATATATATATATGCATGCATGCATGTGTGGGTGTGTAATAATATAGATAATAATAATAAACAATATATATGTGTGTGTGTGTAATAATATGGATAATAATAATATATTTTGTATGTTATAGTGTATTTTATAGTAGTTATGTATATGTACAAAAGTCAAATTTTGTACATATGAACTTCGGTCAGAAATCTTGGTGTAATCTTTGATGACCAGCTGACCTTCAAAGAGCACATTGAAAAGACTGCTCGATCTTGCAGGTTTGCTCTACACAACATCAGAAAAATCAGGCCCTTCCTGACAGAGCATGCTGCACAACTTCTCGTCAAGGCCCTTGTCGTTTCTAGGCTGGACTACTGCAATGCTCTTCTGGCTGGTCTTCCATTAAACACAATCAAACCTCTACAAATGATTCAGAATGCAGCGGCATGACTGGTCTTCAATGAGCCCAAAAGAACCCATGTTACACCTCTCTTCATCTCATTGCACTGGCTACCAGTGGCAGCTCGCATCAAGTTCAAGACACTGATGCTTGCATACAGAACGACCACAGGCTCAGCACCATCCTACTTCCACTCACTATTACGAATCTACATCCCCTCCAGAAGTCTGAGATCTGCTAGTGAGCGACGCCTTGTGGTACCATCACAGAGAGGCTCAAAATCACTCTCCAGAACATTCTCATTCACCATTCCTGGATGGTGGAATAATCTTCCCACCCCTATCCGGAATGCTGGATCCCTGTCAATCTTCAAGCAACAACTGAAAACTCATCTCTTTCGGCACTACTTGACTTCATCCTAAACTTGTTCTTAAAAAATAAATAAAAAAAAATAAATAAAAAAAACTTTCCCTTTCTCTCCTTCCCTTGTTAGCTTGTACTTATTTGAACAATGACTGAGACTTGGTGTTACGAGCACTTCCTCTGTCTGATTGCCTCTTCAAGATGAATCGCTTTATGTATTCCCCAATTGTAAGTCGCTTTGGATAAAAGCGTCTGCCAAATGACTAAATGTAAATGTAAATACAAGCTTCAATCAGTATTTGTGTTCAAAAGTAAATCTATAACATATAATTTAAATATTGCTGATGTAAAAAAAGGAGAGCGTCCCTTTTTAGCGCCGCACTCATTGTCTGTCTTCCATATGCATTTCCACAGCGTGAAGGTAAAGCTGTATGAATTTATGTATAAACGGCTCATTTTAAACTCTTCCCGGTCTACTGACATTTGTTATGACATCCACTTCAAATGTTACAATGCACTTGATAACTTTTGTTAACTCTACAATAAATAAATCCACTTCACCAGCTAATTATTTTTCAACAGTGATGCTATAGAGCTACCAAAAAAATGGATGGTCAAAGACAAAATTCTAAAGACGGATGCACACTCTTTTCTCTGATGCATAATGTATATACTATATATTGCACCTTGCTGAGTGTGACAGACAACCATCAGCTCCTCACTGACATCTCCCCTCCTGTGCACCGGGA
Source organism: Schizothorax lantsangensis (assembly GCA_027422415.1). NCBI lineage: Eukaryota > Metazoa > Chordata > Actinopteri > Cypriniformes > Cyprinidae > Schizothorax > Schizothorax lantsangensis. Next base: position 14,811,036 of record CM049856.1, read on the forward strand.
TCAGGAGTTCTCCGATATCTTCTTCCACAGCAAAGCTGGCCTGAGGAAAGAACACCGTGGACTCTGTCAAAGGGAAAAGAAGATATAGCTCAGTATTAGGACCGCTGTTCTGTTATATCAGTCACAGGGATTTAGCGGCTCCCTGTCAGAAAGACTATTACCACACGGCTTTAAAACACCACAGGCGGTGGATTGATTCTTCAATATATAATTATTTCAAATCATACGCCTCTATACTGGGCGTGTAATGCACATTTATCTTGCACAAAAGGCAAAAACATTTTGTATGAGAAAATAGATTTTTCATATTGAGCGCTTCATATTAGGTTTTTAGTGGCCTTTGGACCAAGCGGCATCGATATATCTGTCCGTACTGGCTGTGTATTGCGTTGTGTTGCAGAGTAAACCGTCTGACTGAGTGGGAGCTTGTTCAGGCATTGCTATTTTCAAATACCGCAGGTCAGGTCTGAGTCAACATCTAAACAATTTTTTTTATAGCACCGAAAGAAAAAGAAGGAAGAAAAATGCTCTAGCCAGAGATGGAAAATCTATAGAAAAGACAGAGCTAGTGAATAGCTGGTGATGTTTCTGAAATGGAGCCGCACAGGGACCAATAAGAAAATAAAAAGGTCCCACTCTGCGTGGCACGTCCTGCCCCAGATCCTTCTATGCAATTATACATGATCTTTTGCAAACATCTCCAATCATCAATCTGCAAGTGGTCATTTGGTACCAAGGGAGAGTGGAGGTGAAAAACAGACCAACGAGCTATTGAAGTAATAGGTAAGGAAGAAGCAAAGAGAGTGAAGAAAACAACATTTAGACAGTTGCATTTTCATTGACAGCTTTGAAAGGTAAAACATGAATATAGTACACCTCGGCCCGTATTCCTAAAGATCCTAAGAATCCTTTTAGAGAGCTCCTAATTTAACTTAAAAATTTCTAACTAGGAGTCTTAGCTTAAAAGTGATTCAGGACCAATCTGAGAGCAACTCTGAGCAAGGAAAAGACAAAAACGTTTATCTTAGTGAGGAGGCGGGGCTGACCCCGTTGCTAGCTATGACTCAGTCTTTTGAAGACTGTGATTGATTGGTTGTCCAAGAAGGAAGTAAGAGCGCTTTTAAGAGTAGGGTTTATTATAAGCCTTCACTTTGAAATTACAGGCGTAATATTTTCTGTTTTACCGTACTCTCTCTCGCTCTCACACACACATTATATATGTATATATATTCCTTATTTTTTTATTTACCATGCTGTCATACTTAACGTATTTTATAGGAATGAACAGCGACATAAGTGCTGTAACAGACCCAAATGGTCTGCTGCATAGTTGCATTTTTCCAGTTGCCAAATATGTTAATGTTTGGCAACTGGCGCGGTGTCGGAGATGTTAGCATGTCGTTAATAAGATCGGTCACAAACATGATCCCTGCACGATCTAATGTGTAGCGTCTTATTAACTCACTGTCATGCACTGTGTGCAACACATTTCTTCTCCCTCTTCATGTTTCGTCCATTTTCTCCCCTGTTAAAGAAACTCTTAAGCCCCTTAAAAGTCCTCGTCCGTACTCCTAACAATTTTGGACCTTAAGACCTCTTTTAAGGGTTGCTTTCTGAACAACTTTTTTCTTTACTAGGATCTTTTCTTTAATTTTAAGAGGAAACACCCACATTTCTAAGAATTTTCTTAGAATTTTGTTACTAGGAGCAACCTTTAGCACTAAGATTTTTCATGAATACGGCCCTGGTGTCCCAAGGCTTTTAAAAAATATTATATTCACAAATGTTGTGAAATAAAATTACATTTGCATTATAATAGGCTATCTTTTTTACATATCTATAGTTTAAATTTATACACTACTTATTGATGCTCAACCCTGTTACTAAAGTCATTATAAGAAAAATGATTAAATATTTATAGGGAATATTATATGGGAAATATAAGCTATAAATATTTGGTCTAAAACTAGCTAGACCTCGCTGAATTTGAGCTTAATTTAGGCTAAATCTACAACCCTGTTACTTGCAGTTCTGTTACAAATTCTGGCTATTTTTCCAAATATATTTTTCAAAAATGTTGTCTATTTAATGTGTATTGCTAGAAAACAGCATAAAATCAATAATTTTCAAATATGCAACCCTGTTACTTGCAACTCTAACAAATTATGGCATATTTATCAAATATACTTTTTCGTTTTTTTTTTTTTTTTTTTTTTTTTACAAATTCTGGCTTTTTTTCAAATGTTTTTTTTTTTTTATTGTCTCTACTTTTAAAACAACATCAGATCATCCGTTTACAACTCTTACAAATTTTGGCATATTTTTCAAAATATGTTTTTTTTTTCAAAATATGTATATGTATATATTCAAAATTTTCTATAAAATATATTTTTTTTTACAAATTTTGTCTCCTTACTTCTCATGTTTATATATTGTATATTGCAATAAAACAACATAAAATCAACGATTTTCAAATCTGCCAAATATATATATATATTTCAAATATATTTAAAAAATGTCTCTGCTTTTTATGTTTAGCTAGCATGATTAAAGGTTTGCAAAAATAGAATAGAATATAACTATTTGAAGTAGTTTGACCACCTGATTTTCATGATTGAGATTTTCTGAAGGTTAAGGACCTATTTTCCCCATTTGTTCTCAAAAAAAGAGAGAAAGACTACAATTACTATATTTAGTAGCCATTTATCAATTATATGACATTGGCAAGAGAGTGTGAACTTGAGAACGAAATATTCTCTGCAAAACCAGAACGTTGTCCACTGTTCAGTCTCTGAGCATTGTACAGACTGAGTGACTACTCTCCTGATAAAATAATGAATCTTACAGCCCTGAAGACTCAAACGCTGGCTGTGAGAAAAGAATAACAATGAGGCAAATCTATACAGCCTCTCAGGTATAAGGCTTACGTATTTAGACCGTCTCTTACCCTCACACAGGAAACTCTCATGCATGAGGGGCCGAAATAATGACCTTGTTTTGTACCGATCAAAAACAAGGCCAATGAGAAAGTAAAATCCTGCGCATTTATATTCAGCTCTTGGAAGAGTCCTCTGCAGATAGGAGGTAGAATTACTTTAACTTGCAGCACAGCATAGTATAGACAGAAGTTATTTTAATTACACACTTGTCAATCATATCAGATTATTTATATAGTATTTTTCTATACTCACTTTGAATGAATATATAATGCATTAGGTAAATAGCTGTTGTTTAATAAATACACTGCCTTAAAAATTATTTTGTCAGATTATAAATATTACAAATACGTTTTTTGGGACTATGACATTACAAAATCAAACATTAAATAAAATAAATAAAATCTCTATTTTTTTCTTAATAAACATTGTGTTGTTTTCCAATAAAAAAATAATAAATGCCCTTAAACGAGATAAAACTGCTTGAGAAGCAAAACTGCACAAGAGCCAGATCAATATCAGCCGTGCATATCCATTCATCCCTCCGTCTAGATCCAATACATCCATTCATCTATCTAGCCATCCATCCATATATATTATCCATCCATCAATCTATATCCATCCATCTATGTCATCCATCATCTATATATCCATCCATCCATTTATATACAATCCATCCATCTATCCATCCATTTATATCCATCCATCCATCATCTATCCATCTATCATCTATATATCCATCCATCTATTTATATCTATCCATCCATCCATCCATTCATCTATCCTTCCATATTATCCAGCTATCTATATCATCGATCCATCTATCTATATCCATCCATTCATCTATCTATCCAGCCATCTATATTATCCATCCATATCCAGTCATTATATCCATCCATCTACAGTATATCATTCATCCATATCCATGGATTAATCCATATCCATCCATCCATCCATCCATCCGCCCATCTATTTCATCCATCTGCATCCATCCATCTATATCTATCTATTCATTCATTCATCCATGCATCTATATCCATTCATCCATCCATCTAAATCCATCCATCCATCTATATTATCCATCTACATCGAAGCATCCGTCCATCTGCATTTAATATATTCTTGTTTTAAAGCATAAATCCAGTTTAAATTTAGTGTAATTTAGTGTGGTTTATGCTTAAAATAAGAAAAAAATAAATTGTTTATTCATTTATTCTTAATATACTTAAAAACATACCTAATTCAATATATATTACTCCATATATATTACTTGAAAACAAATCTAAATGGCCTACAGTTTTGCTTTCCAAGCATTTCTTTATTAACATTCGAGTATCTATGCAGTGTAGATTTCTTGTCCTTTTCAATTCACATAATCTTTAAAATGATCTATTTCAGTGTTCAATCAGGGAAAGGTATAGCCATTTAAACCTTCATTAAACCCATTTCCGACATAAGACATCAAACCAGAAAGCAAAGTCGAAGTAAGCATCTTTAAAATGCCTTTCTAGCCTCTCCTCTTCCTTTATTGCTCCTTACACTAATGAGCAGTGAAAGGTTCTGGCTGTAAAGGAGGAAGCTTGTCACATCGCAGCCATCCCAGTCACAGATGTGACTCCAGATGCAGGCTTTTGTCTGAGCCCGCAGGTCGGTGTAAGCCATCATGTGTGAAAGGCTCTGTGGCAACTGGGTCAGACAGGTCTCCGAAGGCCCCTGTCGGAAGAAAACCACCTCCCTCTCGCCTTCAAATATTAATGTGCGAGGAGGGCGACCTCACACTGCCACACACACATAAATGCTAAAAGGATAATTAACCTGAAAGGAAAAAAACTGCACGTGGAGCAACAGGACGGCAGCATGCCGACCAGCCCAACTCCCCTCCCTCTCGCCATTAGAAAGAGCAGCCAGACTCCGTCACGTTAAGCCTCCCATGGGGCATCAGCCTCAGCAAACAAACCCCACCGTTAGACTGATAATTAGCTCACTGGGGAAGCAGTGGAGTTTTCTTTCTTTTTTTCTAAGGAGAAATAACTTCTGCAAAGATAGCGAGGCTTAAGTAACATTCAGAAGGAAACTATCGCAGCGTTTGGGATTATAGATGAAAATTTTAATTATCCAGGGACCCCGAGTAGGCGATAAAGACAAAAACACACAGAATAAAACAACGTAAGCCCCCGGTTATTCACGCTGCATATCTAAATACGCCAGTAATTGTGAGAATATGAGATGATGTCGTGATGATGAACAGGCAAATGATTCCGTCCCGGCTCTCGGCGAGAAAACCCAAAACAGACGGTGTGCGACAAACGCGGTTTGATCAACAGACTGACAAAGCTGTATTTTGTAATGAGAGCTGCTCGGAAAGGGTTTTTGATGACAGGTTTATGCGCGGCTGTCTCATTACGGCTTTCTGATGCCTCTCTGTTTGGGTTCTCGCAGATAAAAGTGTAGCGCCCCCTTCAAAATGACCCCTCAAAACCTGTGCGACTAACTTTCATATGCAAACGATATAATTACAGAGGGAGCCGGCACAGATGTGTCAAACCTTTCTCAAACGCCAATTTACATTTATCGACGAGACACTTTCAAAACAAGATGTAGAGCTGTGCGCAGAATTCCAGATGAAAAGACGGGCCGCCGAAACACGGGGGTGGGCGGTGTGCTGGAAGCTCACAGGTAGGAAGTAGGAAGAGATATAAAATTCTATGATAATTGAGGTCCACTGAAAGAGAGAAAAAGGCATCTGCAGTATAGAGATAAGGCGTGTGTTTTTATCTGCAACACTGAAAATTTTGAAAATAAAATAGCCTGGGATGTTTTTAGCAGCTTTATTGTGTTTTTGCCCTCTTGAACATCCTGCCTGTCTCTGACTCACTCACATCTTCACCAGATGTAATGGGGGTTAGTATATTGAGCGTCTGAAGCGGTGATGTTTGGATATTTTTGAAGAATTAAATGGGTCTGAAAAAGGACTCTGATCTAATATAATCTTTACATAAGTATGTGTTCAAAAAGCCAATGTGCATTAGATAAAACATATGATGAACACCGCTGTTTGGAATTTTGGGGTTGGGACAATTTTTACAATGAGTTTCATACAAGTCTGTGACTGATGTTTGTCTTTAGTGAGCATTAAGGACATTTATACTAAAAGTTTGATTCTCTTGATTCTTTTAGTCCAGGCCAAAAAAGAAAATGATATGTTTAGTCCTGGTTCACTTAGAATTTACACTGTCACTTTTAACGCTGAAGCTAAAGATACAAAACAAAAGACATAAGCAAACGGTAACAACCTAACTGGACAGCTTTTACAACTTAACCAAACATCCAAAACAATGCTGTGTTAAATGCATTTGTTGTAAGTTTTTTTTCCTCCATTTCTTTCACTGATGGAGTTTGGGTTCCTTGACATTGTCCCCTTTTGCTTGCTTAGATGGGGACACTAGATATTTGGCAATTTTATTGTCATGACTGCACAGACAATATAAGTTGAATATTGAACAGCACAAGGTCGGATGATGACATCACTGTTTTCTCCAGAGCAGCTTTATAGATTTTTTCAGAGCTGTTTTACAGCAGAGTTGAATTGTTTGTTGTCATTTATTCACTATGCTCTTGTTTATCACCGTAAAGCTGCTTTGAAACCATCCGTTTTGCATAAAGCGCTATATAAATAAAGGCGACTTGACTTGACTTGACTACATATGATTTTTTCCCAGATATTACCTTACAAAGAGCTTATAAAACTGTACTGAACTGTAACATGCAACAAAGCTCCTATGACCTAGGGCTTTCTTAGCTGTCCCACGTTCACGCTTAAAAACAAAGGGTAATAGGGCTTTTTCAATTGCTGCCCCCCATCTTTGGAATCAACTGCCACTAGACATCCACCTTGCACCTTCTATTACAACTTTTAAAATGAAGTTGAAAACATATCTTTATTCCCAGGCATTTTAATTGGATTTTATCTATGTTGTATTGTTTTACTGTATTATCTGTCTTGCTTATTTTATGTTTATCTTTGACTTTGTTCAGCACTTTGGTCAGCTTTGCTGAGATAAATGTGCTATATAAATAAACTTTACTTACTTACTTACTTACTTACTATGACGAGAAGAACCAGGTACACTTCGGCATTCTGGCCTTTTTAGGAACATGCCTTTTGACATCATGTCCTATTTTTGGTTCGTTTAGATGTCTTTGGTCCATTTTGCATTCATTTATCAGTAAAACAGCACCAGAGTTCATTTGGAAGTGGCCCAAGATCCCCTGACAAGGTGTGGTGTACACCAAGGTTCAGATGGTAGTTCACACACTTTTTCAAATGAACCGCACTAAGGCCCAATCCCAATTCTATTTTATAAAGAAAGAAACTTGTCAACGCTGCCCCACGACTTTTATTAATAACAGTTGAAATACTGAATCACTACATTATATTTTCCAGCAACAAGAGGATAAAATTGCTGTTTTTGAAGTAAACTCACTCATTGTAAAGAGAGACGCACAGACGCGCATACACGCAACTTTCATCTCTCTCTCTCGATTTGGCAATATTTGAGAAAAGTGTTTAGCAATTTCTAATTATTGGGGGGACTAGCCCCCCTTAATGTCTATGGTGGTTATCGCCCTGATCAGACATGGAAATATGTTGTGGCACTATCGTGCGGTCTGTAATGATATGACGTTAGCAAACTTTAGCAATGTTTTGCAAACACTTCTTTGAATAACATGACCGTAAATATGAACTCACGATTGAATATAACATAAAACAAATTATTACTTTTCATTCAAATCTTTATTAATGCCAATAATGCTTACATTTATGTGTCTTTTTGTTTGCTCAGGCAGCCATGTTGCCGCTGTAGTCGGTTTATGCTTAGAAAATTCATACCCCTTCGTTTGAAGTGTGGTCCCGAAAAATCTTCGTTTGGGCTATCTGACCCTTCCCCCTACTCCTACCCCTACCCCTCCAACCAAAAGAGAATCGAGACACCCCTACCCCTTCACGTGAACGCACGAAACGGAGGGGTAGGGCTAAGGGGTAGAAATGGGATTGGGCCTAACAGAGCACAGTAATCTCACCACAGTTTGTTTTAATCAAACCAAACCTGACAAGTGTAAATGCCTTAAGTATTTGTTCATTGTTACATGCTTATCATAAAATGTTTGGTTAACTTCTGTTGGACTTACCATCACCTGGATCCACAATCTCAACTGTGGCTATTGCTGGTGACTCCAAAACAGCCATCACTGGCTCAGTCAGGATAATCTGGAACGTCTCAGACTGCTCGTATTTTCCATCAGAGAGAAGCCTCACTCTCCATGTGGCTGTAGTCTGGCCGGGGTTAAACTGCACCTGCTTCTGCGATTTTCCCAGGAAATCCTTCTCATTCTCGGCACTGCCATCCAAAGTACCAATCCCTTAAAATAGTACAATATAACAATTTTGACAAAGTTTCCTGACTTCATATCTCCAGCCTCCAGATGTGTCACAACCCATGACTTTGAGAACAATCTACTCAAAGAAGCTTATTATGAAATTTATGAGCAGGGATTAGCTAAGTCTGCATTTTCCAGATTTATAAAGATCGAGCACAACAGTGCAGGCGACTACGCACTATCGACGCCATACAGAAAGAGATGCACTTTGTATAGAAGAAAAAAGCCCCAGGGCTGTAGGTGTCTGATACTCAGAGGCTAGGATGCAGCAACAAAATCAAGGAACATGTTGAACTAAAGTGCAGCATGTAGACTCAACTTCCTCTCTACTGTAACACTGGTGCGAAGCTGTGATGGGATTCCCACACAGTGGGAAAACCTGCAGTGAACCTGCCCGGAAGCGTTTGATCTCTGATACATCAAGCAGAGACACTGTCAGGGATCCGTCTGCCAGAACCTCCCAAACAGATGTGAGGAATTAAATCACCTCAGTATTTCAGATCAATGCTGGATGATCGCTGAGCTTCAATCCATAACATTTAAGCTACTACATGACAGGAAAAGCAAAATTGTAGAAAAAGACTGCAGATAGGGATTTAATTATAAATACAGATTTTTTATATTGACCCACTAGAAACATTACAAGCATAAAAAATGTACATAAAATTACACATAATACAGATCATAGTTTTAGATATCTCAAGCAGTCACAGGCTGTTTTCCTCCAGCTAGTAGTGTTACATACAAAAAAAAATCATCGTCTCCAAGATGTTTCAAGAGACCTACCTGCAAAGCTACTTGAAAAAATATATGCAAGTGCACCTAGGGCAAAAGCCGCTTTAAACGCAAAGGATGGGCACACCAAATGTTGATTTAATTTAGTTAATAGAAGTTAATTGATGAAGAAAATCTATTACAATTAATGGCAAAATTAATACACTGTTACATGTAACTAGTTTCTCCCCAACACTGCACTTAAGGGGCTGTATTTGAAACCATCTTTAGTCTGTGAGAAGTTCCCTCATGTGGCCATTAAAGGTTATTTAGCTGTAGCTTTCAGAAGAATATAACTTCAGACAGAACAAAACCCTTCACATATTCCATCCAACCATGCATGTGGAAAAAAAATAATCCAAGAAAGCACAGTGCTCGGAAAGACAGAAATTGATTGAAAGATATAAGGCGAGTTCAATAAAAGAAAGGAACAAGAAAGAGAGAGAGAGAGTTCACTTTCAATTCCATTTCTCTAACAACAGGGGGGCTCATTCTTACCACAACAAGCGGCATAGGACGCCAGCCACAGTGAGTGAGACAAGAAGAAAAGAAGAGAAAAGGGCTGAGGCAGGCGGGTGTGAAAAAGTAGAAAGCTATATGAGGGGTGGGGGTAGATATGTTTGGCAGAGAGAGCTCCAGGCTCCAAAGAGCGCAGATGAAGCCTGATCTCAAACGCTCTTCACTGGTTGTGAGCATCACTATCACACTTTTGCTGTTACCGGGATGGCTCATCCGAAAATGAAATTCAGACATCATTTTCTCTCACTAATGTTGTTTGAAACCCATGTGTGTTTTGTTTCTTCTGTTACAGTGATTTGAGACAATCATTTTTGCTTGCCACTTCAACTGAATAGTGACAATTTATCAAATGATATACTGTACACTACTGTTCAAAAGTTTTGAGTTGATAAGATTTTTAAAGTTTTTGAAAAAAGTCTCTTCTGCTCACCAAGGCTGATTTTTTTTAATCAAAATACTGTAAAAACAGTAATATTGTGAAATACTATTACAAATTGAAATAGCTTTGTTCTATTTGATAATATTTTAAAATGCAATTTATTCCTGTGATGGCAAAGTTTAATTTTCAACATCCATTAGTCTTCAGTGTCACATGATTATGCAGAAATCATTCTAATATGCTGATTTGCTGCTCAAGAAACATTTCTTATTATTATCAGTGTTAAAAACAGTTGTGTAGTGTTTTTGTGGAAATAGACAGTAAAAAACAGCATTTATTTCAAATAGAAAACCTCTGTTAAAAAACACTTAAAAAAATATCTTCGTGATCGCAAACTATTGAAATAGTGTATTATTAAATATTTGAGTACAAACAGTTCTATATGGAAGCCCACTTTCACATCAGATCAAAAAATTAAAAAAGATAAATTCGACTTCTGTAGTTCCTGGTTTTAATGTTTTAGTTACCAAAATTGCAGCTGAAATTAAACCTATGGGGCCATTCAGAACAGAACATGTTTTTGCATTTCAAATCTCAAACGCATGTCAGTGAAATAAACAAAAAAAAAACAGGTCTAGAGATGCATGTTTTTTTTTTTTTTGGAAAGCCCATTTCTGCCACCGAATAAAATAAATAAATAAATTTAAAAAAAGTAATTGCAAGTTTTTATCTCACAATTGCGAGTTTACATCTCACAATTCTGACTTTTTTCCTCAGAAGTGCATGATATTAACTCACAATTGCAAACTATAAAGTCAGAATTGTGAGATACAAATGCATAATTGGGAGACGTAAACTCGCAATTGCGAGAAAAAAGTCAGAATTGTGAGATAAAAAGTCACAATTACCTTTTTTGAATTTTTTATTCAGTGACAAAAATGGGCTTCCATAATTACTTGTAACTTAAGTGGAGCGCTTTTAGAATGCTTACATAGAAAATCAATGGAAAAGGACCCTATGAGTTTGCACACTATCCACAGGAACAGAGGAAAAAAAGCAGAAATGAGTGGAATGATTAAGGTCAGAAAGGAGAGGTCTTGATCACCCTACCGCCCCCTAGAGACAGGGAGCTTCATTCGTTTTTATATACCTGCACTCTAGAACCTCATTATTTACATCCCATATCCCGCTTTTCATTCTGCCCTCCTTTCTTTTCATCCCTCTTGTTGCCTTCTGCTCTCCACTTTTTCATATTCTCTCTTTTTAACCTCAACATCCCTTCAAGCCAACACACACACCACAAATCCGAAGCAGCATGAACAAAGCCCCTTGGTTTCATGAATACTGACCACATGTGGGGCTGAGCTGAGCTCGGTGCAGGGCAAGATAAGCAGGTGTACGCTCAAAAAAAGTGTTCAGACTGTTCTACGGATGTCAGAGAGAGAGAGAGGGCTTTCATCTCAGACACAAAGAAGCCAAAACCACTTAGAAAAACATCTCTAACAGCTTCCCGTTGATAAGCTTAAGTAATAACAGCTCTCACTATGAACACAGGCGCTACTGAATGCTAATGATTCCCTGTTAACACCTGTACTGGTGACTTCTCGACAAGTTTAAGCAATTCTGGATAACAGTTTGTTTTTCAGCAAAAAAAATAGGTGACGGCGAACTGAAAATGTATGAAATAAAGTATTATGCTGGCAGAAAATCAAATAAAGAATGATCCGGTGATCTGATACTCACCAACAAAAGACGTTTCACCCAGAAAACCTCTTCGTCTGAGGATCACCTCGAGAACTTTGTCCTGCTCATCCACCACATAGTTCGGTTTCTCCAGAGAAATCCAAGCCCAGTTCAGATGAAACTGCTGGTTCTTCAGTTTGTTCCCTCCTGAAAACAACAATTCAAATGTATGCACTCTTATCAGCATTTGAAAGCATAAATAGAGCACTGCAGTAACAATGTACTTTTGTAGGCCAACCCAGAAGTTTGCAACACCCTGCTTCCTTTGACAAAAACCAAACAGGATTTTTCCACTGGCTTTTGGATTACTGCAGAAAATAAGTTCTGTGACCAACAAAAGTTTATGATTCTTACAAGTTTTTTACATCATGATAATCTTCACAAATGAACACAACTTTCATGAATTTTGAAGCCTCAGTACAATCATCAGAAGTAAAAAGCTAAACGTAGACTATAAACGAACTACACCATGGTTGCATGACTTCAGCGTCACCACTGTCAGCTCTTTCAGTCTTTATCTAAATGCAACAAATTGGAAAGTTTGAGTTAGAATACTTTGCTAGAGCGCAAGTAACACAATGAGGCTGTAAAAGCAGACTATAGTGAGTAAATTAGCTTTTCTGTTTGGTGTGATGACTTTTAATGTCCCAGACAAACTCTGTAGTCCCATTCAGCCACTAGTTTACTTAAAAAAGAGGTATTACTATTTTATGCCATTGAATAAAACATGAAAATATATTGAGCTTGTGTTAACCACAGACCTCATTTCAGGCATTCAACCAAAAACTAATTAAAAAAAAACCCCACGATGGAACCTGAAGCATAACAATGCGAACTCATAGGTTACAGGATTCATTCCTGCTGCACTCTATAAAATATTTGTTTAAATATTTTAAAATGATTACGGAGTGGAGATGTGCAAAACTTTAAGTCATTACAATTCTGTGGAGCTTCTCTGTGGAGTTCTGCATACACATGTTCCTGCTAATATATTATGAAAACGATCCTCATGTAATTGACTCCGAAGGGATTAATTAGTGATCATTTACATCATAACATAATGTACACACCACCAGTTGTTTACTTAAGGGGTTTATGTTAAATAACTCTCTCATAATGCTACATTTTACATGTAATTTCCCCATTTGGGAAAACCCACCTTATCAGGTTTTATAGCACAATTAACTAGTTTATGCTACAAGGATCCAGCATTTTTTAACATAAAATCTATTTTTATATATATATATATATATATATATATATATATATATGATTACCTACAGTATCTCTACACGTACAGTATGTACTCGACCCAGAGTGCCTCAGCAGTCAGCACCTGTCTTTTACCCACACAAACTAAAAATAAAGGTTTGTTTTTATAAATGAATGTAGTTCAGTGCAGAAAAGACATAATGAAATATTTATATCTTGTGCGTCATATTCTGAGTTTGCATTTCACTGTTTTAATTCATTTTGTTGAATACTAAATCTGTATTTTGCGAGTGAGATGAATTAATGCACATTCACATTTAGTCTAGAACTACAGTAACATCATGTTCACACAGCACACTGTCAGTCAATAGATGGGATAAAAGTAACTGGCGTTACTTTTTTGAAAAAGTAACTCAGATATTTTCCTGTAAACTAAAAAGTAATGCGTTACTTTAGTTACTTGAAAAAAGTAATATTATTACATAACTCGAGTTACTTGTAATGCGTTACCCCCAACACTGATGGTAATGATGATTGCCCCAACCAAATCGAGCTTATAGAGATGCTTTCAAAGGCTGTCTACACCTCTAATAGATTAAACAATGAAAGAATATCCAAAAGAGCATGGACTTCATGCATTACGAAGCCTATGATTAAATCTCTAGCAAAAGTCTGTGTGAATGCATCATTTCGTGCACACATACCTATATACCAACTGCATCTCTAATCAATATTCACGCCATGTATCACAGTCTGCATGCGTATTGATAACCCACTTCACGTGCACTCAAAACATCAGAGACTAATTCCCAATTTCTCAACAAGCTAGACCATGTATATTCATGACTTTTCTATACTTGTTTCACTTGATTTCCTCAAGCTAACCCCGGGCTCCTAATATCTCACTTTCTAACCTTGCCTGAGAGATGTCAAGACTGGAAAAAATTGACACGTTGCCAATGTCACTGTATTTCTAACTCGATATTAGCCTGGTTGCTAGGTGATAACCATTCAGTAGATAATATGCAGCATATACAAATTCAGAATGAAGGCAAATAAACCATTTCACATGCTGAAGTGATTATATTTGACATTTCATGAAGATTAGCAGCATAAGCCACATGGTTCTTTGAATTATCATAGTGGTTCCAAATAATTAGTCGTCCATCGACTCCATTTATAGATGTGGATTTCAGATAATAATATGAAGTAAATAGAAATATAATTTAAAAATAAATACAAATTTATATAAATCAGAAAGGCAACAGCCACATCTATATGTAAAAAAAATATATATACTAATAATCACATATTAACAGTGGACAATATTTGATTTGATTTATGGTTTTATGCTTTATTATACCTCTGTGAGTGGATATAAGCAAGCTAAAAGCATTTCTCCTTTCATTTCTGCAGTCAATTGCGGAGTATTAATGCAGCGCATTATCCAAGCAGCAATGACACTTTTTCTTTCATCGTGTCAGGTTCTATCAATTTGAGAAAGAAGTGAAAGATAGGGTGTGGTTTAAATGTCGCCATAATCCATTTGTGAGTAAAGAAAAGGCTCTCCGCTCAAGGACTCCACTATTCTCTGTGTTCAGGGTGTTCATGCAGGTCAATGAGCCGAACAAACACAACACCATCAGTTACCCCAAAGAAACAAAATCAAATGGATTTTACATTTTCTAAAGAACGTGAATGGTGTTTGCCCATGAAAAACAAATTTGTATATTTAGCTAAAATGGATGTTATAACACAATGTAAATGAAGTAAAAAAAAAAAAAAAGATAAAACAAACAATAAAATATTAAGGTGTCACATCCTTGTCTCTAGCATAAATGAGTGTACTATTTGGGGGTTTTGAGAAACGTTAACCAAGTATGCGAAATATTATAATTGATTCTCGCCTAAAAAGGCCACTGAAAATGAAGTAAACAAAGGATCCAAATAAATGAGAAGAAAAGAGAAACAAGCTATTAAGTCATAAAGGATAGCATCACGTGTGAATTGAAAATTCAGTTGTATTTGTTCTGTTGTCAGGCTGAACAATAAGATGCTCTCATTAGCTTTGCCTCTGAAAAAAACATACTGACAGTTGCTTTGAAGCCCAGTGGATTTGTCCAAACCCTGATCCTGACAGTCTCCATGAAGCTTCTCATACAAAAAGCCCCTAATGACTTTATTAAACAGTAGCGTTTCAGAGCCCGATAGTTCAGACAGAGTTTCCTAGAAAGACATGACAACACAACAGCTGACATTCACTCAGAATAACTCATTAAAAGCTAATCAGTGTCTGGTGCATGAGAAGCTTTACTCTATCCAGAAACTTTGAAGAACTTCTTAACAGCATCTAAAAATAGAGCTCACAAATAATTCATCAGATACGCTCTCAATCCTCCTGAGTGACTGGATAAAGTCTGACAGAAGTCAAATGGAGATGACCCCTGAGGGTACTTACAAACTACTATAGTGATTCATGAGGGTCTTCTACTATCAGGGCTGGAAAATAAATCTGAGAATGAGAATGAGAATGAATGAGAAGGGTAGAGTATTATGTGCCATAAAGCACAATTCCTTCTTTTTATTAATTTGATGCCAACAGCATCAACATCAACAAACCCTCAGGAGCGCCACACTCCCAAAACTTAGTTAAACACAAGTCATAAATAAGTGCTACTTTGAGGCCTGTTTATCAAAACTATTATGCACGATGCACATACTCATGTTGCTATATTGATTTCCTAGATGGATTACATGCACACCTATGGATATGTATGATAACAGTTGTGTCAGTTTATGCCTCCCCAAATTTTCCCTGAAAAAACACCATTGATTCTAGATTAGAAACATCAAGAACAGAACACATCTAGTCATCAAGGCTATTTTTGGTTTTTCAAAGTGGGAAATGGGGACAGGTGCTTCTCAAAGAGCGGAAAATTAAGAAAAAAGGACATCACAACATAACTATCATCTAAATTAATTACCAACACATGCACGTGCTTGAGCGAAGAACAGCAGCTTGTTGTTCCTCCAGCCTCTCCTCGTCTAGCTCAATGGGTTCTTAGCTACAGCCACAAAGTATTGGCTGTTTGCTTTACTGTTTTCTGGTTGGATTGAAAACGCTGAGCTAGTCTAGCAGAAATTGGAAACATTCAACAAGGACATATAGTCATGCAATAAAGACAGTTCATAGCATCCAGGCTGCTCAAATTTAAACAAGAGGTCCACAACCTCACAAAACACTGGAAGTTATCTTCAACGAAGGTCACGACTTGCCTGGATGCCCTCAATTACTTTCTTCTGTGCCTCCGTCTTCACCAATGACCTGCATAACCTTATTTAGAAGAACTTTGTTGCAAGAACAGCAGATCCTTGAACTGTCAGCAGACTGATTGAAGATAGCAGTCACAAACCTCTTATTGGTCCATCACCTGTCCACTCGATCAGCTGTTGAAATGTTTAACCAGGAATACCTGCAGGTGTGGTCTTGTCACTGAAACAGTCAGCCATGCAGGTCTAAGGTTAATCCAGAAATCCACATCTGAACTGACCCTAAATACCTGCGCTACCCTCTAAACCAAACAAAACATCCCACCTTTGGTTTAGTCTGAAGAGACGAAGCTTTCAGGAGAAATTCAACGCTAGCTCTTGCTAATCCACATGTGAATACATAATCTTATGTCTAGCCAACAATGAGAAACAGAGCTACAAAAATTTTCTATTGCAATGTTATTTCTGGTTAATTTGATATGGGAGAAGAAAATAAACAGCACAAGCACACGGTTATCTACAACCACGCTAAGATTAGCATTGTTCTGTATTGTTCCTACAGCGCCCTGGATCCTGTTCAACAAATCCCCTGTAAAAAACCTTCACAATACAAGGTATACACTGGGGAAAACAGAGCCAGCAATGAGATTTTATTTATTTTTTTAACCCAGACACAACAGAGCTTTAGGAACAACCTAAAAGGTGGTGAACAGTCTGTGAAATTGCTTTCCAGGAAACAAAAATGGTTTAAAATGGCATAAAGTTGGCACCATTTTGGTTGCTAACCTGATGTCGATGGTCAGGTCTGTTGAAAATAAACCAAGATTTATTTTTAACAGTATATAGAAAAAAATATTTAAGTACATAATGGTGTTTTTGCTTTAGAGTGAACACTGGTATAAGTTCAAACCGACAAATGTTTAAAAAAAATCCCTAAGTCCCACAGCAGAGCTATGATGCATCACATAAAGCTTCCCTCTGATCTTTGTAGCCTCTGTGTGTCCCTGCAGTCGTTCCTGTCATATTTCTATCTCTGCCTCTGAGACATGATTGCAGTGAGAGGTGTAGAGGATTCAGAATAAGTGCTACCCGTCATGACCTTTTGCAAAGGAAGGGTAACTGATAAATCTGTCCTCTTTTTCCCATTAAGTTTGGGAGCTGCAAGTTGCAAAACAGTTCAAATGGAGAACTGCATTTATTAGTGTCAGTCAAAGGGTGTTTCTACGACTAAAAAAAGAGTTTCGATACAAGGTCTGTTCTCAAACCTAGTGAGCTGCCTCACTGACTACATACAGGCAACTGCCTTCTAAGGCAGAATCCTAGCTGTTCTTGAACATCGTAAATATGTTTCGTACAAAATCAAATACAGTACATCTGTAATGGTGTCTAAAAGCACTTCGGGCATACTCAGTGTCTGAATTTGTTCACTTGTTTTAATTTACCCCTTTAAGTGCACTAATTGCTAATTGTTAGTGGGGTAGGGAATAGTGGATGAGGGTATAGGGTGCACTTTCTAGGTATTAAAATACATAGCACAGACAAATATTATGTTTATTAATGTGTTTTGGTATTGAATGAAATGAAAATAAATGTATTAATTGCCTTGTTCACCTTTAATTTTTTTCATGGAGCTTGTTGCAGTGCATTATACCTTTTCCACAAGGGATACATGCTAAGAAAAGGTTTTGTAAGGTATGTTACTACTGTAGTGACAACAGTTTGTCATGACAAAACAACTGGATATCATTTAGTTTCAATGAAAGCAGGTGATTTGTTATAAACCAACAGCCCAGCAACTCTCTGACCTCCATCAACTAAATCACTGTCTGTGTGAATGAGGCTTTAGGAGGCAGAATAATGAAGTTGCCAACATTTTGGAACAGCTTTAGCATCGGCAGTGCACCTTTGATGCCTTACAATGTTGTCTCCAGTGGCAGCTTGCTAGGTTTTGGAACAGAGCAAAAGAGTCAGAGGCAAAGATAAACAAAAATTAGATGATCTAGGCCAAACTCTGATGGACAGTTTACAGACTAAAACAAAGCTAGTATGCAGCCTTAGCCGTACAAGAAAAATGTGGCTAATTTATAAAAAATACACTCAGAAATATCTTCAGATGGTCACAATCTTGTTTGAACTCAAATAGTCCTCTAAACTGCATGCAGAAAACATGATAATAGTTCTTTGCATTGAAAAACAGCCTCATCATCATTATAGGGAATGCAGGGAAATAACATTTTGGAAAACAAAACAATTAATTAAACCCCTCTGGAATACTACTTGTACTAAATACGTAAGTCGCAGTCTAACAGAGTGCATTAAATAAATGCAGCTGTTTAACACAAATTGGCTGTAAAATAGAGTTTATGATGTTAGATGGGGTTGTCGGGCTCTTTGGACAAGCACAAACTAAGATGGTCTAATTAGCTCAGCTTATTCAGGCATAATGTGGCAAAGTGGTTGTAATCACTGAATTTCATGCTGAAGCTGTACATTACTGCACAAATGTGGGAAAAAAAGGGGTCCTAGGAGAAAGCCTTGAGGCACCGCATGATAAAAACAGCTCAGCTGAGCCCTTTTGTGTTTGCACACTACATCTGTAAAATGAGATGAGAAAGATACAGATAGTCCCTTACTGCTTGAAATCTTTCCAATAAAATAAATGCCTCCATAACCAATGGAGTGATACTATCCACAGGAATGCAAAGAAACAAAATCAGTAATGACCCACTGGGCTCAGGGGTCAGACACCAACACAGCTGCATACCAATGACTTCCTATTCCACAGTCTTTCCTGCCTGAATTGAGAGATGACTGACAGAGGGACAAACGCTCCCAAAGGGGGAGGAAGGAAGAGAAAAAAAACAAGTGAAGGGAACAAATAGAATGTTAATTTTGTGATAAAAATATTGATTAAAATAAATAAATTCTTATTTAAAAAACATAAAATGTAATAATAATAAAGACAAAATTAATTAGGGTAATTCCGTGTCAACCCCATATCTTTACAACTGAATGATACAGAATTTTGAAAATGAAGATTCCAATAGAATAGATGTGTATAAGTATTACTGTATTGTATGTGTTTGTTGTCTTGTTTTTATGTTTACCTGTGATTATGATTACCTGCCAAGGGACCGTGGATGGAAACTAGCCATTGGCTAAATTCGGTACAATGCATGAAATGGAAATATTTATGTTAAAATTGTACATGGTCCCTTTTCAAATAAATTTAATACAAAAAAAAGAAAGAAAAAAGTTTATTAAGAACTATAATATAAAATCATATTGTGATATCTTTAATATTTCTTGAGTTATAGGCACACAAACTTTGGAAAGAGAATATTTATGGCACTCGGGTATGTTCAATGAAGTTGTTTTGACAGAAGGAAACCAGATACATTTCTAATGTCAACATTATTTGTTATTCAGGCATTCCTCTTTAAAAGAAAAGAAGCATTATATTTTTGCAAGGTGACCGATATTTGGTTTTTGACCACTGGAAATGTGTACAATTTAATGATTTACTCCTGGAGCTATATTGAAATCCCAATATCTCTGGAACTGAACAATATAGGGCCTTAAAAATGAAGATTCAAAAAGGAAAGTTTGTTAAGACCCAATATCTAAAAGGGCATTAAGATATATTTAATATTTCTTGAGTTACAGGCATGTTTTCCCCATTTTTGAATGGTCACCACCATTGGCACATAATGCAACAAAGATTGCTAAAGTCAGCAGATTTTACTAACAGACCTACCAATCTCTGTGTGAAAATAACATTATGATGCTGCCATCTTTCTGAAGCCGTTTTTAATCCCCTGTAATTTGGCTCTGAATCTCAGGTGAAAATTGCCATTTTGACACCCCTCTACAAAACAGTGTATAACAGTGTACAAAACTCAGTAAATATTCATCCACGACATTTAATATTTTCTTTCACCACAAAACATGTTTATCTTTCTTCAGAAAAATATATTAGCAAAATCAAAAAATTGAGCCGGGGACCTCTGGTTGAGTTGACACGGAATGTCCCATTAGCATATTGTGCACTTAATTCAATTAAAACGGTTTAAAAAAAAACACACAAAATGCAGCCACTGCACAATCCTGCCTCTTGACTTGAAGGTGCTAAGAAGATTGTAATGATTATCTTGTTTCAAGCCACAACAGATTATTTCATGACAAAGCTGGTGATTTTAAGCATGAGAGAGACATAAAGCCCCAATACAGCAGTTGAACCAGCTGTTTTCCTATAGAGCTTGTATTTTCCCAACTCTTTCCAATGCCAAAGACCCTCTAATACTCAAAGTAATTGTAAGCCTGACAAGGGGTGTGTCTTATACTCATGGCTATGGGCTCTAATTATGTGTCATCTTGCCTCTAGCTTTATATACCAAACAGACCTTTTTGTGTTGCATGTATGCAGACCCTTCAATCCACAATGTCCATTTCTGAGCCACTAACACAGTCAATCCACATCCTGCAGTGTACTTTGTAGTGTGCATATCACACATATTTGGCTTTCCAAACAAAACACAAATCATCACTAAACGCAACAAGGTCTTTAGCCGCAAGCTTTTCCAGCAACAGTGACTGGATCATCACGTTCAACCTAATTTATACATGATTATCTATGCTTCACCAGATTTAATCCTGCCTTGTTGAAATATGTTCTTAGGGTCATTGTAACCCACACTAACTCACTTTTAAGTTTTCTTTGATGTACTAAAAACTCATTTTAATTATTTTATTTGCAGTCAAAGGTAGCACAGCATGTAATAAGCTGCACACACAGACAGTTCACCTACCATGGAAAGAAAAGGCCTAATTAAATGCCTCATATCTAAATATATCCTTCTCTGGTCTAAGGGTTCACAATTAATCATCCAAGGCTATTTCATATGCAATGACACCTAAAATCAGAGGACATTATGTCAATAATGAATTCAAATGATTTGTGCTTTATTATACCTCATGTTATATGGCTAAATGTGTTAATGAATAATTCTAAACACACAATCAAACCATTAGAAGCCTGAAAAATGAAGAAATAAAATTAATGGATTTTTCCTTACCATTGTCCTCCACGGTGAAACTAAAGACGTCACTGGTGGCATTAATCCCATCCTTCAGGATATAGCAGATCTTAAGATCATCTATGTCAGCTGAGGACACACACAAACACAAAACTGTAACATTAAACTGCACAATGCAATTTATTATTCATTCAGAAGAAAATATATCTCAAAACAATCAATGAAATTCTTTGTTTTTATGATGATCTACAAACCCTAGAGTGAAACCCTCAAGATAAAATTGTTCTATAAGCCGATCAACTTAAAATATCTGCATTATAATTCAAAGAGCATGCTTGGTTTTGCAAAAAAAAAAAAAAAAGTGGATAAAAAGATTTTTATGTTTTAATAAATCCAGGTGAGAATTTTCACAAAAGCAGCAGGGAGTGAGTCACAAAACAATCAGCAAAACAGGTGACAAGCTGTTACATAATGACAGATGAGAACAAGAATTTTAAACACAGACCCAGACTTCCCTACATCTGGTCTGTCCCATCTCCCAAATTAGACCCCTTAACCACTTCTGCATTGATACACTGTGGTTAGGTTACGGGTGTACCATGATCAACCTGGCTCTCTCTTCCCCTTGCTCTGACCCACTTCTTTAAATAATTGATATCAGAGGAAGAAGCCTCATAAAAATGTAAACCTGTGATTCTTTATGCATGGATGAAACCGCTTTTCATATTGAAAATAAAATGTCTTCTTTCATCGCCAGCACACACACTCTCATCGTAAAATATTTAGCAAATGCCAAAGAGCAAGCGGTAGCAGAATATGGGGAAAGGGCAAAGTAAATAAAGAGAAGTGATTGTCCCTTCTGCTTCAATGCTCATACTGATGAGGTCAAGTCAGGTTTGCTAGGTCTCTCCCTCTCACACTTCTGCCTCTTCCAATGTCTGGGACACATTTCAGACTAAGTTTGCCTGACATGGATTTCACATCTTCTCACTATGGCTCTCATGTTTGAAGGAGTGCATTTATGCTTTAGAAGCCACGAACCTGTGCTGATTAATACACCTTGTTTCTGAACAAAATTCTTATTCTGACTGATAGGTAGGGATGTGCAAAGGGATATTTTTAAAATCCAGAAAAGCCAGGCTATTTTATTTTAAAAACATAGTTTTTTTTTTCTAATTTGCATTAGAGTTTGTTTGTTTAGGAGGCTAACCTGATAAAGAATCCTGACATTGAGTATTTAAATAGCCAATTAAAGTTCGAGTGTGTAATAGATGGGGCTACCTGTTTATCTGAGCAATGACACATTAGCACAAACTCATGCTGCTGGTACGACCCAGTCAAGATGCTCAAAAAAAATCCCAATGATTACAATGTCTGTTTGTTATGGCTAGCAGCGGAAAAATTACACCCTTCACCTCTAACTCTTTTTAAAATGTGGTTTGCCTGTAACTAGTAACTCCTTTCTCACTACAGGGACGTTAGAAGGCAAAAGTATGAGAACTTAATAATTGAAAGGAGATGTGTGAACGCTCTAGTTGTCTCATCAAGAATTTAAGCCGAAGGCTAAAAGACAGACACATCTTACAGCTTGCGCTCTTGGCAAAGGGCAAAGTGCATGTTTTGTGATGGAACCTACATTATTTCAAGCATTAATAAGACCAGAGAATCTGTCCTGAACATGACGGGTACATATCATTTCTTACAGAGAAAATTCTTACATGCGTATCTTCAAATGATGGTTCTACAGAGCATTACACTACACAGTTCTAGCACAACAAATGTAAAAATAATAAGATTTAACAGGAACCAGTCATAGCTGATAATGATACATTACCTTGTGTGAAGATGTTGATTGAGTCATTCCCTCTGTCCAGGCTGATCAGGTAGCCATACTCTGGCTGTGTGGTGATGTGAAAAACCAAAGCCTCAGGGCTGCTGTCTCTGTCCACTGCCTTCAGGACTTTGCTTGTGACCTGATAACCTAAGTGACCCGCAGACAAGACCTTTAAAGTCGGTGCACCTTTGTTAACCACGATCTGTGGCACACCGTTGTCCACTGACACAATTGTAATCTTCATGGTCTGAGGTCTTTGGGTCTCAAAAATGGTATCAGGGAAGACAAAAAAATCTGAATGGGTGCCATCAGTGACTGTAAAAGAAAAGCTGTCCTTGTCCGACTCTGTGCCATCATGCTTGTAGCTGATCATATTCTCATTCAGGTCCTGCTTTGTGAACAAAGTCACCTGTCGACTGTTGTTGAAGAGCAGTTTGCCATGAATGGGTAGCTGGGTGACTGTAAACTTGAGAAGGTGCTCAGCTGTGTCTTGGTCCTCAACGGTCAACTCAAAGGGCGTAATGAATTTGGTCTGTCCCTCGGTCACTAGAAGGTCATGAATGGTCAGTACCGGCTTTTTATTGTCAACATCAACAATTGAAACACGGAACGTGCGGAACACAGGGTTGTAGCCATCGGTCACCTCAAACTCAAAGCTGTCCATCTTGACTTCATCATCGGCAGTATGAATGTAGTAGATCTTGGTCCCGGCCAGCTGTAATTGGGTAAAGGACACAATAGGCATGCCTGGTGAATCTGTGCTTTCCAAATGCCCTCTCACTGGGGCTCTTGTGATAGTGAAGACTAAGTTCTCATCTGGGCTGTTGAGATCGCTAGTGCTGAGGAGGTTTGTTGTGAGTGTCACTTTACCACCTTCTTTAAGAGACACCCCTTTGCTGATGACATCAGGAAACACCATGTCAATGCTGCCCACAGTAATATAGAAGTATCTGTCAATTAGAGGATTGATGCCATCTGTTACATCAAACTTTATAAGGTCTCGAATGCCTTCCTGTCCATTGTGAGTGTACAAAATGAGACCCTTGTTCACCTCGATTTGCGTAAAGTTCATGCCAACTGTTATGTTCTCTAGAGACCACAGCAGATCTTTTCTCCACATATCCTGCTGATTTTCTCTGAAGGAAGCCCTGACCTGGGGCCGTAGCGAATGATGAAAGTAAGAGACTCGTCATCTGAGTCTAGATCAGTAGCTTTTAGTACTTGACCATTTATTTCTTTTGTCTCACCAATCTCGATTTCAAGCCCATCGTTAATGGCAAGCCTTGGCGTTTCATCATCCACAGGGATAATCATGATCATGATGGTGGCCTCAGCTGAATGTTTCCCATCTGTAAGAATAATGTCAAACTTGTCTTCATTGGTTTCAGAATCTTCATGTTCATAAATTATGCTAGAGGCTTCCTTGATTTGTTCCAGAGTGAAATTTGTGATTGGGACAGAGCCACTAGCAAGCTGATTGAGGATGAAGCCATGATTTGGGGGTTTGGTGATGATAAACGTCAACTCTTCTGCAGGAACATCAGCATCGACTCCATTCAAGAGTGGCGTGTCAATGATAACATTCATGCCCTCCATTACAACAAACTCTCGCATAAAGATCTCCGGTTTTTCATCATTGGTGGGAATAATTATAATTGGAAAGAACTGTCTCTCTGAGAAATTCACACCATCTGAACATCTAAACGTGAACCTGTCCTCCACTGGCTCGACTCCTTATGTATGCTTTGGACATAGTGAATATGACCTTCATTCACATCTCTGATGGTAAAAGCACTAACTGCCATTCCCAACCTTGACTTTTCAGAGCCTGGTGCTGGAGAGATGTTCTCCACGTATCCGGATGTGGGCTGAACAATGATGGTGCACAGGATGTCCTCAATTGGTGTGTCTGCATCCTCAACCCTAATATGATGCCTACCAATTGTGTTTTTATCCCCCTCAAAGACGGTAAAGGTAGGGCCAACTGTGACCACTGGAGTCTGGTTATCAACAGGAAGAATGGTGACGTGAAAACGGACTCCGTTTACTCGGTTACCCCCTACAGTCCACTCATCAGACATGTCAGAGAGGGTCAGGTTGAAAAAGTCTTCTATCGAAGTGAGACCAATCTCACCGCTGGTGTGAGCATACACAACCAGACCACTGATGATATCGGCTTGGGTGAATCTGCTTGAGGAAACTCCACTCACCAGAATTTCTCCAAACTTAGGGGCTTTTTCCACAATGAACGTCAACCTCAGGTCATCAGTGTCCTCATCTTTTCCCTGGATAACACTGGTGGTAATTTCTGTGGCACCATTTTCCAGCACATCCAAGCGAGAGCCAAAGGTGCCCTTTGTGAGGCTGAGAGTTGGTGTCTCATCATCAATAAGCTTTACCGTTACCTTCACAGTGATTGTTACAACATGAACACCATCACTAACATCTAATTTAAAAGAGTCGCTTGTGGTTTCATCCCCATTGTGGATATATGACACTTTGCCATCAGAGATATCCATCAAATTGAAACTACTTCCTTTTTTTAAGTCAGTAAACGTATGCTGAACATGGCCGTGCTGTGGAGTTTGACTTAGCGTGAATGACATTTGCTTACTGTCAGTGTCAAGGTCATTTGCGTCGAGTTCAGCACTCGTGATGACATGCACCCCTTTCTCAAGGACTGTGAATCCAGTGTTCGTTATCTGTGGGGGTTTGTTGTTCACAGGCTGCAGGAAAATTGTAAAAACTCCATTAGCACTGTTTCCAGCAATGTCCTCTACTGTGAAATGGAACTGCACCACATGAGGTGAGATGCCAAGCTCAAGGTCTGGTGGGCTGTAGGAAATCTTATGATGGTTAATTTGCGCTTGGGTAAATTCTGTTACGTAAGTATCGGGACTGTCAGTCAAAACAATAGACCCAAATTTAACAGGATTGTTCTCATCTGTGTCAGTTGGCGGTTGAGTTATTGTATACTTCAGGTCACGGTCTTCAGAGTCCAAGTCAGTGTAACGAAGAACATTCTTGTCGAAATGAGTCAGCTGGTATTCATGTACTGTCATCTGCAAAGTAGTGCCTGGGAACAGCACGGGTGGAATATCATCAATAGGTACAATTTTAATAATGAATGAATTCTCACCAGATTGGTTGGGAGGATCGGCATCATCTTGTACTCTAAAAACGAACTGATCAGTAACTGTCTCTGTGATGTGAGGACCTATGTGCCTATAGAAGAGCTTTTCATCTGTAATATCTTTCTGGAGCCACTGTGTCACTACTTTCTCATACACACCATCTTCTGCATTAAATTTCCAGGACGATGGGTCCTCGGGTGCTTCAGATTGCCTCACCACGACCTCGCCAATAGCAGAAAATGGAGGCTCGATTGTAAATTTAATGGTGGAATCTTCAGAGTCGATGTCTGCTGCACTGAGCATGAGCTGTGAGATGGGCAGCATCTGATTTTTGAATAAAATCAGCCCAGTGTTTGCATTTATGATGGGTGGTTCATCATCTGTGGGTACAATGGTGATGGGGAACAAAAACTCAACTTCATTCTTGCCATCTGACATTCTGAATATTATATTATCACTGTATGTGTCACTGCCATCATGCTGGTAAACCACAATGCCGACCTCCAGATCAGCAGGCGTAAAATACTTCCTGTTGGTGCCCAGAACAGTTAAGTGACCGTGACGCAGACCATCAACCACCGTTATCCTCACACTGTCCAGGTTGTCTTCATCACTTATTTCTAAATTGTTCTGAGTAAACAAAGACCTAGACTGGCCTTCATATAAAAGCTGGCCGGTATTCTTAGTGACTACTGGCGCTAATGTATTCATGGGCTTCACAACAATCATGAAAGCAAAAGGATCTGAAATGCCACCATCTGTGTCTATGACCTCAAACTCTATTTGAAAGATCCTCTCAGTATCCGAGTCCAAAGAGGGAGGTTTGTATGCTATTTTCAGATCTTTGAGATCCCTTTGATAAAAGGATGTGATAGGTAAATTCCTATCATCTGTACTCACAATATAACCCTCCTCAAAGGACAGAGGAGAAGTGATGTTGAAAATAAGATCATCAGGATTGGATTCTGTATCCTCCGCAGCCAACATATCAGGAGTTAAAGCCGTCATAACAAACTGATCAACTTCCATCATCATCATAGCCACAAAACTCGGCCTGGGGGGAGTGTTTTCTTCACCCTCTTTTATCCGAATCATCACATGGAAAAACTCTTGTTTCAGTAAATTATTTTCTTTGCTCCGTAGCTCCACAACCATTGGGATGTAATCCTTATTAGGGGACTTGTGGGTAGATGTGTGCTCATAGCGGATATCTGATTTGAGAAACAGGTCACAATCCATCATTTTCTCCAGTTTGCTCTCATCAACAACTTTACCATATTTAGGAAGCACACTGCTGGCAGCCAATGATGTTACCTCACATTGTTCTGAGTTTTTATCATAGGTGAAGTCTAAAACCTTTCTGCCGATTGGATTACTAGTGCCACGCAGTTTATCAATGATAAGAGGCATGTTCTTAGTAACAATCTCCAATTGTGTGAAAACAACCTCCACCTCTAGCATAAAGGGGATGATAATAGTTTCAGTCTGAGTGTCATACCTGAGCTGCAGCTTCACCCTGTCACTCGCAGGGTCTCCTAGAACCGAAATGAGAGTATCTCACATCGTTAGGACCAAATTCACACGGGAACTTTTTAGGAGACACATGTCCCGGTCTCTGAGACAGCGGATCATTATCCAGAACGGTAATACTGCACCTGTCTCCAGGCTGAACTTCAATGACCAAGTCGTTGATCGGATCGATGTAAACAGATCTCCCGAAAGGCACGTGTATGCCGTTGTTTGCCACCAGTATCGCGTCCTCGGAGAGTTCAGGCGTGTACGCGTACGACAATCCGTGCGTTTCAACTCCTCGCGCTGAACTACCTGTCAATGAAAGCAAGAGAATGAGAAATCTATGAAGTTCCATGCTGAACGCGCAGTGTACACAGCCACAGGAGGTTCTTGGGCAATTAAAATATCCAAATGGAGCTCGATGGGGTTTTCTACTATTATGCTTTACATCCAAGAGGGAAGAGGAGACAAATACAGAAAGTTGAAAAATCCCACACACGCGCCAGGATGCTCGCGCGGCATTCCCACAGTCTCAGCGCGAGCTCAGTTTTAACTTGTGCATGGATGGAAGCAGGAGGACACGCCCACAGGCTCATTCTATTGGACGGAGACTTGTATTCCCACGTTCGCAGGTGATGTTCTCAGAGGTCTTCTTTAGTTGTGCTGTAGCCTACATCTGATAGGCGCGTCATTTTTAACTCTCTACATTTCTTATATTAGAAACAATCATATAATGTTTTTTTTTTATGTTTTCATTAAAGGTATCTTTTCATTTTATTAAACAAAAACATTTAAGTTGTAAAAGTCTCTTTCCCCCTTGGATATCCATTATTTATTTATTTATTTATTCATGTTGTCTATAGACTATAGTTATAATGCATCTGAATTTAAACTTGTATCTATTCCTATATTAAATTAATGTATTGCTATTTTGAAACATCAAACTAAAATTAATAACTGCTTACAG
The DNA here is from genome assembly GCA_027422415.1 of Schizothorax lantsangensis. Taxonomy (NCBI): domain Eukaryota; kingdom Metazoa; phylum Chordata; class Actinopteri; order Cypriniformes; family Cyprinidae; genus Schizothorax; species Schizothorax lantsangensis. The sequence continues at coordinate 14,839,791 of CM049856.1, forward strand.
TTTTCCTGTGTAGCGCAAATGGCAACACTTAGTATTAGCAATACCAAGGTGATGGGTTCGATTCAGGGAGTGTAAGGAGTGATAATACTGTATGTGACCCTTGAATGCAATGTAAGTTGCTTTGGACATTAAAATTCAATGAGCAAGGTGAATAACATTTACCCTAAATCAGATAAAGATGATGAGTTAATGCCAGAGTTTTTAAGATTCTTGACCTGCCTCAGGGACCCTTTTTAATATTTTACTTAGAAATTAGGCCCACTCACTCACTGTTCCTCCCTCCAGACTCTCAAATATATGTAACCCCCAGAATACAGAAACCTTATAATAAAAGAGTTAATATAAGCATTACATACAATGTCACTGGGAGCCATAAAAGACTTGATCTTATCTTAGCTATGAGGTCGGGGCAACGCTAGCTATGAAATAAAAAAAAATTATGACTGAACTGAAGTATTGAATATTTAAAATATGTAATGAACATTATCTCATTAAAGTGCCTATATTAAAGTATTACAGACACTTCTTGACTACTGCTGATGAATATATTTTAGTAAAAAGGATGTAAATCATTATAAATAGTGTATAGCTACAACTTTTGCTTTAAGCGTCTATCATTCCAGACACAGCAATATTAATGATTTTATATATATATACTGTATATATATATATATATATATAATACTCAATAAAAATCAGTGATGTGAGATACAGTATAGGTTAATATTGTCCCATTGGAGGCAAAACATTTGACTTTTTGTACTAAATGTATTCATTTGAATTAAATTAAAATTACTTTTTACTGTAGTAACTGTATTAACTACTGTATTAACTAATTATTACTATTACATTTTACTATTACTGTCAGGGTATATTTTTTCTTATACTAAAAGATGGACAGTAAAATTGTATTGTGTGTAGTCTCTGAGAAAATCAGAAAATAAACAAATTTGTTTAAATATTTTTTTTTTTAAATAAACAAACGAACAATCGTTTTGCCTTTTCTTTACATTTTCTGTGGAAGACACCATTTGGACAATGGTTTCTTCTTGGTTAAAGAAAAATGCTGGAGGGAGAAGAAAGGCGAGAGTCTTCAGAAGTTCATTGGGACACATGTGTTTTATAATTACAATATGAAAGACTACAGTCAGTGTTTTCACGTGTGCTCTCTGAGAATGACTGTTTCCCACAAACCTTCAAACCTGTAATCAATCATCTGTTCAAGCACCATAAAAACTCCTGATGGCTCGACTGAGTTAGAGTCTTGGTATTTTCTCTCCCCATCTCAGTTTTTCAATTTAATTTTTTGTCTCAATGTAGCCCTGGGAAAATACAGCCACTTTATTGGTGAAGGTAGACAGAATCAATCAAACCTCTAATATCTGTGATCAAGACTATAACAAACTTTGTCCAAAGGGACCAAGAGTGCCTTGAAAAGTCTGCAGTGCTGCAAAAAGTGGGGCACTTAAAAACAAAGAAAATAATAAAATGTGCCAATGTTTAAAATGATGTTTAAACGATAAGCATTTTAGGTATTAAATGATGCAATCACACCTTGAGCCATCCAATGACATAACGCACACAACGAGTGACAAAAACATTTATTTGTTTGATATCTTATACGTTTTTTTTACAGTGCATTTAATTTTCATACAGACATGACATAATACATGTGAGAAATAAAGGCAGCCCACTCATATTAAAGTTCACAGCTGTTGAACGTCCATTCTCAGGTTCCTTCATCTGCAGACTGAGAAAAGTTCTGAATTACAATGAAAAATAGTACACACGACCGAAACACGTTTAAAAATGAATACTGAATAAGTCATGAATTAAGCCAACTTAAAACCAGACATTAGATTTTGAAATAAGAATTATTATTTGCAGATGTTCAAATTATGCTGGATAACATGATCATCAGGTTCTTCACAAATTTGTCAACTTCATTTATCTCTCGCATACAATACAGATGAACACAGGTATGATTATTAAAGACACATATTACCCACAATCCTCCTGGTATCCAAAAGAAAAGATATCTGGAACACTCTCTTGGTACTAGGCCTACAATAACAAAATATTTTCTAGGTTTTGTCCCCCCCAATGGATCTGAAAGAAGCTATCACAGTTAAAAATATCTTGTTGAAGTTAAAGGTGCATCTTTCCACTTTACAAACCAGTAAAGCATCATCTAAAGGATTTGTGAGAGAGTATCAGAACATTACAAAGTGTTTTCAGAAAGGTTGCTTGTTCCTCTTGAGAACTGTTGCCATTTCTGTCACAGATGCTTGAAGGGAAGGGAAATATTCTCAAGCCAGTACTCAGGTGTTGGCTAAATGTTCGTTTAACATTAGATGTTTTCATCACCTTTAGAGCTTTAGCTTCAAATTAGAACTTTGTTTGGAGCTAAATGACAATTATTGAAACAACTGCCCTGCTGATGGCGCTGGGCTCAAGTGAGAAATGTGTTTGCTCTCAGGAATAACAGCTGCCATTCTAAAAATATTATCTCTCCAACTGCTATAAATTGGCAGCATCCAACAATAAAACATAAAGAAACAAAATTACATAATTTTTGCCACATATGAAATAGCATGTATTGGTAAATCCTAATTATGATATAAAAATCATAATTTTGACATTGTGTGAGATAAAAAGTCGTTATTATGGAATTAAAAAAGGTGGAATTATTAGACAAGTCTTAATCATAAGATAAAAAGTCTAAATTATGTCATAATTATTCCATAAGTCAAAATTTCAAGATAAAAGTCACCTTAATGAGATGTTAATTAGGCTATAATTATCATATTTAGCATCAAACATACTTTTTATGGAAGACCATTTCTGCCACACGAGAAAAAAAAAAGCTTTGGTAAATCATAATTTTCACATAAAAGTCATAATTATGAGATAACACGTCATAATTATGACATACAGTGTAAACTGAAATTACAAGATAAGAAGTCACATAAATGACATTCTAGGTCATAATTAACATATTCAGCATCATACATGCTTTTAATGGAAGACCATTTCTTCCAAATGTGAAAAAGGGGAGAAAAAAATCATGCTTAAAAGACATAATTATGACATAAAAATCTAAACTATGAGATGAAAGTAATAATTATCAGATAAAAAGAAGAAATTAAGAGATAAAAAGTCATTGTTGGCTTAATATGAAGTATCATATAAAGGCCTATGAGCTTCATCAATCCTATGTTAGCCTTTGTATGATTGGATGCTTCTTACGCCTTGTCTTTAATGGAAAATGTCAAAAAGAGGATGCTTAAATTTAAGCATAATTTCACATATTTTTATTACTGATTTTTTTGTTTGTTTACATTTTCTTTAAATCACTTTTTTTTTTGCTGAAAAAAAAAATTATTTAATGGAAGATAATAGGACACAACACATGAAATAGAACACATGGGGTTGGCAAAACTCTAGAAGTTATTAAGAGGGTTCGCATTTTTGGGAGGAAATATATGCAGATATTCCATACAAAGCACTGACATTTTAGGCTAATTCTCTGTATTAGTGCTGCTGGCAGGAGTGGGGGGAGGAGTAATTAGTATAATTAATAAATTGTTACCCTTTTTGTAAATGTCACACTCCGTGGTAAATATTTACATATCTTTCTCAGACATTCCAGAACAACCCTCATTAGTGCCTCATTTGCACTTTACTCTCTATATTGTACTCTGCAACTAAATATGCACGAGCGCTTGTTAACTGACTGATATCATTATTTCAATGACAGCTGTTGAAGTTCAAGGACAAACTACCAACCCAAGCCCTTTCCGGTCACTGTTAAAAAGTAAGTTTCATATTTAATATACAGTCAAAAAGCACATATGAGTCAGTGAGGTGTAATATAGTCTACATGTTGGCAGCCAGCGGTGTGTCACCTGCTGCTATTACCGAAGCTAATTTTCAAAAGTAACCCTCAGGAGAGAGAAAACTCTCATACTCCGGCTTGTTTGAGAGATTAATTGAGTATTACATAAAGGGTTCTGATTGTAGGGGTTGAGAAGTACAGACCTCATCAGCTCTATGCCAGCCAGTTATAATTAGGCATCATTACAGCTTCATGGCAAATGTCCAAATCCTCGTGCAATAAGGTGGATGATCCAGAAGAGGGCACTGTTGTATTATTATCCAACCTTTACTAATGATCCAAAGAATAGTAATGTTTCAGCTGATTACAGTATTGATCCAAACAATAGCAGGCTTTCAAGGGATATTACAGTGTCAGGTTGAAATTGAAAGAATAAGCTTGAACAAGAGTGGAGAAGAATCAAAGAAGGTGAAGGACTGAAACAAATGTTTGTCTTTCTCGAATGTTCAGACCCTGTCGGTGAAAGGTCGCTATTAGAAGCAGGTAATCTAAAATGAGATCTAATGCAGGCCCTGTGGAGGATGGATGGATAGATGCACTGGTATCAGGAGAGGCCACAGGCGAAGATCTGCTCAACCAGAAAGGACCGTGCCACATCAGAGGGCTAATAGTTTCTAATATCACTATCTGAGAGAATGAAATACAGTTTTTAGGTCAGACCCTCACACTGAATCTGACTGTGGTGATTGAGAGAGAATCCAGCCTCCAGCAAAGATTGGGTAAAGCTTTTTGAAATGACGCTGTGTGAGAAGGTCAGACCTGCAAAGTTAAAGTCATGATGGAGGAGGAAAGACAATTATAATGGACTGCAGTAGAGTTCATTATATTCCTTGGGTTATGTCAAACACTAACATGTAAGATACGAAGGAAAGTGTTTGTGATTTACCTAAAATTATGCATGACATTTGATCTTAACATCCAAGTCAAACAAATATAAAGCCCGTCTAAACAAACAACTAATTTTCATTACTTTATTAAATAAATCGTATAAAAACTCAGTAGGCAGGTGGGAAAAAGTATGTGAACCCTGAATTTAATAAATGGTTTACCCTGGCAGCGATAACCTCCATCAAGTGTTTCTTGTAGTTATTTGGTATATTTTTGTAACTATGAAAATGCATACTATGATAATCATTTCAATATTTATAGTGTAATTTTCCCCCAAAAAAATATGACTGCCCTGCAGTTGTTCTGCCATTTCCACAACACAAAACTATTTATTTATTTGTTTGGTTGTTTATTTATTTGTTTGTTTGTTCATTTACACTGTCAGTAAAAAAAACATTTTACTAAATATATCACATCAATATTCTTATAGCGGGAAAATGATTAATATGCATTTTCAAAAATTATACCTATGGCCATTTCCACAACACAAAACAAATCTCTTTAAAAAAATTTTTTTTATATAAAATATATAAAATAAATTATATATTATAATTTTTTTTTGGTGTTAAAAAAAAGCCTGAGATTTAAAAAAAAAACAAAAAAAACATGATGTATGAAGAAAGAAAAATCAAGGTAAATATCACTACATTATATCAAAGAATATTTTTATTGTGCATCATTTCTAATCAAGCTTTTATTGCAATTTTTTTATTGCTAATAATCATAATACATGATTTGAAAGCTGAAAATTACACTGTGGAAATATTTTAATTACTTTTAGATTTTTTTTTACAATTGTTACAGGCTATAATGTGCTTAAATAGGCTCAATTCACCTACACCTCTTCACTGCAATCCCATAATTCATAGATATAAGTCATATGCAAAATAAGTGGCTTTAGTTATTCTTATTAAAAAGTTAATCTGACATGGAAAAAGTGCTGTTTAATTTTCAAACACTCCAAACAATGCCATTCTGAAAATGGCCTGCAACAAGCCTCTATCAGATTTATTATGAGCCCTTTTGACTTTGTAATCAAAGATCACACGCAATATTAACAACAGCTAAACACTCAAATGAATTCCTGGCTCGGAGCACCGAGAGGATCAAACCGAGCAAACACGCTCGCAAACCACTACACGAGCCATAATCGAATCTTTCTGTACATAGACAAAGTACTTCAGCTGGATTGCAGTTTGATCTGTGGTTTCCAAAATGCTTTTATGGACAGTAATACATCAGCGGTGGTGGAGTGAGATGGTCATTAATGAGGCTGACAAAAGCAGTGGGCAAACTGACCGCTCTAATCTGGCTCTCTGGAGAGCTCTGCTGCTGCTTTCTACAGCCAACTTTTAACCTCTGTGCAGCCACTAGAGAAAATAGGCTGTTATAATTGGTGCCGCCACATCATACTTTTCCTGTCCAAAGTAATGGGAAGGAGGAGTGGCGTGAGAAAGAGAGAGAGAGGGGATGGAGGTTAATTATAGGCCACATGCTGTAGATGGAGGGCCTAATCGATGCCGTGGAGTGACATAATGCTGCTTTCATAAGTGTTTGCCTGCTTTGTTTGCTTGCACCAATCTGGTTCTTCAAATGTGAGATATCAAATAACACTTTTATGAAGGCATGATTAGGTTGAAATGCTTGTAACATTTGGTAAACAATAGTGAACTGAAACTTACACTGGATTATATGAGTTCTGAGGATTTTAGCTTATACTGCCGTCTCATTATTCGAGATGCTTTTGTATCAGATTCCAGCTTAATCGTGTTTGTTGATTGAATTATCATAAATTGCATTTATGAAACCTTGTTTGGATGTTTTGTTCTGATGAGGGTACCAAAGCTAACAAAATATGTTCTAAGAATGTCTTGCTAACGTTCCCATTAAGTTATGAAAACGTTTTTAACGAATATCCTCTAAATTAACAAGTGTTTGTTAATCAAATAGCCTATTATATGATTAAAACTATAATCTAAACAAATCAACTTAAGCAGTTTTATTATTTATAGTGTGAAAATGTACTTTACTAAAAAAAAGTTACATAAACGTTTTTTTAAAAAAGAAAAATTATCCAATGTCCAACTAAATTTTTTTCAGAACAAATACATTCCATGAACAATGTATAAATAACGATTTTGCTGATGATTTTAGAACATTATTAAAAACCAGATACCTTTGAATGAATGTTCTATTAAAGTTTATTAATCAATTATAACATGAATAAAACTATGATAATCTAAACAAATAGATATATAAACAAATCATAATTTATACTGTAAAAAATGTACATGAATTATTAAAAAAATATTGTCCGATGTCTAACTGAAATGTTTCATAAAACAAACATTCCAAGAAGTATAAATGTTTTTGCTAACGTTTTGAAAACATTGTTGAAGACTATATAACTTTGAACGAACACTCTAATAACGTTTATTAATTAATCAGTTATTACGAATAAAACCATGATGATCTAAACAAATAATTTAATTTATAGTGTAAAAAATATTTACATACATTTAAAAAAAATCATCTTTAAAATTTCAGTAATAATAATAATAATAATAAAAAGCTATGACTGGTGTATAAATAGTGTTTTTGTGCTAACATTTTGAGAACTTTAATAAAAACCAGATAACACTGAACAAAAGATGTTTGTTCGTAACTCATGAAAGAACCTTGCCAGAATGTTCTGAGAAACCCAAACCAGCGCCACACATTTCTATTCCTTTAGAGACATCTTACTACTCGAGAGCTTTATCATCACTTGAACTGTCTGGGGCTTTTCATTTTCTTCAAGCACACCCTGACGCTCACTGTGACATTAGCCTCGAGCTGCATGTGCTTTCATGCTGATCTATGACCGACCTTCTGAAGGTGTTTCCATGTTAATAGCCTGTTGCTTTTCTGTTCCGTAGTCCATTTGTCTGGCATTGTGTAAACATCACTGGGACTACAGCAGTACTCTACTGCTTATGAAAGCCGGATATTAGATTGTTTTGTTGAAAAATGAGTGTCATGCAAAACATTTAAAATGAATTTGGATTTCAAGTTATGATGGAATGAAATTGAGATGCCTGACAAGATGCCTTTTCATAGCTAATAGTGTGCAATAAAACACATTTTCACAACTTATTACACTGAATCAACATTTCCTCACATGTTGGAATTGCATGTTTGCGTGCGCCGCTGCTAATGTCCTGTTCAGTCATTCCTGTCACATCAAGTCTAAAATGAAACTGAAGCCGAGCTTTAAGAAGGTGCAGCCTCGTGCCGGCATGACATTTCATCTAATATAATTTAAAGCAGGGCAAGACACCTCTAGAATACCAAACTAAAATTTAAGAGAGGTGCAAGGGTGAGGGGCTGATCTCATATCTAATGATGACCTCTCCAATATTATGCCACAATATGCTGAGATTTTTTTTTAAAGATATAGAAGAATAAAAACAACATTTCCCCCTCCCTACCCCGAGTTATACAAACAAACAAACAAAAAAGCCCCTCAATACATAATTATGTCAATTATGTACAAAATAAACTTTGAATCAGAGTTTAGAAACAAAAAATAAATAAAAAATAATCACCCATGTACATTGTACACATTTACATCAGCAAATAAAATGGGCTGAGAAAATCTCAGAGAATTCCAAGATAAATGTAAGGTGTTTTCTAGAAAATGTAGTTGTATGAAGGTAGGCCATGCTACAGTAAATTAATAAGGAGTATTTGAAATAAACAAACAAAACCAAACAAACAATAAATAACTGAATCAAGCATTTTCAATTTGAGCATGTAAAATAAATCAAAACTAGAGGAATTAGTGGTTTGTTTTAGTTTATGAATTTTCTTTTGCTTTATTTAGTTTTTTATCTTGTTTTGTTCTCTTCTTTAATTTTTGTTTTGAAGGTTTTATTTTTGACTTTGCTTTAATATTGATCTTGTGTTTGGCTTTGCTTTACTTTTTATTTTGGTGTCTGGCTTTACTTTGATTCCTGTTTTGTTTATTTTGTTTCTGGCATTACTCTGCTTTAATATTTTTGAGATTTTTGTTTTGAGGGTTTTATTTACGACTTTGCTTTAATATTTATCTTGTGTTTGGCTTTGCTTTGCTTTTTATTTTTGTTTCTGGCTTTACTTTGATTCTTGTTTTATGTTGTTTTTGGCATTACTCTGCTTTCATTTTTGAGATTTTTGTTTTGAGGGTTTTATTTATGACTTTGCTTTAATTTTTGTTTTGTGTTTGGCTTTGCTTTGCTTTTTATTTTTGTTACTTTGCTTTGATTGTTATTGTGGCTTTAGTGTACCTCCAGTTTACGGTTTATGCAGAAATAATTTTTGCCAATTATGGTGACTAATAAAGTCAAGACATTATGATGCACAGACAAAAAAGGCAGTTCTTTGATATTCCCTGAACCTTGTTATTACAAAGGACACAGGTAATTCATTTTTGTGACTGAAAAAATGAACATCATAACACCACATTCTTTCAAAGGCCAAACCAATTTGCTGCTGTATACTCACAAAGCTAGTATTTCCTTTGCTTGAAAAAATATTGCAATTTAATTACTTCAGTGAACACTGGAAAAGAATCTACTGCTTGAATGTGCAAGCTACATCTAAATTCATGCCACATAGCTTTTCATCTAAAAGATACATTGAGTGAGAAGCAGGACTGACAAGCAGCGATAGCTTATCTGTAATACATGTGGACAACATTCAGCCACTGAGGAGGTGGGGGAAATATGACTTATTTGACAACAGCAATTCAGAGGGGTGGCCTTTTTGTGAGTGTTCAATCTCTCACGAACCTCACAGAAATGTTCGATTAGGAGTTTCTTTAGAAATATGAGAAAAAAAACATGTATGTTTTTGCAGGTATATAAATGGTTGTACAATCACAAGACCCCATATTGTACAGCCGTTTCATAGGCTTAGCTGGCTTATATCTGTACCATCAAAAGGCTTAAAGGGGTCATGAACTGCCTTTTTATTATTTTGTACTGTTCTCTGAGGTCCACTTATAATGTTAAAGATTTTTACATCAAAAAACTTTAGAAGATAATTAGAAGTAATAGGCTATTTTCATTCCTTTTTTGACCCCCCTCATCAGAATGCATAGTACAATGACAATATGTCAAAAGATCAACAGAATTTTGATTTCTCAGTTCATGACCTCTTTAAAGCTCTAATAGAAAGGTTGCCAGGTAATGCCCTATTCAAACCACACAATCACATCCAAAATATCTAACATAAATATTCAACAGTTCTGTCATTTGCTTGCTTAAGAAGGCTTCTTACAGATGGCAGAGGATTGAATTTATGCAAATAGCAACATCACTGCATGTCTTTCTACCTTTTTGAACCATAAAGGAGACTTCTGAAGCCTGTCTTATCCACTGAAAGCTTTGAAACATGGTTTATGTTTACATACATTAAATTAAGTGAACAAATTGAAAAGACGAAACATCCTAAGTAGCAGAATTACAAGCTGAACATATTCAACAAAAACTGGCACTATGATCGGTATTCAATGCTTTCTTTATTGTTTATGACAAGAATACTACAAGTGTATTTGTAACTTTTTTTTTACTAAATTTGACATTTTTCACACTGGCAAGCTCTTTCACTTCTGTAAAAGCACAATTTCTTCCACGGCTAATGAACAAACCGCATCATTTCCTGCCAAATGAGGCTAGAGGCAAGAGATGCCATTTCAAATGTGATCCAGAGTAACATGCCTGCATTTGAATAATGTAGGCCTTGCTGTATTTATAATGCACTTCTCCCCTTTTCCCAGTAATGAGTGGCATGGAAAGGGCACAGCATGCCTGCTCTTTTATTAAAACAAATGAAAGATCCATTATCACACTGAATAGTCAGACCCTTCTCCTCCGCCGCACAGTAATGTAAGGGAAAGGTACAGCCTGTCATTCATTAGCCTGATGTACTATTCAAGTCAAGCCATGATTTGAAGCCTTAATGAAAAGGCACGCCGACTTGAGTGACCAAGAAAAATACAAAAGCGACTTTAGAGACGTCAAATTGGTTTATGTAACATTTCATTACAACTATGGGAAGGAGTTATTTTGTAAATATTTTTTACATAGTAAGTATATTATGAAATGCATCTTTTATTATCTTATTTAGAGCTTTAATCATACTGTTGTATAGTTTTGTTTAGCTACACAACTGCAGGAGTTTCATCACATTGACACTGTCATTATATGCCTGCAATAACAACCATTAATGAAACAAAATATGAAGAAAAAAAAGCCAAAATATTATGTTTTCCATTCGTTTGCCTTTTCTTCTTAAAATGGAAAATGAGAATCATATTTTTTAACAGTATTTAAACATCTAATTGGACTTATGTATTCAAGACATGTAAAACTATGCTTTATGAACATATTAAGTGTGTGATCTTAAAAAAGAGAGCTGGAATTTTTTCGTGAAAGATCAAAGATAAATACCTAGTGGTTTGTAATGTGGGAGCACAACAAATCGACAACATCCTGCGAGTGTATATCTTTGAGAAGGGGGCTGTGACGGCAGCTCGCTGAGATTTGTGAGGTCCTCTGACAGAGCCGCAGCAGTGCCCGTGAGAGTTGACACCTCAGGGCCAAACAATAAATAAGCATGTTCATTGTCTGTGACAGAAAAGCACTGGATAGTCACATCCTCCGACCCGATCTCTGGGAATGATTCGTAGCTCCGAGCCATGTTTCAGGAACACATTTCCTGTAGAATCAGAGAGATATAAAATATTATGTACAGTATATGACACACGATTACAGCTAAAACTATAAATAAAGGTCTGTTCAGTGGTTGATTGGTACAGCTTGGTTTTCCTCTCATCAAAATTCATGAAATCTTACTAAAGCACTTGTATATAAGCAACAAACTGTGACTCACTCAGTTCCCTCTGATATAGGTAACTCACTCAGCGCATAAAGCAAAATCTATTCAGGTGTCTGTGCTATATTTAGTATGTGATTGTATAACTTGCAGAGCTGAAGGTACATGTTTCTATAATACACACACGCTGCATACTTGGGTCAGGCTAGACATGTTGCTACTATAAAACTAATGAATCACAGCTTATTTGACATTTAGGTCTCAACCCATGACATGTATGAAAAATTACAGGCCATTTTCATGTGATTAGATGCAGCACGGCACTCAGGGAGGAAAACACTAATAGAACGCCATTGGGACAGCTTATTAGAGACAGCAAATAATGGATTACCGAGACGGCTCCAGCATTAATTGACAAGTAAAGCAGGATGGAAAACATCTGTAAAGAAACATTTAGACAGGGGAATAAACTCACAACAATGGGGAATTGTATAACTGAAGCACATTATCAATATTCATTAGCTAATATGTGAAATGTACCATACATGCAAAGCCTATTGATGGAGTCTCAGCCAATCATTCAATCTTTCTTATTTTCAATAACTGTTTTTTTTTTTAAACATGGTTTCCAGGGTTATTAAAAACGCTTATCCTTAATCCTTAATACAAGACTGGAAGAGTCTTGTAAATGCAGTGGATAATGGATTACAGAGATAGACCGTTCCAGCATTAAGTGACAAGTAAAGTAGGATGGAAAACATCTGTAAAGAAACATTTAGTCAAGGGAATAAACTCACAGCAATGGGGGATGGTATAATTGAAGCACATCATCAATATTCATAAGGTAATATGTGAAATTCACATGCAAAGCCTATTGAAGGAGTCTTAGGAAATCATTTGATCGCTCAAAAGGTCCCCAGGCAGATAAACATGAACAATATGAGGCAGTAAACAGAAGGATTCATTCATTTGCATGTCCGTGATTATGAAGGATAGGCAGGAAAATCGCAGCCACGCAAGTAAACAGTGAGAGCAAGATGAGGTATCATTTCATAAGATGGCTAAGAGAAAATGCAGGGAAAGGAAGTTTAAAAAACATGGAAGATGGATTGAAGCACCAATAAACTAAAAAAAAAAAAAAAAAACACAAATATCACTATTTCCAGTCCTGTGTGACATTTGGATATATCTAAATAATTTACGGCTGACAAAATGACATTTATTACAGCCAGATGCTGCTGCAGAGAGCAGCCCTGATCGAGTGAAGGAGCGTCACCGACCTGCTGTCTGCGCCGGGTTGATTCCGATGCCATCTACACAAATAATAAATCACAAACATCAGCATCACAATGTGAGTACATATGCAAAACAATCATTATTAAACACAATCAATGAATAAGACAGATGGCCAACAGCAGAGAAACCCTTGACGTGCTAAAACGCTGAACAATCACAATTCAAACAATCTCATTTACAATATCTGTCCTGTGTGCGAGTGGTGAGTTATGTCTTCATTCTGTTTATGATTTGTTTAATAATTACTCATAACGCAGCACAGCCCCACAGTCTCCCTCTATAACTATAAAATTACACAACAGCTCATTTTGAGTGAATTCATTGCTTGAAGGATTCAGCAGATGTTTGTCTGATTCACGAAAAACAACCAGTTTGTAATTTGAGCTAATGTGGTTGTTTTTTTTGTTTTTTTTTAGTGCAGCTGACGAAGAATCCAACCCAATGAAGATGTGAAGGTGATGTGAGAATCTGCCACAGCGTTAAATCAATTTAAAATAAGACAAAAAAAAAAAAATTAAAATAGACTAAATCAAGATATTTTTAGTCTTTTTTTTTTTAAAGTTCCCATGGTCTGGGAAATCCTGATTATTTTAGTTTAATTAGTCAAAAAAGGTGAGAACCTCTGGTTTAAGGATTTGACCAAATATGAGCATTATGATGATTATATTAATATCAATAACTTACCGTTTGTAATGATGGCACTGGTGGCTGCTGGCACTTTAAACTTTAAATGCAAGAATAAAAAGAAAAGTTTTATTGTTCAATCCATCAACAACTTGCGGACAGCCCTGCACAGTCCCTCTATCAGGCAAGGATAAGAAAAAATCTACTTGAGTCTGTGTTTGTGTCAGGTGATTTAAAGAGTCTGTCCTACAGAACAGAAGCCTTCAAACGTGTGAGGAAAGAGCTCTCTGGGCTGAGCTTAGAAGAAACTGTCACTGTCACAAAGAGCCACTGAAAGGAAATAAACAGGCAAATTCATTCTGAAGGGGCTTTGAAAAACTTTCCGGGTGACCTGAAGGCATTTCTACACCCTTGAACAGCATAAAACCGATGGGGAGCAAGCAGCCAGGCTAGTGGCAGAATTAGTGATCAGCAAATCAAATGTATAACTGTTTATATTGCACAAGAATGCATATTTAATTAATTCACTACAGATTTTTGTGGAAGTTTATTCAGTTTTCTCTACTTTCCTATCTTTTGTCAGGAGGAAAAGAGACAACAAAAACAATGAAAGATCACATAACCATAACCTGAAGCGGGAATGCAAATATTGTTTTTGAGAGGGTGAAAAAAAGCTGATAATAAGCCTGTGCATTTTTAAAAGCCTTTATCATTCTTTCTGGCTTCCACTTGATGCATTACACCTTCCTATTATGAGGTTGTCAGATTTGGCATTTCATTATTTCAAAAAAGAAGCGACGACCCAAGCTAATCTGCAACATCATCCTGCCATGCCATAGGTCAGCGTGCCTTGAATTCAGCCGTGAAACAGACCAGACAGCCCACCGCAAATCAAGAGGGTTCTGTCAAATTTGACCCTAATTGCATAAAATTTATGGCTAATCACGAACATACCGATATCAGCCAATATATATATTTATTTTTTTCATTAATGTATCAGCTTTATTATTAGACTTTACTTTTTCCAGTTTAAATAGTTGGTCTAAAATCAAGTGATCCAAGGCTGATACAGCAAAATAGAACAAAATCAAATATATTGTATACATCTAGATATAATTTAATGGCTATTAATGAATATTAAAATATTGATAATGCATTGTTGTTATCTAACAAATAACAATAATATATATATTTTTATATTAAATTCATATTTAATATAAAATCATATTAAATTACATTGGTTATTTAAGCTTCACGATATATCATCAAGAAATACATCATATTAGGAAATAAACAATAGCCTATTAGCTAATCTATAATGTGAATGCCATTTTTTTTTTTTTTTAAAACAATAAAATTGTCTAAAATCAAGTCTTAAATAATCAGATTGATTATCAGTGAAACTTATTGTTATTCCCATTAATCATATCCTTGTAGTCAAACTAACATTGGCTAGTTTCATTGAGATTGTTAGCCAAATAAATGTATTATATGATTCTGGATTGATCCTGATCCGATTTTTACAAGAGAGGCTGTGGACACAGAGATAAGTCTGAGTGTGACTAAATCATTACCTACTCAAAAGGACACACTGTTATTGCTATAGGATACAATTGAGCTAAAATTCACATCATGATATATGCTATGATCCATGCCAATTTAATAAATGATTGCACAGAATTGAGCCAATTACTGACAGAGAGTCAGTAATGCTCCAACCATTGTAGAGAATTACTGTCATCATATATATTTTTTAAACTATCGTAAGTCAATGGCAAATGCTTAGTGCTACACTTCAGCAGATCTCTCAAAAATACATTTTCAAATGAGGTTGCAATAAGACTATGAACACTCATTAAGAACAGAAGATGAATCAACTTACCTCCTCCGCTGCAAATTTCAAAACTGCCGTGAATGGCGTGCTCTCAGGTACACTTAATCTGAAATACAATTAGTCCAATGAATCTCGGTGCAACAGTAAACACACACACAAATATTGAGAACTACCCTGTGTAGAAAACATTAGTGAATGTGTGTTGTTCAGAAACAAAGCACAAAAAATCTTGCTGCCTAATTCTGGTTTAAACCAGAGCACATTAAGAAATATTATGCTTTTTCAAAGGATTCTCTGGTCATCTTAACCAGCCACTCAATGAGATCAAAGACATTTGCAAAAACTTGGCATTGGCATGTGAAAATTCATCCACAATGGCTGGCAACAATCAGCACTGCAGGTGCTCGGAGATGAGCAGGTAAATCAGCCTGTTTGAATGACCCTTGACAGACCACTCTCACCCACACAGCATGTGTGTCTGCCCATCCATCAGACACAGTGTGACATCCATAGATTACCACTGACCATAGCACTACTAGTGATTGCAATCAATATAGCAGACAAAGAACACTTTTTTTTCATGCACAAATCTCTTTATGTACTATGATTATTCAACATGGGAAGTATGGTGATATCTAGAAGTTAAACTGTTTAACCTATTTTATCTAGGCTTAAAGTACCGTCTTGCATTTCTCTGTTGACAGCTGTGCTACTAAATATTAATACTGGAGTGGCAGTTTATCAATTACTCACTTAACAAAAAATAAATAAAATAATAATAATAATACAAAAATAAATGAATAAATAACGAAGAGGAAAAAAAAGATTTACGTTAACAGTTAGCTATTCAAACTCAAAAGCTGGGGCACATATTAAAACACGCTCCAATCAGAATGAATAAAAAGCAATCAAATCAGGGCTAATGAATCCGTTAAAACATGAATATTAATGTGTATTAACATGAATGATGTGTCACTCACACTTTATATGGTAACCGAGGGTCCGACGTCAGCGTGATTTTAAACGTTACTTTCGACCTAATGCAGAAAGAGACAGATATTCACGGAGTTTATTTATAGATACGATACTTTATATCGCTAAAATAAAGTGTTGTTTTATGATAAATGGTTTACTTACATTATTCTGATCTGTATGACTGCACCGCACACTGTTTACACGCGGACCCGGAAGACGCGAGGACCCGCTGTAACACGTCATCTGTTCGATGGGCCTCTCTTTTATTATTTTTCCCTTTTTTAATCTTCTAACGTTAGACCTAATCGATTGGATCATATGTATGTATTTTAGAGAATTAAAAAAATATGATGAGCAGGTAAAACAGACAGTGCTGCGGCTTGTACATTTCAGTCAGGCAAGTTTCAAGCTGACTTGAAGTGGGTTTTTACCGTAAAGTGTGTTCTTAATGCACCTCAGCTTTTAAGAGCATGTAAAGTGAAGGGAAACAGTGATGCATTTGTATATACAGCAAAATTATTTTAGCGCTTTAGTCATACTTAAAATGTGTAGCCTAAATACTTATTCCATTGCTGTAAAAACTATTAAAAGAAGTGGTATACTATCTGCAGACAAATTATGCCGAACCTTTTCTCTATCATAACTTAATATGATTGACGGCTGGTCTAAATGTCATAATGGATAGGAAATCAGTTCCTTTTATCATTTGAAACTTACCAAACATATTTTTCGTGAAATGTATTGAGTTTAAAGTGTGTTTGTGTTAGATTATTTCTTTATATTAAATTATTCCCACAAATAGGAAACAAAAAAAAATATTTTTCTTCAATGAATGGTCAGATTTTGAGTTGGAGACAAACCTTTAGAAAACCTTCAGAAAATATAGTCAACACCTATTTTATTGTTAAAGCTATTTTATTTTCTGCTCATTTTAAGGGACAGAATAGGCTATTTTGGACATTGGACATTTGATGTGATTAAAACATGATTATAAATGTTTAGATAATAATTGAGCAAACTAATAAGTCTCATGACAAAATCACTGTTGTTTGATCCTGTAATTTGTGCTTTAGAAAAAAATGATGGAATTTAGAATACTTTTTAAAGCTATATTTAGATGAACAATGAACCCTGTTTTAAAATAATTATCATTGTACTTTGTCGTTCAGAAACTTTTAGCATCGTTTATAAATAAAGAGGTACTGGAATAGAAGCACAAAGCTATAACTGAAAACATCTGAATTAAATTTGTTCACACCAGTAGTCAGTCACAGCTTTTTTTTTTTTCTTACCCATTGCTGTATATGTTGTGAAAGTTAATTCACAGTCACTCTGGGAGACCTAGTGTTGTATTTCACACTTTTTATCTAGAAAAAACTGCATTATTTCTTGGCAGAAGTTCAGAGGACTCAGTAAGGATGTTAATTATGTTTTTTTATTTTTATGTTTTATATCTGCAATGCAGACGGCTGAACCAATGAGCCACAGATTCAAAATAAGCCAGAATCCCCAGGATCAGTGTAGCAACACAGATGGAAATATGCCTGCGTGTAATACTCACATCATTTTTCATATGCAAAAAGCCCACTTAGGCCCAATTAGGAATCAGGGGAGGACTGGTGTTGGAACAATTGATTAATCATATTTTAAATACACATTTGCCATAATCTGTTTGGCCCAGAGGTCTATTTTCTGGCTGGTCTCAGAGTGCAGCTTGTATAGCGCCAGCGGCTGCTGGATTTAAGGAGATTTATGTCTCATGAGTCATCCTCATAAAGTCAACCCTGCTTGCTGGCACCATAGGGCACACTGCCAGCAGCTTCCCTAGAGGGACATGTGGGTGTTGAAGAAAACAGGCTTCTCAGTGTGACTCGAAACCTGAATTCACCAGACGCTGACAGTTTTGCAGGAGTCCATTACGCTTTTGTCACAGGCTTATTGAAACCACTTAGATAAAGTAGAAAGTTGTTTCTCTGAATACAAACCAGAGAATAGCTGCTCTGCATCATTATTGACACAAATAAAGTTGTTTTGTATTAAATTTGAGCTACTGAGACCTCTAAGAATCTGCAAACCTTTTATCTCCGAATTGTGCCCAGAGGCAGGAGCCATGGCACCTTCAAAACACAAACATTCAATTATGTATACTAAGTCTTCAGTAATTAATATTACAGACATGTACGCCAAAAGACCTCTGAACAAAAGCCTGTTCCTTTCTTTGACAAACATCTCCTGAAGGAATTTCCTGAATCTAAATCCTAATCATGTCCCACGCTGAAGCTCGTAGTGAGTCATTTGTGGCACAAGCAGCTGTGCGGTTCCCGTGGTGATGAAGATGAGATACAAAAATCATCGCTCATACTGTCAGATGAACTTTTTTGTACAGAAAATCTAACAAATAATTCAGCAGTGACAATTGAAGGCAGAAAATAGATGTGGGGAAAACTTTAAACAATGTGAAATTACATCAGGATTGTTTGCAGGATGTTCTGGGGTGCGTTTCCCAAAAGCATCGTTAGCTAACTATGGTCGTTATTCCATTGAAGTATAGTGGTAACGACGTAACTTGCGACCATAGTTGCTTTCGGGAAACGCACCAAAGATCTGTTAAATGAGAAGCAAACAGCTACTTGTTTATGGGATTTTAATTTACATTTTTGAAAGAAACATTTAAAGTTAGTTACTGTTATAATATAATAATAATGTTTAATAAAAAGGGATAATTAGTAATGTATCTCTTGATGCGTTGTATTTTAACAAATTATTAGTGTAGATGATGCCATATTTATTGATATGATACAACAATATGATTCTACAAATAGGATTTGTACTGACTTGTATCAGTCATCATGGATTAAAAATAATAATATATAAAATAATAATATTATTAGAAAATAGCATTATATATAAAAATATTATATTGAAAGAATATTTATATTAAGTACAAAATTATAATATTATTTAAATATAATAATTACAAAATGATCTAATATACAACCCCAAATCAGAAAAAGTTGGGACAGTATGGAAAACGCAAATAAAAAAAGAAAGTAGTGATTTCTAAATTTACTTTGACTTGTATTTCATTGCAGACAATATGAACACAAAATATTTCATGTTTTGTCTGGTCAACTTCATGTCATTTGTAAATATACATCCTTTCCTGTCATTCAGACCTGCAACACATTCCAAAAAAAGTTGGGACAGGAGCAATTTAGGGCTAGTAATGAGGTAAATTGGTTAAATAATGATGTGATTTGAAACAGTTGATGTCAACAGGTGATTGTAATTATGATTTGGTACAAAAGCAGCATCCAAGAAAGGTCTAGTCCTTTAGGAGCAAAGATGGGCCGAGGATCGCCAGTTTGCCAACAAATACGTGAGAAAATTATTGAAATGTTTAAAAACAATGTTCCTCAAAGAAAGATAGGTTCAACAGTGCATAACATAATTAAAAGATTCAAGGAATCTGGAGGAATTTCAGTGCGTAAAGGACAAGGGCGCAAGCCTAAGCTGAACAACCGTGCTCTCCGATCCCCCAGGCGGCACTGCATCAAGAATCGTCATTCATCTATAAGCGATATCACCACATGGGCTCAGGACTACTTTGGCAAACCTTTGTCAAGTACCACAATACGTAGTTACATCCACAAATGCCAGTTAAAACTGTACTGTGCCAAAAGGAAGCCCTATGTTAACAGTGTCCAGAAGCGCCGTCGACTTCTCTGGGCTCGGAGGCATCTGGGATGGACCATCACACAGTGGAAACGTGTACTGTGGTCAGATGAATCAGTATTTCAGGTATTTTTTGGGAGGAATGGACGCCGTGTGCTCCGGACCAAAGAAGAAAAGGATCATCCAGACTGTTACCAGCAACAAGTCCAAAAGCCAGGGTCTGTCATGGTATGGGGTTGTGTCAGTGCCCTTGGCAAAGGTAGCTTGCACTTCTGTGATGGCACCATTAATGCTGAAAAGTACATAGAGATTTTGGAGCACAATATGCTGCCTTCAAGAAGACATCTTTTCCAGGGACGTCCATGCATATTTCAACAAGACAATGCAAAACCACATTCTGCACACATTACAAAGTCCTGGTTGCGGAGGAAGAGGGTACGGGTACTTGACTGGCCTGCCTGCAGTCCCGACCTGTCTCCAATAGAGAATGTGTGGCGCATTTTGAAGCGCAAAATGCGACAACGAATACCCCGTACTGTTGCCCACCTTAAGACTTGTTTGCAGGAAGAATGGGACAAAATTACACCTGAAACACTTCATCACTTGGTGTCTTCAGTCCCTAAACGTCTTTTAAGTGTTGTGAAAAGGAATGGCAACATTACAAAGTGGTAAATGCTTTACTGTCCCAACTTTTTTTGGAATGTGTTGCAGGTCTGAATGACAGGAAAGGATGTATATTTACAAATGACATGAAGTTGACCAGACAAAACATGAAATATTTTGTGTTCATATTGTCTGCAATGAAATACAAATCAAAGTAAATTTAGAAATCACTACTTTCTGTTTTTATTTGCGTTTTCCATACTGTCCCAACTTTTTCTGATTTGGGGCTGTAATATAATATAGATAATTAGCATTTTTACTTTTGTATAAGAAGACCTCTTTACTTCTACAAAAGATATTCAACAAGAAATATTATAAATAATACTCTATTTCGAATAAAATTTACAAAGACAAAATAAAATTATTGGGTCTAACATGCAATAAGACTAGGAACATGCAATAACAAAATAAATAAGGACAGTTTTAGTTGTAGTGTTTAACAGAAAAATTACTGTCTTATATCATCATGTCTTCATGTGTAACCCATTTAATGTTTTTTTTCCTCCTCCTTCTTTTGAATTAGGACAGACTTAATTTAAAGTGTGAAATGATAACACATTCTTCTGTCCAAGCTTGTCAGAGTATCAGCATTAATTTATTTATAATGAAAGGGAGTATTTTAGATAATTGAATCAAAGCCAGTTTCAAAGTCTCCTTGTTTGCTGTCCATGGTGCTGAAAACCGAACTGTACAATCTAAAGCAAAAGACCTGAAGAACTTGTGTCAATATTATAAACCTTACAGGAAAAACATAGAAAAGCCATTGTACCTAAAGCAGGGACTGTTCAGGTTTGTAGTATATTTTCCCCCCAATCATTCAATCGAGTTCAATAAGTGAACAAAAGTGAGATATCCAAGCAGTGAAATTTGCAATATGTGATTTTAAATGAGTCATATTTTTGGAGGATGAGGAATCTTTGTTTGCTGTTTTTCTAAAAATAAAACCTTTCACACCTACACGTTTGGTCCTTCTTTACCATGATTTCATAGCCATTGTGTTTGCATTCACTGCAAGATTTTTATAGGCAACCATAGGACCGTATCATAGCCATTTCCTCTTCCATTGTCTTGAGTGTGACACCTCACCTGTGCTATAAATAACATGCAGAGTCAGTTTGTGGTTCCTCAGGGCTGGACAGCAGAATCTGCATGGCTATTTCAGGCAGAATCGGGTTGTTTTCAGGAGGAAGGAAGATTTGGAGAGCTTAGAACATCTGCTGGCTCTTGATAAGGGCAAAGGAGTGTGGCATCCTCAGTGCAGTGGAACAGACGAGTGTTAAGGATGCTCCGGACTGCCCTCAGGGATATGAGCTCCTAAATATCTCTACTTGCTCTTGTGCACAAAGTTTCTTGTCTGTTCTTGATATAACAACAAAATACAGTGCATGTTTGTAGTGTTGGGATTCAGTAGTTCAGTTGTAAAGCTTAAATAAAAAAATCATATCTAAATTGTTATAATTTTTTTTTTCTGACTGTGCAATTCTTAGTTCATTCCTTACGCAACTATCTACTATATAGATGTATTTTGGACATATTTGAAAGGTGAACTAGTTATTTCTAAAGGTTAATGTTTCAGTTAAGCCTGGAGGAGAGATGAATGACACAAAAACCGAGCCATTTGAACATTTTAAAATACTTGACACTTTTTCAGTGACTGTGACTGTTCAGATGTAGATTTAAAATGTAAAAAATAAATGAATGAATTAGGAACTATTTGACATGTACTGTTTAAAAGACGCCCCAATGTTCCGGTAAAACAGAGAGCAATGCTAGTGCCAGTCATTTGGAAAAATTGGCCTCTTTTGTGGCCTGGCAATTCTCTCCATTTACGATATTTAGAAATGCTAACAACTGGCACATCCTCTTTGAAAAGAACAGAACAGTGTGTCATTTAGCCTTAAACACATCTGAATGTACCTGCCAGGAATCAATTGGAGTGCTTGTGCATCAAAATAAATAAAAAATAAAATGCAGAAAACGTCAACATCGTGCTTCAATTGTGTATATAACATGTGCAATCATTTCATAAGATTTAATACCCTGCTATTACTAATCTTCTATTGTATTTGTTCTGCCACAACGTTTTAAGTGCTATTGAAGTACGCTCTCTGCTTTAGACCTTAATCAGGCAAAATTGAACTATAATTGTTGAAAATTAGTCTACTTAAAACAGTCAGGTTAAAAGGATTTTATTGGAAGTTCAGTGTAAGTTCCTTAATACGGTATTCATACGTTGTACTTTCACTCTAATTAAACTGGCACTCTGTTGAACACCTACACTCACTTCACTGAAGGTGCCTGCAAGTGAGTTCCACAGAACATCACATTTTGGTACCAGACTGAAAGGTTGAGCAACAAAGGGGACATAATGCTAATCCAATTTACTTGGTCACTGTGACATTTTGCTGTGCTGCAGATTTTGTCAAGGGTCATACACTGAGATCTAGACAAAAGTGTCTTCAGACATTTTGTATAAAATAAGGGTAAGATGTGTCAAATACCCGTTTAATCTAGGAAACTGTCCAAAGTTGTTGTCATGTGACAATATATTTAGAAAGTACATTTACATATCCATTTTGTGCGTGTGAAAACATTTTTAGTTTAAGAACTAAAACTTGAAATAAAATTTAAAGTAAAACTGAAAATATAAAAATAAAATATAATTTAATAATAATAAATAAATAGAAATAAAACATACATTTTAGATGAAAAACATAATTGTTAATTGTAACAAAAATAGATACAAATAAAAAAATGAAATAAAAATGAATGAAATCTAAAAAAAATATCTAAATAGAAATCTAAATTTAAACTTTAAAATGAAAACTGAAAAAATAATAAATCAAAATAAATAAAATCTAATTCAAAATGAAAAATAAAGTAAATATTACAAGCTACAAATAAAAAATGCAAACTTAATGAAGTTGAAGTACTAAAATGACTAAAACTATAACTGAAATAAAAGTGAATAAAAGCAAGCTTACATAAAAGCAAAGCAAAAAGACTAAACCTTAAACTAAAATGAAAAGTAAAACTGAAAATATAAAAATAAAATAAATTTAATAGAAAATATATACATTTGAGAAAATATACATTTTAGATGAAAAACATAATTGTAACAAAAATATATAAAAATAAAAAAATATATAAAAATGAATGAAAGCTAAAAACAAATCAAAACTAAAACTTTAAAATAAAAACTGAATATATAATAATAAAATCTAAATAAATAAAATCTAATTCAAAAGGACAAATATATGGTTAAAATTGACCTCTGATTTTTATTTCTTCATTTAATTTAAGCTTATCTAAATGGACTATTTTAGTAAACAGTGGCATATCATCTATTTTTCAGCATAATCTCTGCAGGTGAAGCTGACTCTGATTAACTGTGTGTTGAATGTGCTGCTCTGATTGTGTCAACAGCTCAGAACAGATAAAAGGCAGAATGTGAAGAACATTAGGACGGTGCCCCATCATGGCTCTTTCTTTTTTCAATTACCTTTAATTAATTAATTGATATGCATGGATAATTACAGACTAAACTATCAAGCTGTTTTTCTTTACAAGAATAGTTACAGCACATAGCTACAGCAGAAATACAAATAAAAGTGACAAAGACATTTCCAGAGGAATATATTTCACATCTGCAAGTCTGTTGGTGGCAGTCACGCTTGTTTCAAATCATGTTGTAGTGCACAAAAAGGATAAAGGTGTCCAGGTGAACAGTTAATCACCATTTTATCTGTTTTACTCTGTTCAGGTCCACCAATTCTATTAGATTCAACAATTCTGGACACAATTCAACCTTATCTGGACAAACAGAGGTTGTGCCAATATGTAGGATTTAATTGATTAAATGTATTTTCAATTGGATTACACAATCATTTGTGTCCACTTGATTGGTTCTATGGGCTGCAGTGACCTGAAACAACAGGGAACAAATAAGCCAAATGGTTCAGCAAAGACAACGGCAATCAAAGCCAATTATTTGTCTCTCCAAGACTTTATACAGCTGATTTCTTAACATGAAGTGAACTGTGCTAATCTAGGAGGGAGACACATTGCTCATCAGGGCTTCCAGCCAGAGCTCCAGTGATTTTATACAGTCTGTTTGTCTTTGAGAAAAATCCATATACACATTCTGTTGACAGATCATGACATATTCTGTGTTTACGGATTAAAAGGACAGTTCACTGAAATTGAAAATTCTGTCATCATTTACTCTCATATATTTAAAATGTGCCACTAAAGCAATAGTTCATTCAAAAAAATTGAAAATTTGCCAAAATGTACTCACCCTCAGGCCATTCATGATGATAGATGAGTTTGTCTGTTCATCTGAGCAGATTAGGAGAAATTTAGCATTATATCACTTGCTCATCAATGGATCCACTGCAGTGAATGGGTGCCGTCAGAATGAGTGTCCAAACAGCTGATAAAAGCAGCTGCAGTTGTGTTGATAATTCACCCATTCACTGCACAGGATCCATTGGTGAACGAGTGATGTAATGCTAAATTAAAAAAAAAAAATTCTGATGAAGACAAACTCATTTACATCTTGGATGGCGTGTGAGTAAATTTTCAGAATATTTTCATTTTTGGGTGAACTATTCCTTTAATTTTGTGCAATGGCTCAGAGCAAATTTGCTAATTGTTGCAAATAGATGATCTGCTAAATTACTGTAAAGTGGAGATTCTCCAATGCCACCATGTAAAATACAGCGGTTTTGCTGGCAATCGAATTGTGTGAGTGTAGTCTAGATGTCTATATTTTTCACCCTTCATGCAGGTTTAATTGATTTCAGCATGTTATATCAACCATCTTCACGTCTACTTGCTTCTGACAGGTCCCTGCAATCTGTAATCTCCATGCCAAATACAATCAGAGATCTAATATGCACCCGGCCATAGCAGCAAACAACTTTTATATATAGGTGGAAAATGTAAATATCTGTTTATATTTGATGTTTTCTTTCCTGTGTTTCCTCTAGAAATTATTTTAGAAACTAGTTTTGACACATGTAAAGATACTCAGCTTCTGGAGTGAAGAATTTCACATTTTTGCATGTTCTATCAATATGCAAATCAGTAATCATATGCAGCCAAGGATGGCAAATAAATGTCTGTACACCTGAAAGCTGACATGCTGTGAGTCATTATGATTAAAATGCAATTCAGTGATCATAAGACCAAAACAAAACCACAGATGCCTCATTTTAGTGATAATTTTAGTTATAAGAAATGACAGTCAATGAATGTTCCTGTGGCTCAGTGGTAGAGCATTGCTTTAGCAGCACAAAAGGTCATGGGTTCAATTCCCAGAGAACACATGTACTGATAAAAAAAAAAACATAGCCTGTAAGTTGCTTTGGATAAAAGCGTCTGCAAAATGCATAAATATAAATGATCTAAACATCATTAGCATTGATAGTAACATTTTCATCATGTATTGTTGGTTTGCTTTTGTAGCATGGGCATGTTCAGGTTTTTTTTTTTTAATAAAGGAAGGTGGGATTTTCTTCTCTCTGTGTATAATTGTAATTCAGCTTACAATAGCATGACATTTTGAGCTGATTAATCAAAGTCCTGAGAGCAACCCTTATGAACAGTTCACCCAAAAAAAAATGTCTCATTCTCAGGACATCCAAGATATAGAGGAGTTTGTTTCTTGATTGGAATAGACTTGGAGAAATGTAGAAATTCATCAATTAATCAACAATGGATCCTCTGCAGTGAATGGGTGCCGTCAGAATGAGAGTCCAATGCTGAAAAAAAAAAAAACATTACAAAAATCCACAAGCAATCCATATGACTCCAGTCCATCAATTAACAAATGTATTATTAAGATGTTTTTAAATTCAAACCGCAGCTTCCACCTAAAATATGAGTTGTTTCAATAATATTGCTTTCTCCAGTGAAAAATTGGTCTCGTCTGAATCAGGAGAAAAATATGCATAGATCAAGCACTGTTTTAAATGAAAACAGTCCAAAACAGTTCTAAATAAATGTTATTATTTAAATTGTTTAATTTTAGAAATGTAATATTATTTTATATATATATATTTTATTTTAAGGTGAACTATTCCATTAAAGAATATCACTGCAATGTTACAGTTTATGTTCATATGTGTTTTTCATTTTCAAGATTACATTTATAGCTTTTTTTCATCTTGTAAGTGGAGGGTCATGCTGGGATTTTTTTCAGTTCTCTTTTTATATCTCTATATTTAGCTTTCATGATCAGGCTCTGATGACAAGGAGTCAGAGGCCTGAACCGCAATCACAGATTTGCTAATTAGCGCCTTGTGCTTCATTTAGTGTGTGGGCAGCTGAGACTCGCTCTGAAATAACATTGAGGAGGTACAGCTACATTTAAATGATCAATACTCTCACAGTTATTATGGCGCCATAATTGACTGTTCCACTGTTTTTGTTCTCATTATAAAGTCCAGTGTGCAACTATTGTGAAATATGAAATAACATGGATATGTGCATATATAAATAAATGTAACTGTTTTAATATTCTAGAAAGATAAGTAATTAGTTTATGATTTAATATATTTCCAAGTATATTTAAATAACAATTGGTATTTTGTTTAATATGATATACTATTTAAATTATTCTATAATTTCTATATATTTCTATATGAGTTCTATATCATAAAAATATTATATTAAATATATTGAAAATATTTGACCTAAAATATAAGTAAAGTAATAATTCGTATAATTTTTTTTTTCATTTTTCTCCCATACATTTAACATATATTTAAAATTTTTACTTAATTTTTAGTTTTGTTTCAATTTACCGGTAAGTGTTTTTGATGTAGTTTTTTATATTTAAATGATTTATAATCAAAACTTATTTTAATTATTATGATATATCAGCATTTGTTTTTACAAAAAGTATATTTCTCCATCAATATTCAGTAAATATAAATACATTTATTGACTCTCAAATCTTGGGGTCATCATTTTTTGTCTGATTTTATACTTGAATACTAGATTCTATCCTGTACATACAAATACACCCACTACCTTCCTCACATTTTCAGGCATCACCTAGTAACCCTTTAATGAAGCGTGCGCAGCTGGAGACATGCACCAAGCTTTGCGTCATCTAATATTGTTGCCATCTTCTTCAAACATCCGCTTTTCGCTGCTCGGTTATTGTTACCTCTGTCCAATGTGTGAGACACTGGCACCTGCCCCATTAACAAATATCATACAGGCAAAGACATAGACACACACTGTGAGCTCAACCTTAAGTTGTCCTTTTTTTTTACTATTGCTGCCAGAACACAAGTAGAATGAAATATATTTCTCATGCCTTCCAGTGATAATGAAGGTAGCTGTACGGTTTATTTCAAGAGCAGAAAGCCTCATTACAGCTGCACCATCTCCCTCTTTCACTTGAAATTGTACTTCAGGTTGACATAGACAGTGCATGGGCATACTCAGGGTATTTATGAGAGTTTATGCAAGACTTTATATGTTTATAGTGGCATTTATCAGGGCAAAGGGGTTAGATCAGTGGCTGTCTACTGGGTTTGCTACACCTCTGAGATTTTATAATGGACTTTAAGTGCCTGCCCTGCAAAACTAATGAAGTATTAACAAATGGTAATATATATCAAAATGATTGTCAATGGTTTTGTTATTAGACACATCTTGTATTCTTTGTATGGTGGCATTTGACATTGGAAATAAGTACGTCATATTTACATCACCCATTATGTTGAATGAATATTGTGTTACACTTGATATTAGGTTTACTGTTCAAATGTTTGCCAGGATGTTTCTTTATAATATATATATAAAACTGTAGCTTTGTTCATCATTTCGTAGTCATAATTGTGACGTCAATGATTTTTTGATAGGGTTTTTGGTTTAATTTTAAAATTACATTCTTGCTAAATGTTCTAACTCAAACTTTCAATGAAATGTTTTTAATTAAGGACAGAACGAGTTCTGTTGATGAGGCGGTTCTCGATATTTGGGAGATGCCCCTTATATGTTTTAAAATCTGATTGGTTTAAAAATAACCAATCAGGAGTGTATTGAGTGAATATGTTTTTCTACACACAAAGCAATTGACTGATTTAAGAAAAACTCAAATTACATGGGCTGGATCCGAAAACTGAAAAATGCTGCCTTCAGAGGACGCATTCCAAGGTAGGAAGGCATCAAGGCACGTCCGAATCCAAAGTTAGCTTTACTTCCTGTCTCATGAGATACCTTCATCTGATCGATTTTTGAAGGCGGCATAGATGTATCCTTCGCTGCCTTTGGTATCCCACAATCCTGTACGTTCCATTCCGTGACGGTTGAGCTAAAAAAATAAAGATGGCGTCTGAAAGTTGCGTTCAGTGGTCCATTTGGGTGTAAATGTATATTTCTGACTAACTTTTTGCACTTTTGATGTTATTTCTAGCGAGAAATTAGTATTATGGTAATTACATTTTTGTTTACTTAGTTTAGTTATCACCAAAACTCATTCTATTTTGTTATAGATCAATAAACTGTTACGCTGCCTCAGAAGGCTGTCTGAAATCAGTTTCATGAGGTGCCTTCGTGCAAAAATGCTCTCTATAAAGTCATTGCCTCATAAGGCATCGAGGCAGCAAGTCAGCCTAAGTTTTCGGATGCAGCCATGGACTACTTTTATAGTAGCTTTCATGTGTTTTTCTCCACTCCCTCATCTTTGTGTTTCCTTGTTGAAAAGTTTAGGATGACATGAAGGTAAGTGACTTTTATTTTGGGTGAACTGTTCCTTTCATATCATTTATACAAAGCATTTTCATTTATGTGGTTAATTTTAAGAGAAGCCATGCTTGTATTATTGAAATGCAATTATGTTATAGTGGATGTTCCAAGTAAAGCCAGGCACACAATGCACGATTTAAGCCCCAACTTTCACTTGTCAAAATCAGACAAATGTCTGAAATCGAAGGCAAATTCATGCTCCTTCATGTGAAGGACAATAGGTAACACTTTATTTAAAGCCTTTATGTAAAATGCATTATGAAAGTAGTAATGCATTAATTATGCTTTGTAATGCACATTATAATGCATTGTACTATCTCATGAATAATTGTAACCACAGTTAATAGATTATAACACTTATCAATTCATTGTTACACCATGCATTTTAAATTCGGTTATTTATGACAATGTTTTAATGTAATACAACCCACATTATGAATAATTATAATGCTTTATCCCCTTTACTAACCCTTTATAATGCATAAAGGCTTTAAGTAAAGTGTTCACAACAATCACGTAGTATGTGTTATCAAAGACACGATCTGAGAGCAGCGCTGATTTGTCACTGATGCCCATGAGATATTTAGCATGCTAAATATCTGGACCTGTCTGCAACTCCTGCGAATCCTGCAGTGTGTTTAAAGGACCCAAATTCTGATTGATACATGACCAATTGGTTTAACTGGGTTATGGAAAGTGTTTAGCATGTTTTTATGATGCATACATAATCAGAATCTGACCAAAATCCATTTAGCATCAGAATATTCTTTTGCATGTAAGTGTGAACATTTCTGCAAACCTGTCAGTTGAGAACCACTTGATGAGATAATGAATAAAGGAAATATGTCCAACACCAACCCTTATGGAGCAGAGATACTGAGAAAGATGTGAGGCAAGATACAATATATGGTTGTATTAGGGGTTAATCTTTCAAGCATGCATTGATGTGCACAAAACCTTGTCTTTCTTCTCACTTCTCGAGCTTAATGTTGGCTAAAAACAGCACCTGTTCCAAATCATTGATCTCTCCCTTGGCAACACCTGTGGGCTCCATTGAGGTCTACAGAGGTTGAGGACAGTGATAACATATTGCTTGCTTTATTATGTGGGATGTGTTCTTACTAGGAATTTCCTGATCCCAAAAATGAACATTTTGTAACACAGAATACCTAAAAATTATAAATGATTTATTCAAAAAAAACACCGGATGATTGCATGTTTATCTGTCTGTGTCTGACATAGAGAGAGAATGTCACATACAGAAGCAAAAAGACGGAGACGGAGAGAGAGAAAAGGTAGCGAGACAGAGAGGTGCTAAAATTAGAACAGCCCCATGTTGAGAGGCAGTTGAATTTCCACTTCACAGAAGGAAAAGTGAATCATCTGGATATTTTTGTACCAATGCAGAGGGAAATCATTTCAGAGCAGTTATTGATTGACAATGCAGCACACTATAGACAGGAAATAGATTTTTGCCACTGGATTCTGAATCCACATTGAGCTGTTATTGGTTGGTCTGAAGGTGCTCAATTTCTACACATTGCGACATTTAACTGCTTTTCTCCCTCAAGGTGAAGCATTTTTTTTTCTATGTTAGATTTTTAAAAATCCTACCTTACAACTACAGTATAAGCCATTTATGGATGGTTTTCCTCAAAAAGTTGTGTTGCAAGATCAACCAGAGGGGAGAATATCAATTTATTTTAGTCATTTGAGCTTTGCTTGGTTTGATTGATTGATTGTTGCATGCATACATGCATAAATGCACTTCAGTGCTCTTTTTATTTTTTTGCAGAATTAATTTTAATCACAGGAACTTGTGAATGGCCACCTATGCCAAGTTATGCAATTTGGCTCCTTAATATTTTTTGAGAGTTTTTACTCAGGTGCTTTTTTGAAGTAATATTTGCTTTTACTTGAAATCCATGTGAAACAGATTTTGCATTTCTTGCATGTAACAAGTATTTCTGTTTTTTATGCATTTACCAATAAATGAGACCCATTTCCAGTGACTGCTACATATTTGATTATACTGTTGTCAGAAGCAACATTTGGCACCTGCTGCTGTGTACATTACTGCTAATCAAAAAAATCAATTATCCACATGATTCATTTGTGTCTAATCTCAAGGACTCCATTCGAGTTTACACCCTAAATTGTTTGCAGCTGCTTTTCCAAAGTGATAACAGTTTTCCTTTATGCCCGTCAACACAGAATGTATGTAGCAACAACTAAAACATACTAAAAAGCAAGAGTTCACTGTGGGAAATGTAAGTACTGTATACTACTGATTACCACTCTGTTGTATAACTGGACCTTTAGGCTTTCCAAAGGTCCAGTTATACAACAGAGGGTCGTTTATGTGGTTGTTATGCATAGCACAGCTGCAAACCAGTCACTTATAATTACAGAGCGAGTCTCTCGACACAATCCTGCTCTGTGATCTTAATCATTAGTTCTGTAATTCGTATATTTTTTAAAGTAATCATGTAGGCGTATAGGACATGAGTGTCAGTGCATGATAATGAATGTTAGTTCAAAGAAAGCATGCTTGTGGATAGTTTTAATAGGGTTTAGACAGACACTTTTCACAGAAGCCTATAAATATCTGAGAAATGTCAGTATGCTTGACAATAATTTGTAGGGCAGATGATGACCACCTGGGGAATATAATCAAGCCTACATTTCTCTTTGATCCTCTGTTCCATATATGTGTCTCAAGCTTGTGTGACATTCCCTGAGGCTTTCTGAGATCATAAATAGTAGAAAATAAATACAATTGATGGGTCAGGGTGAGTCACATCAGATGCTGCAATTGTGGTCATATTATTGCTTTATGTTCAGATCAGTTTTTCACATCAGATATTTCGAATACACTTTTAATTGTACAGAACATGCTTGCAGAGTCATATGTAAAAAATGAAATCAGAGTGCTAAATCCTCCTCCCACCATTAAAAGGACAGAAAACTCCATTACTGGTAATTTTCATAATTTCTCTGATGTGTATTGATTATGGTAAACCGCGTGTAGTTGTACAGCACATAGATGATATTACTCAATGACTTTCAAACATATCA
Organism: Schizothorax lantsangensis; assembly: GCA_027422415.1. Taxonomy (NCBI): domain Eukaryota; kingdom Metazoa; phylum Chordata; class Actinopteri; order Cypriniformes; family Cyprinidae; genus Schizothorax; species Schizothorax lantsangensis. Next base: position 14,872,349 of record CM049856.1, read on the forward strand.
GTGCCTGATTGTGCATGAGGAAAATGGGTTTGTCTTTGTGGTTTGGGATGGTCTCATGTCTAAACTGATTTGTTTGCATTTGCATCCAACCACATTAGAGAAAAACTGTGTCCCTCTCTCTCCCTGCCACAATCAACATGGCAAACAGGAAACCAAAGGCAATAAAAAAACTGCTAAAGTGGTCCTAATGTGTTCAGAGAGAAGAACAGGAAGCCATTTCATTGCCATTTGATGTTTCTACTCAAAAAGGCCAAACATGACTACTGTACGACAATCACAGAGAAAGAGCATTAAAATTTAATGTCTTTTAAAGTTACCATTTCTTTTTTAATGTAATTTTATTTTACTTTAATTCTTAAATTTATTTTGCACCACTGATGTAGGCTATTCAATTGAGTTCAAAACAGCGTTTTTCATGATACATATTATTTCAAAGCATTTTTTTTTACAGAAAATGATACAATTAAGAGGAACTGTGTCAAAGTAATGGCAGTTCTAAGATTACACAAATATTCCTGTAAGTTAACCTCAACTGTACAAGCAGAAACAATGAACACATTAAAGCAATGTTTACACAGACACATTAAAGCATGTGATCATCATGATTGCAATATGACGACAATTTGGCAGTTTTGATATATCATTAATTGATTTGTGTATGTGCTTGCATATTCCAGACCGTGCAGACAGTTGTTAGTGGTGGTTATTTTTTATTTGCTCTTTTTGGAGGTTACATAATTATGCCAGAGGGCAGCGCTTGATTGAGTCATTGAATAATTTGTTCAATTGATTCATTCAAAACACTGATTAAGTCAGGAATGAAACAAGTGACTGCTTTTATGATTGAGACACTGAATCATTCACACAAATTTGTACAATAACTGATTCATTCAGGAATGAAACATGATTCTTGAAGACAACATTGTGTATAAAACCATTGTATAAAACAAAACAATATCACACAGTCATGCGGCTAGATTTGAGCTTACATGTAATTGCTTTATTTTATATTGCATGATTTCTCATTGTACTCATCCAAGCTGCAAATGTACAGATTTCGTCATGACAATTAAGATAATCAAAAATGAAAATAGAGACATGAAGCTGGATTGCTTTTTGTTTTTGTGGACAGAATTTCTTGTCTCATAATTTTTTGCATTTCTTATTGTACTCTTGATACTTCAGAATCTAGTTTTAAGACATTGTTCACGTTATTTGAAACCAATATAATGAAGCATTGCATTTGTGCTAAAATGAAATTTTCCCCTGCTGTATATATCTCATAAGTACAGTGATAATTTCTTCAAAATATGCATTCTAAATCTTTTTTTTAGTAAAGTAGCTCTTACTCTATAAAGGGCACTCATATTTTTTATTAAAAAGCTCAGAGTGGCAGGGTTGATTAAATCTCAGCAATGTCTTATCTTAATTGCTATACCTCTCGAAAACATCACTCTTCACTCTGATTTCAGTCCTTGCTAGTCAGTTATGCAGTATGATTACATTTCAAGATCCTATGAGTCTCTTATGAAGCAAAGCACAATGAAATTTTTTTTTTTAGTAATGTTATTTGGCAAATCCCAGTAGTACAATGCCAAAAATAATATGGAAAGCCTTTACAGTATGAACAGCTGAAAACATCTGCTATTTTCAGATCATTCCTTTAGGTGAAATCTCATTCTGTGCCACACTATCTGGTTGAGCAGCCTGTGAGGAGATCTTTGAACCGTGTTATAGACATAACTCATGTTCTTAGATTATGTAATTTTTTGAGCACCAGTCCTAGCGTGATTCAACAGACTTAATGAACCTTATACATGTTTTAATGAGTTATTACAACCTTTTAAAGACCTAGTAGATAATTAATTTCTTAGTGAGCATCATTAGCACTACACTGGATTCCTCAAAGCATTAAATTGAATAAAAAAATAATAATAATTTTTTCAGATCATTAACACATTTATATTTCCTGTATACCTTATTAGTCTTATGGTTGTCCATTTAAACTGATTAGCAGGAGTTTCTTGAAATTTAAATTCTTGAAATTGTCTCTTAAGTTTTTGTGCTACTTCTTTATTTCACACACAGCTAAAGCAAAGCATTTCCTAAGCCTTGCCTGGTCCGCTGTCTGCAGTCCAATAGCCTGGCAGGTTCTCCTTCAGTTGGTTTGAGAGGTTTTTCAGCCTGAGCTGGCAGATGGGGCGGCAGCAGAGGTTACAGTCATTACCTCACTCTCAGAAAAACACTCTCCAGCCCTCTGGGCTCCATTAGGTTTTCCTTTCTGCACTTACCAGCACAACACGCACTTCATTGTTAGTCTGTTTGACAGGAGTGAAGTGTTGGCTTTCATTGGAGCCACAAGCGTTACTCGGTTATGATTCTATTCACCCTAAAGAAGATGGTCTGCCTTCCTCTTTGACTTGTTACCAGATAATTGCACAATCAATTTCTACTTGGGGCCATTCTTCATTCTGAGTAAGATGGTTTAATGGGTTCACTTTCAATATGAATCAGTTTATGACCAATGTGAAACATTTGCTATTGATTTCATCGATATGAAATATGACATGTTTTATATATGCTGTTATTAACTCAGCCTTATGTTATTCCAAACACATTTACAGTTTTTTTGTTTGTTTTGTGAAACACAAAACTAGAAATCATGTGGTCTTGCCATATACATTTATAGTGAATGAATGAATGAATAAACAAACAAACAAGGGAAAAAGTATCATAAAGTAGTGATGTATTCCAAGTCCTTTGAAATTGTATGATAGAATTTCTCTATTGTCAAAATGATGAGAAGATTTGAAAAATAAATAAATGGTGGATACATGCAATTGAGATAAATTGGCCTTACAAAGTGGCCTTATCTATGTAATAGATAGTAAACAAAACAATAGTAAACAAAACAAAAACAGCAACAGTAAACAAAACAAAAATTCAAAACATAGCAGTAATCATCACTCACTTAAACAAACACTGATTTGCCTAAGATTTTATGTTTTTTATTATTAGTTGTGTTTGACTTGCTAAAATGAACTGACTCATTCGTTGTGTTTGATTCACTAAAAAGAACTGACTCGTTCACAGTGTTTGATTCACTAAACATAACTAACTAAGAGTTGTTTGTTCAGGAATTTGTGTGCTGTAGTTGGGTGCGAAAAACTCTGTCAGACCCTTTTAGAAGGCTAAAACACATTGGCGGAAGAACGAACGTGCAAAACCAAACCAAACATTCTGCTATTTATAAAAATCAAATAAATGAATAAAAAATGTGTGCTGATTTGCAACCCTAATCAATACAGATGTAAATAGCAGCCTTATACATTACACAAACCTATCAAATTACTTAAGTAATATCTGAAATATAGTGTTGCACTTTATTTTACAGTACATTCACTTACACTTACAGTGTACTTACCTAAAAACTGTGATATAAGGTAACTATGGGTTAAGGTTAGGTTTAGGGGTAGGTTCAGGGTTAGTATCTAGTTTTTACCGAGTTATTGCAGTTCTGTCATGTCAATTCTCTGAAGATTTTAGCATGGTAAAGGATATAACAATGTTAATGTATTTGGTCTTGGCAGAATAGATCTGCTACGCTGCTGCTGCTGTTGGTTATTACTGTTGTTGTAGATTATTGCTGCTGCTGTAAAACAAGAACAGGAACTTGCTACTGCCAATACATAAGCTGATACGGTGCTATAAGTATTTAAGACATACTGCTGCTGCACAAGTAGCAAATAATAACTCATAGCAGATCTATACAGGTGGAGCTGGGGAGGTGGAGGGCTTCAGAGGAACTCTGAAATAGAGGTCTTCATGGAGGACCCGAGACCCGAGGACCCGGGACCCGTACGGGTTCGGGTCTATATTTTAAAAGGTCAGCCGGGTCCGGGTCGTGTCCCAATCTATTACTTCGGGTCCCGGGTCTTTTTAACTTTGTGTGTAATACCCGAGTCGATCGGAGAACACCGCACCCGCCAGAGATCAGTGTCAGTCAGCATGCGTGTGTGTAACTTGCAGTTTGTAAAATTAGGATGAGAAAAGTGTGAGCGGGAAATAAGGTGGAAGAAAAAAAAACACGCGTTACCTCAGCCGCCAGAAACAGAGCGCGGGCGGAGTTAATGTTAGTAGGCTACTGCAAGCGGACGGTGATCATGGATTCCTTCATAGTGATGTGGAAAAAAAAGCTGAAACAAAACTGAAGAGACGCACCTGTTATTGAACACGCACGCAGTAAAGTGTAACGAACTTATAATTCTGTGCATTTTTTGTTAAAAGAAAAAAATTGCTCCGAGTCTTTATTACAACCAACAAAAAGTATCGTTATTGTAGTTCAAAAGAGGAAACGCAACAGTCGAAGCTGACTCCAGATGAAAAAAAAAAACTGCGAAGTTGCATTGGTCATCCGTCTGTCAGTCCTCTGTCGTGTGTGTGTCATGTGTTCCCACCTCTTGTGTCCATATATGGTTTGTTTCCTGTCCTTGTTTCATGTCATTATTAGTTAAGTATATTCCAGCCCTGTTTGTCTAATTATCTATGATTTACCTGTGTATTTATAGTCCTGTCTGTTCAGTTTGATTTCGTCTGGTCTACTCGTTATTTCCCGGTGTATCCTGTCTCTCTGTCCTGCCTTGTCCTGCCTTGATGTCCTTATTAAATATTATTATTTGAGTTTAAGTCCTCGTCTGCGTGTTCCTGTTCCTCCCTCGTGTGTGCACCGTGACAGAAGACCAGACCTAAACAGTAAGCGGCGCCCCTTCACCTCGTTTTGTTTTCGTTTTTGAAAGTTTTTATTTTGTTCCTGAGTTTTGTCTGTTTGTGTCTGTCCCGCGGCAAGGAAGTCGCCGCTCGTAATCCCGCCATAGCCCACTGCAAGAGGGCGTGGGAGTTCGGCGGGATCGCCACGAGTGCCGCGAGTCCAATGGCCGCGATGCCCTCATGCCCACCGATCGCGGGAGAAATCTGCCGCCGGCGGTGGCTCTCCCAAGCCCGCCGGCTGGTTCCCGGGTTGCCGCTCCCCCAGGCGCGCCATTCGTGGGAGATCACGCCACCGGATCACCGCTGACTCAATGCCCGCCGGATCGCCGCTGACTCATGCCCGCCGGATCGCCGCTGACTCAAGCCCACCGGATTGGCGCTGACTCATGCCCGCTGGCCGCTGCTATCCCTAGCCCCGTGGATCAAGTCCACATGTCACGGCCAGGAGTGCCGTGTGTCTGTTTTGTTGTGCCCACAGGAACATTTTAACTCAACCTTGTCTTGTCCATGGAGACTCGTCTGGGGCAGGTGGCTCCTCTTGTTGTGGCCATGGAGGCCATTCTAGCCGCCTGCCCCCTAGTCGCCGAAGTGGAAGCGGTTGCTGATGGACCCTGTGAGGGCCCCTGACTCGTCATGCCCAAAGGAAGCCTCAGCTTCCTAGCTAGCCCTGGAGGGCTTCTGGTTCCTGTGGGCTGTCCTGTCCTGTCCCTGTCTGTTTAGTCCCGGAGGGCTGTCCTGTCCTGTCCTGTTCCTGTATGTTTAGCCCTGGAGGGCTATCCATGTACTGTTTGTCTGTGTCTAGCCCCGGAGGGCTCCTGATACCCCCTGACTTCCCCAGGGAAATTTTTTGGGGGGGTAAAAGGGGTTCCGGCTGTAGGGGCCGGGCCGAGGGGACCGAGGCCAAGGCCCCAGAAGACCATCTGCCATGGCCTCCAGAGCTCCCAGCTCCGCCATGGCCTCCAGAGCTCCCAGCTCCACCATGGCCTCCTGAGCTCCCTGCACCGCCATGGCCTCCAGAGCTGCCAGCTCCGCCATGGCCTCCGTATTGTCTGTTCCGCTCTGGAGGTCCCCGTCCTGTGTTCCTGTCCGTGTCTGTCTTGAGGGGCCTCCAGAGCACCCACCCCCCCTCCCCGATGGAACTGTTAAGGCTCGGGACGAGCCTTTCGGGAGGGGGGAGTTATGTCAGTCCTCTGTTGTGTGTGTGTCATGTGTTCCCACCTCTTGTGTCCATATATGGTTTGTTTCCTGTCCTTGTTTCATGTCATTATTAGTTAAGTATATTCCAGCCCTGTTTGTCTAATTATCTATGATTTACCTGTGTATTTATAGTCCTGTCTGTTCAGTTTGATTTCGTCTGGTCTACTCGTTATTTCCCGGTGTATCCTGTCTCTCTGTCCTGCCTTGTCCTGCCTTGATGTCCTTATTAAATATTATTATTTGAGTTTAAGTCCTCGTCTGCGTGTTCCTGTTCCTCCCTCGTGTGTGCACCGTGACACCGTCTCCATCTCAGCAAGTAAACTTTTAAGCTGGAATAATGAGTGCATTAAGAAGGCTCTTTCAGTCGGCAAGAGAGAGGAACAGCCTAACATGGAGGGAAATTTATTGGCAAGGAGGATTGTATGCATCGCAGTCCAGTGGTGGACGAAGTACACAAATCAAGTACTTGAGTAAAAGTACAGATACGTATAATAAAATATTACTCCAGTAAAACTAAAAGTACTGTTTTTTCAATTTTACTCGAGTGAAAGTACAAAAGTACTAGATTTTTTATGTACTTAAGTAAAAAAGTACTGATAGATAGATTTATTTTCCAATTTTATATAGACTACTTTATTTAATTTTATATTAGCACATATTTTTATAATCCTACTGCCCAAAATACCTGGGATTTTCCCAAAATAACCACTATATGGAGTCAAGATATATATTTTGTTGTTGATATGGACAACGTTGACGAGAGTGATGTAGTAATGTTCACTGTGAAGCTTACACTGAGATAAGAAAGTGTTTTAAAGCTTGTTGTTTTGCAGAACGTCACAGTTATATATGACATCATGATGAGAATTAGGCCTGAAGTTAGGAAGAACATTTTAAGGAAAATATAATTATATTTTCATAATGATGTTTTTCTTCTCAAACCTCGTCTGTGGTGTAAAACATGCCTGTCCAAATGCCCCCAGAGGGCATCACTTCCCACTTTGATAATTACTGTAGTTACCATGTTCTGAACATCACATCCTTTCTTTTTACCTCAGATGTAATCTCTCTAGGTGGTTGAATAAAAATATTTGGACTTTATATCTAAAAATTCTCAACTTAGCACCAGCAAGCTTGTTAGCTAGACAGTTAGCATCAGGTAACAATATTTACTTATTTTCAGTATGGTTATTAATAAACATTCATATCTGTCTACTCGGCTAGTTGATCTAAACAATATAAAAAATTATACTGTTGATAAACAATATAAAAACAGACGTCACATAGGGCTTAATGCGTAGCATTTTAATAAAACTGCTAACGTTACAGCAGCGGGGAATATACACGTGCATGAATTATTTTATTTAATCTGTGTTATTTTAATGTTTCGTTTTTTGACCTAAAACATAGAGTCACTGCCATTGATCTGTCTGCATTCAAGCATTTCAGTGGGCTTAAATAGATCACCCTTTACAGCAGATTTAGTTCACAAACAACTGACAGTTTTGAGCTAAATATGATTTTCAGTTACAATAATTAATCCTAAAATTCGACATTAGTAACTTACTTTTCGCAGCATCAGTTGCGCACGCGCGCCCTGTTCTTTACTTGTGAGTTCAGTTCACTGAAGACTCGCTCTAAACGGTTCATTTGAATCAGTGAGTTTTCGACTCAAGAACAGCTGCAATCGGATCATTCCAATTCGTGAATGAATCGTTTGTTGCGATTTGCGAACCGATTTAACAGGTTCATTGAAAAGAATCAGTTTGTTCATGAATAAACCACCGCTTCTGCGTCTCGGAGCACGTGATGTATTATAAGGAGTAACGATATGTTTTATGAAATGTAGTGAAGTAAAAAGTACGATCTTATGCTTTGGAATGTAGTGAAGTAAAAGTAAAAGTTACTCAAAATAAAACTGCTCCAGTAAAGTACAGATACTTGAAAAATTTACTTAAGTACAGTAACGAATTACTTTTACTTCGTTACTGACCACCACTGTCGCAGTCAGGGAGAGGGCTACTAACAGTAGGCTAGTTAAGGCAAAAAGGTTGTTGTTTTTTTCGCAACTTGTTCATTGACTTAATAGCATTTGCTGTGCAATATGTGCCGATCGGGACGGGTACAGTCGGGTCTGTGTCCTCCCAGCCGGGTTCGGGTCCAACTTTTGAATAATGGTCGGGTCCGCGTAGTACATTTATGGCATTTCTCGGGTCTGCACGGGTTCGGGTCCCACTTTCAAATAAAATACGGGTCCGGGTCGGTTCCATGCAGCATATTTACGGGTCTCTTCGGGTTCGGGTACGAATTTTTGGACCCGTGAAGACCTCTACTCTGAAAGCACACTGCAAAATGCTCTAGTGAACGCTAACCAGCCATTTAAATGTAAAGCAGCAAGCTCATTGACATTGACTGTGTATGCAATATGAACCAATCATCTTGTGCCAAGTAGTTTAACACTGTGAATATCATCGATTTGCATTAACAACCCATCAGCCTGCGTAGAGTTTCATGACAGAACTTGGCATTACTATAATAACTACATGTACATGTGGAACAGGATTGTAAAATAAAGCTGTACAGCATACTGCTGTGGTGTTTTATTTGTTAGTGAGGTGTTGATTATGGAAAGACTTGTGTAACAATATTTTTTTTTGTTGTACAGACAGAAATAACAGTTTATTGGGGTGAGAAAATAATGACTGAATCCTCATTTAGGGGACTATTCCCTTAAAGGGGACCTAACGCACACAGTTTCACCCAATCTCATGTTAATCTTGAGTACCTATAGAGTAGTACTGCATCCTTCATATCTCCAAAAAGTCTTTAGTTTTATCATATTTATAAAAGAAAGATACAGATTTACGATTCTCTCCGAAAAAAGCCGAGCTCCTGGAGGCGCGCCGTGTGGGCGGAGCTAAAGAGTGACGAGCACTTGCTCCGATCACCAACAAAACACAGACATTTGATGCCGTTTCACTTATATCTGCAGTTCTGAATCATGACCGGGATCTTTTATAGCTGGGACCGCTCCATCTTTCAGTATTAAACGATGTGCAAATCCAGCGTCGAATTGGGCCTTGTTTATAAAACATTCGTCAACAAAACACTTGAGAAACTCCATTGCTGCCAAGGAAAAACAAACTATATCCACTGTTCACGTAACGGTGGGTTCTTTTGGTTATCTTTTCCTCACAACCAAAAACACACTTCTTTAGAGACATTCTTCCCGAGCGAGTCCCGTGCTGCCAGCCTGCCGATTGAAGCGCGTTGATGGGCGCGCTCTCGTTCTCACTCTGGTCAATGCGTGCACGGGCGCGTTCTTCTGGGAGAAATGCCCATATAAGGAGTTCCACCGTCGTTTACGTCATCAAGAACAACGATCGAAAAAAACTCTCCGAAACTTGTACGAACCCGGAAATGAGATTTTTGGCACAGAAATACTCTGTTATACGTCCAATTTTTTTTTTTTGAAACTTTGTCCATGCTTAGCATGAGAATCCAACTCTTTAACAGTGTAAACAACTCTGAATGCATGAAACAGCATTGTACCCCCCCTTTAATGCCCAATCAACAGCGATCGATAACCAGAGTGCTTTCTGTTTTAAAGTGCCCCTATTATGGGTTATGAAAGGTTAATATTTTGGTTTTGGGAGTCTCCAACAACAGGTTGACATGCATGCAAGGCATGCATTTATTTTTACCTTATTTGCTCAAGGACTCCCAAATGATTCATTTAACAATTATTTTTTTCCAAACCCCTCCTTTGCGTGACGCTAATCTGCGGTGATTGGTTGATTTCATTTAAAGCAGTGTTTGTGAGCTTTTGACGCTCCAAAAGCGGCACCTAGTGGCAAAGAATGAATTTGCATTTTCATTCAGACCAAACGCGAAAATCAAGTTTTCCTGAGTCTGCGCAAGATGTCTGCACGGGCTTTAAACTGAAGCCCGAACCTGGCCCGTACCCGAGATCGTCTGACCCGACCCGACCCGACCCGAGCGGCACAGTTAAATTTAGAGCCCGAACCCGAAGTCTTTTTTTTTTTTTTTTTTTTACAACGAATAGCCAATTTAAAATAAATAAATAAATAAGATGCTGTATTTCATGATTGTATGCAAGGGCAGTAAACAAATACATGTAAAGAAACAGATTCATCAAGGCTCGGCCAGTTCACAAGGCAAAAGAAAAAACACTTACCAAAGTTTAAAAAGTTCAAAGTTTATGAACATCAGGTGCAGCAGTCACATAAATTCTGCCGAGTTTTTGAATGGTTGTATATGACAAGACCATAATTCTTCCAATGTGCAAATTATGATAATTTTCGTCAGTTAAGGCTTGTTAGCATTCGGCCTGCTTTAAATCAGACACAGAGATGTAGTGTGGTAAGATCGCATTTATTTGAATTAGCGAGAGACAGAGAGAGAGAGAGGGATGAAAGTTGCGTGTGTGAACCTATGTCTGCGCATCTCTCTCTGTGAGGCTTAATTACTTCAAAAACAACAACAACAATTTTACCCCCTCATTGCAGAGAAATATAACGTTGTGAGTCAGTAGCCTATCGAAGCTATTTTACTAATAAAAGTTTCCGTGCTGTGTGTTCGCTGCGTGATCTCTCTGATATCTGTGTGCAATAATGTGTGTGTGTGTGCGTCTATGAAAGCAGCGTAGCCTGCATATAGCAACAAGCCCGAGCCCGACCCGAGGCTATTCATTAAACATTAACCCGAACCCGACCCGAAACCCGAAAGTATTTCGGGACCCGTCGGGCTCGGGTCAGGTAGCAGACCTCTAGTCTGCGCGCGCAACAAGTGGGCGGGCAATATGCTAATGTTTGAAACGGCTTGGGATCCGTTTTTAAAAACGACTTGTTTCAATGACTCTTGAGTCGACTCTTTCTTTTGAGAGACAATAACTTTATACACGGTGCACTTTCAGATTTAAAACTTTGAAGAATGTTTTCATTCACTTAGAGCTGTGTTACACTGCATGAAAGGTAATTTTCAAAAATCCATAATAGGGGCACTTTAAATGTTCACACTGTTAATGGTGTTCTCAGCTATTGAAGATTGTGTTCTGTAATTGCAGGTTTTTCTCACATCTTGAGTGCACAGTCTTGAACTAAGACACAACCTTGATCTCTAAAAAGCCATTCCTATTTTATCCTGTTTAGACTGAAATAACACAAGAGGAAATAAGGCTGATATGTTATATTGCGATAACCTTCAGCCTTAAAACTTTTCCCGGCAAGAAATGAACTAGGTTTGATTTTTCAGCCCTATTCAAAATCCATCTGCTCACGGTGAGAAGTAATTATCTGGATCGTTGAAATGGAACAAATCCAACTGTTTTGTTGACTTAACTTGACTTGTCAATCGTGTGAATTGAACCCCAGAAACAGATGAACTATTTGAAAACCCACAAGATTCCCCTCCCTTATCTGTCACCAGCAAATTGACCCTTTATTTGTTAAAACATATGAGTAAATCCATTATTTTCTGTTTTTGCCCCCATTATTTTTAAATGCATCGCAAAATTGCTATTTCCTCTTAAGCTGAGTGGTGACTTTATATTATACATTTTAAAATACTGTTGGGCTTTTGTGTGTTTGGAGTGAAAATTCTGCAGATGCATTTGTGGCAGTTCAGAATTGTCTTAAAGTAGCTGGTCGCTCCCCTGGCTGTGCTTTGAGTGAATTTTATTAGCTGCTCACTCATGTCTCATATTGAGCTCCAGACAGTGGGAAATATGTTTCATCTTCTGTCTCCACCCACTCGCTTCACGAGAATCCAAACATTGGAAATAAAACCACCTCCAGAATACAGACACCTCATATCACCCCAGCTCATGACAAAGGCGTATCTTGCCATCACACCTGAATTTGCCATCCATTTAATGGGGAAGCGAATCAAAGGATTCATACCGTGAATAGGATTTTTTCCTTTTGGTTTTAGTGCTTGCAAATTGTAGTTTTTGAAAACCCATTTGGTATTAAAAACCTTTTTGTGCCATACACAGACATTATTGGCATTGTTTGTATGATCTTTGACCTGAGATGTACTAGCAGCCACTTCCTCTGATGAAAACACTGAACAAACAAACATGGATACTTATTTCAGGAACCATTTAACTCTTTTAAAGTCATATTAAATCACATCTTTGAAATCACTTAATGTCTTTGTTTTATTTATTTTTTCTATGTAAAGTATCTATTTACAATTTACATTTCCAGTTAGCCATTCTGCATGCCGTTAGAAATGAATTTGAAGCCACTCTCCTGACTTTGTCTGTGATGGATCAATCTTTAATTAATAAAAACCCCTCACAGACGCCTGCTGAGAGGGGCGTGCATACTTGTAAAGTGAGTGAGTGACACTAATAGCATTCATGTTTTTGTCCTGAGGCATCTGATGAACTTTATCTGAAATTAGACCCTAATTCAGCTGTAGTTTGCTATTATTTAAAAGGGTATCTGACTCAGTCACCTGGTTCTCAGTTAACACTCAGAGACCCACTGTAGCAAAATTGCAGCAGGTGTGTGTGTACCATTTTTTTCTTTAAAAAACATGGGTTAAAGGCAGTTCACATAATACCAATTTTGGTAGGAACAATTTGAATAGATAGTCTTCAATTTGTGTCATACAATTCAAAAAAGTCTATTATGCTCTGCTTTTATTTGATCAAAAATACAGTAAAGCAATAATATTGTAAACTATTATTATAATTTAAAATAACTGTTTTCTATTTTAATATATTTTTAAATGGCATTTATTAAAATATTATTAATTTATTTCAAACGTCAAATTCAAAAGAACAGCATTAATGTATCTTTTAATCAATTTAATGTATTATTGCTGAATAAAAATGTAATTTCTGTAACAAAAAATCTTACTGACTCTTTTGAATGGCAATGTGTTTGTGCCTGTATGGTTAGATAGATAATTGCCCATATCTCCCAAAAATATGTAAATATGAAAAATTCTCTAATTCAAACAAAAGTAAGCATAATAATATAAACCATATAAACCTAAAGTTCACCCAAAAAAAATTTTAATTCTCACTCTCATGCATTCAAAAAAAGAGATATTTTAAACTAACAATTCAATTACGGACAGTGGTTCCACATAACAGAAACATGTTATCTCTACTCAGATACATAATGTATGATGAACTAAACTGAATTGAGTAAACTTGCATTAAGTAATATGGTTGAAAATAATTGTGTTAGGTTAACTTGATTTAAGTAAACTGAACAAGCACCAAATGCTCTTTTGACCTACTTCATTGACACGTGTTCTTTCAAACACATAAACATTTAGTTGAACCAAAGCATAACTGTTTCAAGTCAGTTTACCACAATGCAACTGTGTTTGAACAAGAACCCAAATATAATGGTGTTAAATTAAAATGATTTGTTTAAATAAAGTGAACAGTATCGTAAAATCATTTTTTGAGTGTGTCGTTCCAAACCCGTAAGACCTTTGTTCATCTTCGAAACACAAATTAAGATATATATTTGAAGAAATTTGAGAGCTTTCTGACCTGCATGGACAGCATCACAACTACTACGTTCAAGGCCCAGAAAAATAGTAAGGACATTGTTAAAATAGTCCATGTGACATCAGTGATTCAACCGAAGCTAAAATACTTTTTTTGTCCAAAGATAACAAAAATACCAACTTTATTTAACAATTTCTTCTCATTCGTGTCAGTCTTCGATATGCATTTACGAGACATGAGGGTGAGTAATTAATGACATAATTTTCATTTTTGGGTGAACTGTACCCCTTTACACTAATTTATGTAATAAATCTATTGTATAATAGTGTTGGAAGGGTGCTCTGAGGTGAACATGAAGTTTCAGCCTTCTGCTCTCTCTATAAAGGTCATAACAACTGTGCTGCAAGCTTTTAACATGCTATTTTGGGTATTATACCAGGGATCAGTGTGGTGTAGGAATATCCCAGGTATATGAAACTTTATGCTGTAAGACATGTGCCTTGACATGAACATCCTGATATTCTAGTTTTGTAGCTCACTCTGAAGGCAGGTATAAAGGTCAAAGCAACTACTGAGGTCGTCACAATATGTATTTAAAATGTATTCTCTGGTATTTTACAGGGGGTCAGTGATGTATCTCACAATTACAAAACTATAGAAAGTGTAAGAGAGCTGTTTTGACATGAACATATCCAAAATTCAACCCTTACAGCTCATTTGGAAGACTTCTCAAAAAATGTAAAAATATTTCTGTTTGTATATATCTACCTTTTTCCTGAGTAACTGATGAGCGCTGCCATGATGGATTCTAACTTTTGGATGCTCTCGTGTTTCGTTCTCTATAGAAATTCACGTTAAAACTGTGTAATAAGATCGACTGAATTAATTAAACTGAAACTTTTTCAGTGTAACTAAATATAAAAATGTGCGCATGGTTACGCTGTGCTGTTATTGCCTGCCACATTAACAGCTATAAACTTAAAGGGGTCATCAAATGCCCATTTTCCACAAGTTGATATGATTCTTTAGGTTCTTAATGAAAAGTCTATAACATGCTTTGGTTAAAATTTCTCAATGGTAGTGTAAAAAACCACCCTTTTTACCTTGTCAAAATTAGCTCTTTTCAGAGCAACCTGTTTTGTTGCATGTTCCTTTAAATGCTAATGAGCTCTGCTCACCCCGCCCCTCTCCTCTGTGGGGTGTCCAGCAGTACTGTTTACTTTAGCCGCAAAACTTGCTAACTGGCACATTATTAGAAAATGCGATTTGCAAAGATGCATAAAAACCCTTATACTGACTTCTTCTGGAGGTGAAGCTGGATCACGAATTCACGCGAACATAGTCGCATTTAGGTAGATCGGGAGGCGCATTCCCTTCAAAAGCGAAAGTAATTCACTGTGTCTTCAGCGGCTCAGATGTCGGGAGTAAATGACGACTGCTATATTCATTACTACATCCAACAACAGAACACCTCAATCGCTATGGGCTTTGTGTTTACATCAATAATGTATGGTGCCGCGACGCTGTTGTGGTCTGCAAACACTGCTCACCCCTGGTGGAGTTTATGATTATTAAGTGCCGGCCGTTCTATCTACCGAGGGAATATACAGCCATTCTGCTCGTTGCTGTATACATCCCTTCCAACTCCAACAACAACAGGAGTGAGGCACTAAATTATTTGTACCAGCACATCAGTGAGCAGCAGACAGCCCACCCAGATGCTTTTCTCATCTTGGCTGGAGACTTTAATCACGCAGACTTAAAGAGTGTGTTCCCGAAAATATACCAGCATGTTGACTTCCCTACAAGGGGAAAAAATATGCTGGACTTTGTTTACACCACCCAGAGAGGAGCATACAAGGCCCTCCCCCTCCCCCACCTCGGAGCCTCAGACCACATCACTGTCATGCTAATGCCTGCATACAGACCGCTCGTTAAAATCATCAAACCAATACACAAACAGATTCAAGTGTGGCCGGAAGGGTCGTCAGAGGCACTTCAGGACTGTTTCGACACCACTGACTGGAATATGTTTAAGCAGGCTGCCACATACAACAATACTACCGACCTCCAAGAGTACACTGAGACTGTCACTGCCTACATCACCAAGTGCATTGATGATGTAACGGTCACAAAGACTATCACTGTCCGGGCCAACCAGAAGCCGTGGCTGACAGGGGAGGTCTACAGACTTCTGAAGGCTCGGAACGCTGCCTTTAGAGCTGGAGATGAGGAGGGCCTGAGGACAGCTAGGGCCAACCTATCCCGCGGCATCAGAGAGGCCAAGAGACAGTACTCCAGGAGGATAGCCCATCGTTTCAGTGACAGCAGAGACACTCGGAGCCTGTGGCAGGGAATACAGACCATTACGGACTACAAGCCCCCACCACAGACCTGTGACAGCACCATCCCCCTGCTGAACGAGCTGAATGCCTTCTTTGCTCGCTTTGAGGCACAAAACAGCACCAATGCACAGAAGACTCCACCTCCTCCCGGCGACCAGGTGATGACGCTGTCCTCGGACAGCGTGAGGAGATCCCTCAGCAGGATCAATGCACGCAAAGCTCCGGGTCCTGACAACATTCCTGGGCGTGTACTGAGAGACTGTGCAGTGGAACTCACTGATGTCTTCACAGACATCTTCAACATCTCACTAAGTCAGGCTGTTGTCCCCACATGCTTCAAAGCTACCACCATCATTCCAGTCCCGAAGAAGTCATCTCGATCCTGCTTCAATGACTACCGTCCAGTAGCACTCACTCCTATTCCCATGAAGTGCTTTGAACGGCTAGTCATGCAACACATCAAGTCTGTCCTCCCCCCCTCCCTGGACCCCTTCCAGTTTGCATATAGGTCCAACCGCTCGACCGATGATGCCATCGCCACTGCCCTCCACCCAGCCCTCACACATCTGGACAAAAAAGACTCATATGTCAGGATGCTGTTCATAGACTTCAGTTCAGCATTCAACACAATCATCCCTCAGCAGCTCACTCACAAATTGGTCCAGCTGGGGCTCAACACCTCTCTGTGCAACTGGCTGTTGGACTTTCTGACCGGAAGACCTCAGGCAGTACGGGTCGGCATTAACACATCCAGCACCATCACACTGAACACAGGGGCCCCCCAAGGATGTGTGCTGAGCCCCCTCCTCTTCACTCTGCTGACCCACGACTGCACACCGTCACACAACTCGAACCTTTTCATTAAGTTTGCAGATGACACGACTGTGGTGGGTCTCATTAGCAACAGAGATGAGACAAACTACAGGAGCGAGGTGAGCCGCCTGGCCGGGTGGTGCAGGGACAACAATCTCTCTCTGAATGTGGAGAAGACGAAGGAGATTGTTGTTGACTTCAGGAGAGTGCACACTCAGCATGCTCCTCTGACCATCAACGGTGCGACTGTGGAGAGAGCGAGCAGCACCAAGTTCCTGGGTGTGCACATCACAGAGGACCTCTCCTGGACCAACAACACTGCGGCACTGGCCAAGAAAGCACAGCAGCGTCTCTACTTCCTCCGCAAACTCAGAAGAGCCAGAGCCCCGACCCCCATCATGTGCACCTTCTACAGAGGCACCATCGAGAGCATCCTGACTAGCTGCATCACTGTGTGGTATGGCGCCTGCAACGCGTCCTGCCGCAAGTCCCTTCAACGGATAGTGAGAGCAGCTGAGAAGATCGTTGGTGTCTCTCTCCCCTCCCTCCAGGACATCTACAGCACCCATCTCACCCGCAAAGCCCTCAGCATTGCAGGTGATCCCACCCACCCAACACACAGCTTCTTCAGTCTGCTGCCATCAGGGAGGAGACTGCGGAGTCTCCAGGCGAGGACCAGCAGACTGAAGGACAGCTTCATCCATCAGGCTGTCAGGAAGCTGAACTCCCTCCCGTCCTTGCCCCCACTCCCCTCTCTTACCCCACGCAACACTGAACTCTGACACTACGACCCCCCCCCCCAGCTCCCCACACCCCCAGGACCCCCCCCCCCCCTTACAAACTGTGACCCGCACCAGCCACTTTGTGCAGCACTGGACTGATCTCTACCTCATCCAGCATTGTCTGTAAACTACCTCTTCTGACAGTCTGATAAAAGACTGTTCTTTTTTTGCACTACACATATATCTGCACAGTTTTGTTTTATTTAACTGGTTTGCACTCTATCTGCCATGTGCCTTATGCCACTTTATCCAGCTCTTTTTTATTTTTTTAAATATTTTTTCTACAATGTCCTCATTTGTATATCTGTATAGTTTGTATTTATATGGTTAAACTGTATTTATCTGTATTTGAACGTCTACTGTCAGTGTTTAATGTTAACTGTATGCACCAAGGGTCAGAGAGTAACGCAATTTCAATTTTCTGTATGTATGTACTGTACATGTGGAAGAATTGACAATAAAGCAGACTTGACTTGACTTGACTTGACTTGAGTCATTCTTGTCTACGTCCCTGCTCCAGTGTCGAAACAATGGCGGTCGGACTGTTCACAGCTCACTAAGTGCGTCTAAAGTAAGACGGCAGTGTCAATCAACTAACGTGGGAGCGGCCTTGAAGCTGAGAATGGCTTGATTTGAAAAAGGGGATATTATTTTTAGGGATTAAATAAAAACCACCGGGTGGATTTTTATCATTATAGGGTGGATGTGTACACACACTACCAACACGCATTTATGTTTAAACAAGCATGTAAAAGTGAATTTTGCATCCTATGACCCCTTTAAGGAATTACTGTGAAGTTTTTCACACCAGCAAAGCTGGCCGTGTCCAGCAGTGTATGCGTTGCATTTTATGTCAAACGCTGACAAGAGAAAACGAGCATGGCTTGCAGTGCCTAAGTTAAAATACTGTGTGTGTAAAATTATAAAATAACTTCGCCCTGTTCGAGAGCTGTATTTAGGATATGTGCACTCATGTGTTTTCAATGCAGCTAACCGCAGGTCGCTTCATGTCATTTACCCACTCATTAAACTACGAGTTCCTGCAAAAAGACGGTCATTGAGACACAGTAAAGTGATGAAACTATGGCGCCATGTGCTTTTTAAAACCATTTTCATAGGTTTAACGTTATTATCAGCTCGGAAAACACGTGAATTTGGCTAGAAACACCATAAACCGGAAATGTAAAGCATCTTTCCAGTCGGGCGAGACATGAGACTTCTGCGTTCATGTAAAAGGTGGATAGCAGTGGTGAAATTGTGTTACCTTGGAAATGTATTGTTTTATGAAATTCAACCAATAATAAAATCATTATTTATTTATAGTCAGAAAAATTATCAGAAGAGGAGTAAATTAATAGGCTATCTACAGGTCGCTGAAGATTAAAAATGCAAACACCACCACCAACAATAAAACCACATGTGTACCACTCTTGGGTTCAATAACGTTTACCTCAAAGTGTGGATTTCAAACACAAGGCTCTTGAGTCAAGTGGAAAGGAGACTGGAGATGCAATTTTTTTTCCTATACTTTTTCAGCCCAGAGCTTGTGTTTGTTGTTGCTAGGGATTTGAAAAGACACACATACACACAAAGGTTTCAAAGTATTTCGACTTTTTATACGGATGTAAAGCATCATTTGCAATCTCTATCTTTCCAACCTAATTGAAAAGTCGCTCCATTCGGATAAGTGTGTAATTCGCAAATCCTTTTCATTAACGCAGCCCTGTACCCATGAATCTCATCCTACTCAGTGAGGCTTCCTAAAGCCATCAAAGACTATCAAGCAGCTCCTGAGGTGATTTTGTTTTATCCCGCTCCAGTGCTGCCAACAACCTTCCAAAGAATCTGTCCAGCATTCAGCGGGAAGCTTTCTGCTCTCAATTGCCCCCTCAGATTAGTCCACTCACATTCCTATTACAAACAAACACAACAAGCCAATCTGTGATTGACAGCGTATCAAAATATTTCTCCGAGTTGTATCGCTTCATTCGACCTCCTGTGGCAGCGAGGTCAGAATGTGAGTACATTTTGAATGATAACCATTGCTGATGGAAACGCTGAATTCTAATCAGTTTCTAGATGTATTTCTATGACATTTGGTCAGTCTGAAACATCACATGTGTCCACAATGTGGGGTCATTGATGGGAAACAACTGACATGCCACCCAATCCACAAGCTAATGACGTATTTATTCACAGGACTGCGATGTGACGGCCACTCATCACACAATCTCTAGAGACCCGTAGCCTAGGTAACAGGAGGTGTTTTTTCCCTCCCCCCATCTGCCTTTTTTCATATATTTTCCTCATTTATTCTGTTCTGGACGTATTGGATTTTACTCCCCCTTGTTCAAGTGACAGTTCGCCGTCAACCCCTCTCACATTTCTTCATTCAAAATAAGAAAACCGGTGCCCTGAGCGATGACAGCTCAGATCTCCAAGAGAGTTTTTCCACTGTTGTGGCTTCTGTGTGACAGATCAAGCTCGACAGTGTGAAGTCAGCACGGAGAAAAGCCTGGCGTACCATCCATTCAAACTGAAAGAGCCAGACAAATTCAAGCTACCACAGAGAGAACATATTCCGCTGCCATACGGAGACACGCTACATTTATTAACCATACGCTAATGATAAAAGCCTGGAAATGGCAGGAAACTTTATGAATTAAGCTTGGTGAGATGCTGCCAATATGAAATGTAACTCTTTGGATGATGAAATCACAGGGAACATTTGCATTTGTTTGTTCCATAAGCACATTTTGTGCAGACAAGGATAAAAAATGAGCAATTATGTAAGATAAATCTATCTATCTATCTATCTATCTATCTATCTATCTATCTTTGCTGTAAAAAATAGTGACATTTTAACTGAAAAATATTGTAAATACTTGGAAAAACTGTAAAAGATCTAACCAGACATTTCATGTAATTTTACAGTAAAATGCTGTTAATTGTACAGTATTAGAAGTAAAAACATAACAGATCAACATATAATTTACAGTAAGCTGTAACTGTAAACTGATATTCCCAGAATTCCCTGTGTGACACTTCACATTTGAAAGTATTTTGTTTAAATAATCATGTTTTTAAATAGTTTTTGTAATCAGTTATGTACATTAGGGTTTTATGTTACCTCTTCTTGCATTATTTAAGTGTCATGTGTGTCACCAAGATGGTGTTTTGTGTGGTATTCTATCTTAAATACTCTTATTTAAATGTAAAGTTGTAATAAATTTAAAGAAAAGTAATTAAATTAAGATAAATTTTACAATACATATTTATAAAAACAGTTATTAACTGTCATTTTTTTGCTTCCTGTAATTATCTTTTTAGGCGGGTACCCAATTCGAAGCAGTGTCATGTGAATTAGTGTTTATTTAGTTAGTGTAATTTTATTATTTTATACTTTATGTGCCCCTTTAAAAAAGACACCGAAGTGATTTTGAAACAAGAAGCATTGCATAAAAGAAAATGGTGAGTAACAAGGTGCATGCACTAGAACAATATTGTCTATTTTTCTAATTGCACTATTAAAAGGAGGTTTGCTGTCTTGCTGTCTGTATAAATATTAGTAGTGTCCGAGAATGTTGATCACTGGGACAAGCAGTGTCTGGCCATGGCCTCTCTAAGAGTAAAATCCAATCAATTTTAATTAGTCAGGTCTCTTTGTGGCAAACACTAATACGGTTTTAAACATCTGCTGTGAATATAGAGGCCTGATAAAGCTTTTCTTTCCATTTCTCCACAAGTAGGCTATACACAAACTCTCCTACCTGCACTAACAAAGAACAGGAGACATTTAATTTATTATGTCTGGCCCAGTAAATCAATACTGACATTCTGCAAGATTATCCCATATTATAATAATTCACGGTGTCATTATCTGCTCACATGCTTTAATGATCTAATGGAGAACCTAAGGTCACACTGAAAATCTTGGTATGTGTTTAGAACGATTGGAATCAAGAAGGTGATATTGGATTTGTTTTCTGTTCTCATTTTGATTCCCCTGTACTTTTTCTTGTGAGTATTTATATTGAGATGTGTGAATACCAAGATTTTTCTGTTATTGCCTGGAGGTAGCAGTGTATACCCAGCTTGCAGGGGCTCATATAGAAACATGAACATCTAAAAGCTAATTCGGCTGTTTGTTTGTTTCCCCATCATCCTACCTCTCACTGACATATTTTCCCCATGCAAGGAATCTACAGGGTGTTGCACAGTATACACATTATATGATTTATTCACCCTGCGTTAATCTAAACTATTATAGCCAGGGGAAAGGTTGAAACAGTGTCTCCAGCAGCACTTGAAGAAAAAACAACTTACTATTTCTAAACTGAAAAAGCAAGGTTTGTTCTTTTGAATGGTTTTAATTGGCATCTGGGATAAAAGCTTACACATTTGAATGTTTAACTTGTTTAACATGTTTTTTTTTTAAGTTGAAATACTGATTATTTATTGATTATTATAATAATAATAATGATTTGTTTGCTGCTAAGCCAGTTGATTTCAGAAGCTTTTTGTTAGTATGTTGCTAACTTAAATTGTGCAATACTCTAATAAGCATATACATTTTAATGAAAATAAAATTACATGTTTTAAAATGTATTAATTGTTTATTTTTTAATTATGTATTTGTTTATTATTAATTTATTTTTTATCAATACATTGAACATATGGAAGCCCATTTCCACCACAGGATAAAAAAAAAAGCTTAATTGTGACTTTGTCTGAGTCAGATTTTTTTATTGACATAAACTTGCGATTATGAGGGGAGAAAAAAAGTCAGAATTGCGAAATATAAAAACTGTATTTTTTGCCCTCGCAATTCCAAGTTTACATCTCGCAATTCAGATTTTTTTTTGCACCATTAAAAATAAAAAAGGTAATTGTGACTTTTCATTTGACAATTCCTACCTTTTTCTCGCAATTGCGAGTTTATATCTCAAAATTTTGCATCTTGCAATTCATTTTTTTTATCTCAATTCAGAATTGCGAGAAAAGTCTCAATTGTGAGATAAAAAGTTTTTTTCATTCTCTGGCGGGAACATTCTGGGATTGCCTTCACCATGAAGGATGCTTGCAAAGATCTTCTACATCATTGAGAATCAGATGACTGATACTATGCAAACAACTGTGAAAGAGAAAGATTAAAAAAAAAAAAAATTCAGTGTGGGCTGAAGACCTGCATATTTTCAGAGGATTTTGAATATGACAGGTGGTGAACATTTTGCAATAGCTGCTGAGAGATTATGTGAAATTTGCTTTATAGCTCCACATCTTTGATTTGTATGTCCTTCAGATCTCTGAGATGATATGAAATTCTCACAGAGAAATGTCTTTGGCTGCTGCTGCATTTTGATTAGTCTTGCTCTGTGATGTTTGAACCTGTTAATCTGACAAATTGCATGGGAAGGATGTGAAGTTTTAGAGTTGGCTTCTTCACACCTGATGCTTCAAACCCAGATCAATGACTCAGTTTCACAGGTTTGAACAAGAGAGACAAAAATCATCTCAGTGTCTGGACACATTTCATTTGTACTGTTTTGATGGAGAAGTGTATGTGAATAAATGGCACAGGTGCCTCACCGGTTTACAGACTAGACTGTCCAAAACGTTCATCTGTTCTAACAGACAGCTTGGCAATATGATAAATTCCCGATGATAAATCTGCAGGTTTCATTTTGCTGTTGAGCCAAAACAAATGATATTCAGAAGGACAGTGTCTCGATTTACTCTGAAACATTTTCATCTCAATGTAAAATGACATTTCTATATTAACCCATGCCTGAGATAAATTACAATCAATTTTGAGATAATTATTGAGAATTCATTCAGTTTATTTTTATAGCCTATTATGTTATCAAGCCTAAAGTCACTGGTAGGATTTAAAACTATTTATTTACTTATTGTTGACTTCTACACTTTAAGTGCCTTAAAGACTGACTGAAAGCACTAAAGTAATTATTATTATTATTAATATTATTATTATTGGTCATGTGATTACAAACATGGCAGTGCCCATAAAGGAGCCAGTTTTTCTAGGTATATTAGGCAATTATATTTCTAGGTTTTTCTAGTTAAATAATATTTTTCAAAAGTGCTTTTCAATTCATTATGTGCAAACCTTTTTAATTAGCATTTAAAATCTGAGTGCACCTTTAAAGACTGTCCGTGATAGGCTACTAGACGTCGAGTGGTGAACCGTATACACATGTACAAGCACTCTCTCAGAGAGAGAGAGAGAGAGAGAGAGTATGCAGACAGGACATGTGGTAGTCTTTGCGCTCCAAGTCTCTTCAATGATCAAAATAACTCTTATAGAAAGATGAGAACGCGTCACACCAAAGTGCGATGAAACCTACTTGGGAAAGCGCATATGCAAGATGATAAACGATCAAAGATCTCGCACATGCACTTTCTGGAGACAACAAATATTTTCGGCTTTGGGAAACTCTGCAGATTAGCTCCATCTTGAATGCGAAATGAGAGGACCACTGAGCCTCGCTGCGCGTACAAATGGAGATTATTTTCCCGCGCTCTATTTCTATCGTTGCGCATTTTCGCGCTTTTTTCTCTGTGGAGGCGGTTGGAGTGTAAAGGGATTTCTTCGCGCTGGGCAACTGTTGTACGTTAGTTAGACGGAATCAGTCACGAGTCCGTGCAACATCCAAAACCAACAGGTGAGGTGAGATTCCGTTATTTCATAAAAGGGCAGTTCACTGAAAACGCAAATTCTGTTTTTTGCTCATCCACAGGTTGTTCTTTCTTCCGTTAAACACAAATGGAGGCGTTAGGCAGAATGACAGCCTCAGTCACCATTTACTTTGTTGCATCTTTCTCTCTCTCTCTCTCTCTATACAATGGATACTGAGGCTATTATTAGTCTACATGTACTTTCGTGTAACACAGAAAAAAGTAAGTCATAGGTTAAGAACAACACAAGGGTGAGTAGGCTAATGTCAACAGAATTTGCATTTTGGGTGTACGATTGCTTTAAAGTGACAACAAGTTCCGTTTTATAAAAGCGCTTTTCCAGAGAGTTAATGAATTACTGTGGTATTTGAAAATCAATAATACATTAAATCTCAAGTAAGTCTCTAAAGACTGCTTTAAACGAAACACCGCATGAAACTAGCCTGCTTTTCACACTAACGCACGTTGCCTACCTTTAAATAGTATGCATCATGTTTGGGCATTGGATGCGCGTGGATTTTTTTTTAGCTGTTGTTGTTGATATTTTGCTAACTCAAACGCGACAAAATCATCTATGGCCAGAAATGCCGCTGAGGTAGGCAGCTCACTATATTTTGAGACACAGCCTGCGGCAGTCATGAGTGGAGACTGAAGAGCGCACTGCGCACTGATCTGTCTGTGTTCATCAACCACTTCTGCGTTCATTATGAAAATGCACTCGTAAATTATAGTAAAACCTCTTCACTTGGTAAAAGATTCATAAATAGACCAAATAATGCCAGAATTCAAATTTAAGGGGTCTAAAACGCCTTTAAAAATCTAAATAAACACTTATTTGGTTGAAGTAGCCTACATCACATTTCTTTCTCTTGTAGCCTATCATCAAGTTCCTCTAAGTCTTCTGAAAGTGTGAACTGAACCAATTTGTTGAACTCAGATCTTATGTTTTTGCTGAATTAAAGAAAATAAATTTGTTTAAATTATTTTAAAATATCATAAATTATTGCAAATAGTGTACGGGGAATTATGAGTGAGTGGCTATCTGGGTCAGTTATTGAATACAGAATTGATTCTCACCACACACACTTAAAAAAAAAAGTTTAGTGCACATAAAACAGCACCTTTGTAGAATATAAACAGTTTTATGAAGAAATAACTTTTAAAGAAATAACAACAAAGGTCCAAGTTCACTAGAAGCAACAATAATCATATTAATATGGTGACTTACAAAATGTAACATAGACAGCAAAAATAGCTCAAATCTATATCCATTTTTAGTAATAATTATTACATGTTCTCATATGTTCAAAGGCTTTGACTACTTTAGTAATATTTTGATTCCAAAGTTGTTTAAGGAATTTAGGTAGCTTGGTTAAAAAAAAGTAAAAATAGCAAAACATTAAGCTTACGCTTTACAATTTTGTTTAATTTGACACAGTGAGTGTAACAATAGAAGCCTGGAAGATCCTCATGAGTCTACAAGTTTGTATGAGAACACTGTGGAGGACCATAATGTTTTATCACTAGACTATATTTGTCAGTGCCAGTCACAAGGGTAAGTGTTTGTTTAACTTTGTATATATTTGGACCTGTAAAACACCATGAGGTTTTAGAATAGTAAAGTTAATAGTTAAGTCTGTTGAAGAACAAAATGTTTTAACAGCATGTTCCTGTAACGCACACACCAGAAAGCACTGTCCATAAAACATCAGCATCATCCACAAGCTGACTCAATTGTGGATTGTTAGATATTGATTTTCAGTCCCCTGATGCTATGAACCTATATGACAAATGGTCAGCTCTTATCTAGAGGACACATATGCAGATTTCAGTGAGTACAGATATAATTTACCTGTCACCTACTGAGTGCTGCAGTAATGACATATTTTTGTAGGCCAACCCGGAAGTTAGCATCACCCTGGTTCCCTCAATTAAAACCCAATAGGATTTTTCCATTGGCTTTTGGATTATTTAA
This sequence comes from Schizothorax lantsangensis, assembly GCA_027422415.1. Taxonomy (NCBI): domain Eukaryota; kingdom Metazoa; phylum Chordata; class Actinopteri; order Cypriniformes; family Cyprinidae; genus Schizothorax; species Schizothorax lantsangensis. The sequence continues at coordinate 14,898,422 of CM049856.1, forward strand.
AAAAACAAATCTCTGTGACCAACAAAAGTTATGATTATTACATGTTTTGTTGTTAATGATAGTTTTCACAAATTAACTATTAAATATTATGAATTTTAAAGCCTAAATACAATTGGCAAAAGTAAAAAGCTAAACAGCGGATATGAACAAACTCTCTGCACATCCCTGTATAAACTGTTTTTTTTTTTACTTTATAACTTTAATGTACTTGAAGTTTGCACCAAGCAATAGGAAAATACAAGTATCAGATTGGGACTCTGTATTGACAGATATTCAATATTCAATGACTCTGATCGGGACACAACAATTCTGATTGGGATAGTAAAAATATCTTGAGTTAACCACAGACCTTATTTAAGGTGTTTAAAGTGCCCTTGTTATGCCATTTTAAGGTTCCTAATATTGTTTTGGGAGTCTCCTACAATAGGTTTACATGCATTCAAGGTCAAACAATGCTTTCGTTTTCTCAAAATATGCATGTAGTATCACCTCATTTTCCACCGTTTCTCAAACTATTTGTTCTAAGATTTAGTTTCTCTAAAGATGAAAGACTGGCATCGTGAAGCAATCACTGCGATTTCTGATTGGCCACGATTGCTTCACGATTCCAATCTTTCGTCTGAGACAGCCGGAAATCATGCATGAGATCCACTTTTCTGTAGAGTTTAGCTCTAGGCTAGCTCTAATCAAACACACCTGAGCATGCTAATCAATGTCTTCAGGATCATTAGAAAATGACAGGTAGATGAGTTTGAGCAGGGTTTGAGCTAAACTCTGCAGGAGCCAGATTTGAGGATTACTGGTCTACCCTATACAGTGTGTGTCGGAAACGAAACGCCCATTGTCATAGTTCCATATTTTGAAAGCTTGATAGAAAAAATAAACATCTATTATTTGTCATACTTACAGGTTGAGATTCAGAGGAGCCAGCTGGTCCAAATAAACTAGGTACTGAGCCATTTTTAAAGAACAAGCATTTTGTGAATCCCGCAATGAACTCCTTGAGATTAGAGAAGCAGTCGTAAGTAAATTGACATGTTTGAGGGCGGGTCAAGTTGTTCTCAGCCAGCCAATATAGTACATAGGTGCACATTATGCAGATGTTACCCCGTGATGTGGTGTAGACATCACAAAAGTGGGAATTCAAATTAACGACTCGTTTACGCTGTTCAGATTCAAACCGGAAGTGCTAAATTGTTAACTCATTTCTGGGTTTTGGTCTACAAAAATACAACATCCCCGCAGCAGTCTATAGTGATTTACATCAATCCAAATGACAGCTTACAAGAAGGCATTTTCAGAGCTCATTTGTGTGGTGAGGGAAAGCAAAACTAATCCTAACATTTGGATATGAGATGCCTGACAAACTGTTGGGACGATGTCAACAGGTTGAATTCCCTGCAGACATTTTATTGATAACGTTAATGAAGACTTTTGAATGTACCGAGTTGCTTTGCCCTTATAACAAAATAACATTTTTCACAAATAACAAAAACCCAGTCCATGGTATACATTAATGACTTAATCTATTTCAAGTGCACTCTTAACTCCATTAAGACCTTGTCCCATTAGAAGTATCTGAGGTTTTCATTGTGGCCTTCAACACAACGCCCAAATCTAATAACCTCCTCATAACCTCGAAGTTAACAGAAAACCAAGCAAATGAGGGCTGAGTGTCAAGCTAATGGGATGTTGGGTGTGGAGATGGTTTGCAATGCTTAGGGCCATTTCCTCTGTAATGCATGATTCCTATATACCCTCATTTACCAGCATCCTTTCATTGTCTGTACTTGGTCTCTCTATTTCCATCTCTCTTCTTGCCCAGTTGTCTCACATGAAGGCATAGCAGCAATGTCACAGCTCTACCTTCGCAAAACAGACAAGTTCTCGTACAGGGACCGGATTCCTCTGCGAATAGTTCGAGCCGAGTCTGAACTGTCATCGCTGGAAAAAGCCTACCTGTGCGCTGTGGAGAAAGGTGACTATGCCAGCGTTAAACAAGCGCTGATAGAAGCAGAGATCTACTTCAAAATCAACATCAACTGCATCGACCCTTTGGGACGGACAGCTCTGTTGATTGCCATTGAGAATGAGAACCTGGAAATTATTGAGTTGCTGCTCAGCTTTAACGTGTACGTGGGGGATGCGCTTTTACACGCCATACGAAAGGAAGTGGTGGGGGCTGTGGAGCTGCTTTTGAATCATAAAAAGTCCAGCGGGGGCATGCAGGTAAGATGGCAATCACTGACAAATTTACTTCAGAGTTTCCTGTATACCCGAAACAATTTGATGTCTCACCTACTGTAGCATCTCTCGGGTCCTCGTTTCAATTCAACTTAAACTTTCAGGAATTCCCAGTTGCCTTGGTAATCCCTTCTTTTGTGAAGCGACTGTAAATGTGCAGATTGTGTCCAAACTGTTTCAGAGCGTTTCAAATAGTTTTCCTGACCATGTCGCAGTGATACCTGGAACCCAAGAATGCACTAATCCTCTCTGAAAGTGATTTGTTCCCTGTAGACCTGGCTGTTTAATTAAAAGTTTTGAAAGTAGCGCTCTTTTTAAGAGTGCTTTCTTGCTTTTCCGTGAACATGACTTGTATTATCCTTCTCACTGTCTTGCAGCTGAAGATTAAGTAATTTTCCACTTTGTTTGAAGGGCTAGACCCCTGCTACAGATAAAATGCTAATGACTTCAGTGGCACACAGTGTAGCAAATTGATCGTCATGCCACCATGTCTCACAGAAAAATAAGGTGAATTTGTCATAATATCTGGTTGAGCAAATTAAATACATATTTAAGCTTTTTGTGGGATAGCACAGAATAATTGAATCATGCATTGAGCAGCTTAAAGGCTTTGTTCAGACAGGCAGCAAAAAAATCTTGTTGTATACCACAGAAAATCCCACTCAAATGCTTTTTTTTTTTTTTTTTGTAGTCTGAACATCAAAACAAAAACACATGCAATTTTACTTAGCCTTATCCAGATTACATTTTTATGTGGTTTGCAACCAGATTATAGTCTAAACCACTTGGGTTTCTATTTATTTTTTATCATTTATGGCATAATGTGTATGTAAAATAATAAACAATGCACGATAGTGTCCGAATTGTTCTCAGTTTTACCTTTTATATTTAACTACTGTACATACCAAAGTCATCTCTTAAGTGTGAGTAAACAGTAATGTAATGATAGAACTACAAATGGTATTACATTTTTTTGTACTGTACATGTACTGCTACATCCATTCCAAAATTTGAGGTCAGTATTTTTTTATATTTTTTTTAATAAATTAATCATTTCAGCAAGGAAACATTAAATTGAACAAAAGTTATAACATTTCTATGAACTTTGAACTTTCTATTCATCAAAGAATCTGGAAAAAAATTTATCACAGTTTCCACAAAAAATATTAAGAAGCACAGCTGTTTTCAACCTTGATAATTGTAAGTTTCTTAAACACCAAATCAGCATATTAGAATGATTTCTGAAGGATCATGTTACACCGAAGACTGAAGTAATGATGCTGAAAATTCAGCTTTGTCATCACAGGAATACATTAAATTTCAAAATATGAAAGGTATTTCAAATTGTAATGTATTTTTAATCAAATAAATGCAGTCTTGGTGAACATAAGAGACATCTCCAAAACCAACTCCAAACTTTTGAACAGTAGTGTATATACAGTCGTTTAGCAACACTTTTAATTGTTACTTTACGGATGCTATAAGGGGAGGACCCAGACTGCTTGCAGACAACTGAATGAGAGAAATTGTAATGTTTAATACGGCAAGAGGAACGGATCAATCACCTTTCAGTTAAAAGAGACAATCAGATTTTTGATAAGTTGGTTGGCTCAAATAGACATCAGCTACTGTTTACATGTTTATCAATAGCTTGCACACAAAATATCTGCCCAGGGGTGTAACCAACCAAGACTGACTGATTGAATTGAATTGACTTGCCTTGCATGGACTTTAATTTATTGTAGAGACAGAAGCATCCTGGGGTTAAAGGTGATAGCTTGTGGCTTCTTTAACAACAAATCTATTTCATACTCAGTATTCTTGTCTTGTTTTCCAGTGAAAACATCATTAAAATAAGATAATACTGGGAAAGGTATTGTTTTCTGAGAAATCAACCATGAATGAGGTTGATGCTTAAAATATTTTCCAACAGGATTTGACAGGATTCAACCATTAAGTTTTTTTTTCTTATTTTAATAACTACATTTAGTTCAATCTCTCTGAGAACAAGATTTGAAAGTCTTAATTTTGCTTTTCCAAGCAGATGTAACTTGTTTTAAGGACATTTATACCAGAAAACAAGACAAAAATACAGAATAAGAAATTTATTGTGAACTTTATCAACCCTGATTTCTCTCTTTTCTAGGTGCCTCCTATGCTGTTGGATAAACAGTTCTCCGATTTTACCCCTGACATAACGCCCATCATCTTGGCTGCTCACACCAACAACTATGAGATCATCAAGATGCTGGTTCAGAAGGGTGTGTCCATGCCCCAGCCTCACCAGGTGCGCTGCAACTGCATGGAATGCGTGTCCAGCTCAGATGTGGACAGTCTGCGACATTCCCGATCCCGTCTCAACATCTACCATGCCCTGGCCAGTCCCTCGCTCGTCGCCCTCTCCAGCGAAGACCCCTTCCTAACGGCCTTCCAGCTCAGCTGGGAGCTCCAGGAGCTCAGCAAGGTGGAGAATGAATTCAAGTCAGAGTATGAAGAGCTTTCCCAGCAGTGCAAGCAGTTCGCCAAAGATCTGCTTGACCAAACGCGCAGCTCCAGAGAGCTCGAACTGATTCTGAACTACAGGGACGATACGAATCTACTGGAGGATGAGGGGAATAATGATCTCGCCAGGTTGAAACTGGCTATCAAGTACAACCAGAAAGAGGTGAGTTTTGTGCTCTTCATACGTCACCATTTAACATCAAGACGTCAATCAAGCAATCTGCAACTACTTCAAGATCATTAGCAGTAGCATAAAAGAATCACTCCAGATAGAAATAGCACTTGAGCATATTACAAAGGATAAAACATTATTACAAACACAGGTGTTTATAGTTGTTTGTTTCCATAGTCAGGGACTGTGCTTGGACGACTGCCTTGTTGATTTGTCAATTTGGTGTATTTTACATGTTGTGGATAATATATTTCAGGTGGTGTTGTTTTTCTATTTAGCAAATTCTGGGTTTAAATCTGTAAAATATTTTCACCCCAAGAGGGTAGGTTGTTTTTTATTCCCTCTAGAGCAGTTGCTCCCAATCATGTTCCTGGATGCCCATTTCAGGCCTTGGAGTCTCTACTACTGAGCTGATGAGTTGAATCAGATGTGTCAGACAACGAAGACATGCCAAATGTGCAGTGTTGAGGCATCCAGGAACGTAATTGGGAACCACTGCTCTAGAGGGATGCTGCAGAGTGGCTGCAACATTATATGAATCTATGTTGCCCCCTTCTGTGCATATTAAACATTACAAGCTCTTTCTGTTTGAAAGGTAGAAGGACATTTCTTCTTTTGCAGGAGAGGCTTCTATGTGATATACGTCATCTTGCAGGCTTTTACTTTGCCATGCATATGTATGGTACTGTATTGCACTGCACTAGCTTAAACTAGGGATGTGCGGGTCTAGTCGACTAGTCGACTAAACGGTACAGCTCCTACTAGTCGACACTGAAAACAATAGTCGACTACACGAGAGAAAAAAAAAAAGATGATTTTATCATTCAAATTACCATCATTTTAACATTACATTTAAAACATTTTAAAGAACAGTTAAAATAAAACTTTTGAAAAAGAATACATATCAAAATATTTAAATATATAAATATTTTTAAAAGCGTATCTGGGCGGGAACTATAATTTTTCCTCACATGCGTTTTCTTCATGTCAGTTGCGCAAGCTCCACGCGAAAGACCAGCAAGGTGTGGGATTATTTTGAATTAGAAGGAAATGGAAAGTTTTTTGTAAACTGTGTAATGTCAAATTGGCTTACAATAACTTTATTGGAGCTATGCGTAATCATATTCAATACAGGCATGTATGCGTTAGCTTGGAGGCTAGCCAAAGCCAAATGTCAATCATGTCATACACTAACGTTACAACCTGCCGCTGCGGTCCGCGCTCCTATCCGCGCCGTCTATTCCTCTAAACGAAGACCCACTTCGGTGGTGCTGCGGGATTTCCAGGCTCTTTTCGAAACTGTCTGCTTGCTTGTAGTTATTTCTCTGCGTGCCTGTGACTTCAGCTCCTGCCGAGCGCTTTTTTTGCAGAATCGCCTCTAGTCCCGTCTTTCGCCAGGCCACGTTAACATGTTAAATTCACTGAACAAATGCACATGGTCTGAGTAAGTAAAACGAGCTTTGTTTTGTTTTTAGACAATATAGCCAACATGAAGTACATTTTTAAAAGCCGTTTTAATGCTATTCCATGATAAACTTTCCTATTGTTTTTGACTTTTGTTTTAATGTGTTTTAATATGTTGGCTAACGTTATATGACAATGAAGAATTCTGTCAGTCTATTGATTGATTTTCAATTTCTGCATTGCTCCAGACGATCTGAATAAATAAGCTATGCACTGGTTTATGAAGAGTGTATGCTCTTCCTTTTTTTCTGTTTAACGACCGCCTAAAATTAATTGATGATAATGCGAGGCAAGCATACGGCATAATCGTGACCTATTTTTTGCAGAATTCATTGAGGGATTTGACAGTGTGATTCAAAGATTAAGTATTTCAACTGTATGCTGTTATATAGACACACGCACAGTTTTTTTTTTTTTTTTTGCCATTTTTGGGTGGTTTCTAGCTTTTAGACTAGTCGACTAGTCGGATACAAAACTTCCGTTTAAACGACAGTCAAATTAGTCGTAGCGCACATCCCTAGCTTAAACATGACTGAAAATGGAGAAAGAGGTGATGCTTACAAGCTGTGGAAGCCTTTTATTCACCTGTTGCATATGTATGTAATTTAACAAAAGCACATCAGGATCTTATTATTCTATAGCTGAGTCATTGAAATTCCTCTGGAAGATCTTCCACATCACAATCAGATGATAGCAAATTAGACTGAACATTATCTGAACTGAAGCATGTCATTATTTGTCTTTCATGAATTAGAAAAAAAAGAAAATAAATTAAACCTAAAAGGAAATTAAAATGATGGTCAAGATATTTTCATTTGATAGTTTTTGTTATTAAAAAGTAAATTATTATTGAATATAATTAATATAAATATTGTAATAAAAACATATTTTGGGGTGTTACCTTTTCAATACCTTAAAAGTCCATATTAGTATGCAAAGAGTATATTTTACTTAAAATGTACCACCCCAGTGACAGCTTTTGGAAAAAAAAAAATCCGAGAGTGCATAAATAAATATATAGCTTTTGTGAAAAATTAAATACATAAAAATACATATTTATATTTGTTAAATTTTATTTAATTCCAAAATATGTGTAGTATTAAATTTATATATAATACATAATTATTTAATTAATCATCTACTTTTTTTATTATTATCCACATATTCTGCTGATTTCGCTGCTACTGACATCACAAATTGTCAGTCACATGTTTAATTCACACAAGTCCGTGTTTGTCTTGCTGGGTTCCATGTGCAGCCCAGATGGTTTTACAAAAGATGCAGAAAAGCTGTCATGCAACATCCATATAGGGATTTAAACCAGATATGAGAACCAGATAGAGCAGGCTGAGAGAAAAGAACAATGTGTTACTGTAAAGCCGGTTTCACACTGCAGGCGTAAGCAGGGCGTAAGCAGCGCGTATTTTTTTCGGCGCCCATGTTAACGGATGAGAGCGTTCACACAGCACGCAGGGGCGGCGCGGCAGCGCGTAGCAGGAGCAGAGCAGGAGCGGCAGTGCCGCGATCGTTTCGGCGCCGAGTCTATTTTTGCTGCGCCGCTTACGCTGAATTTCACAGTGCATTGTTCTGACCCGATTAACATTAAAAATAACAAATTTGACCACAAAATCATGTAAGTGATGCGTTTCGTGTTTCACAATCACCATATGAAAAAAAATGCACGAAAACACCACTTCCACGAGTTTTTGCCCAAACTTCAAAGGTCTGTTAAATAATAAAACTAGAGGCATTTGTTAGTTTTAATATTACTTTTTCAATTCAATTATTCAATCCAATTACACTTTATTGTTGGAATTCGTTCTAAAATATGTCTTGGATCTCACGACAGCGTGTCTCACATCAATAATTACTAAACAAACAATACAATAGATGCACCTTAATACAGAAAAACAACAACAGTATAATAAACATACGGCTACAGTGCATTAGAATAGGGAGTTCTTGCTATTTTCCAGAGCCCAGAGGCCTATTTGAACCCCCAATTCTGATTTATTAATTTTACAGACTGATACACAAAAGATTTACGTAACATAGCCAATTCAATCTAGCATATGCAAGTCTTCTGTTAGATGGCAAAAATTAATATTCCTCATACAAAATGTGAGAAGGGTCAGACAAAATCTTTCCTGACAGGGTCGGCAATTTTTTCGTATACACATCTTGAAAACTTGGCTCAAGTTTATCGTGTAAACTACCTATATATATATATATAATATATGTTATTTACATATGTGTGTGGGACAGAGGGCAGGGGGACACGGTCGCATCACAGAGTATGCTGGCCATATCATACACCAAAGCACATGGCACACAGACACAGTGTTCGGAGGAGAACGCTGGAAAATATGACAGAAATGATGATACTCATCTGTATTGTACTAGCCTACAAGCCGCGGTTCAGCTGCGCGCGACAAATGCTGCCAGTATGAAAGCACAACGCTTCTGCGCTGCTCACGCGCCGCTCACGCTTGCAGTGTGAAACGGGCGTAAGCCTTTCTGTGCCTTTTTTGTTTGCTCTTTTTCAAATGGCACTTGTTTCTCATTAGGACATGGCTCCATTATTTGTGTTCTCCTGCAGAGAGCATTTCTTATGCAACTGCAGAAAGTGATGGCAGTCTCTATGTATGATAGAAGGCAGAAAATGTTGTTGCTTTGCTGCACATTCCAGTGGGAAAATGCAAGCAGATCATTAAATTAAGTTCAGCAAAATCCCAATAACTCAATGTGCACATTACATGTACTGTTTGTCTTAATTTTAGTCAACAGTGAATTTACTCCTGTAACAGACTCTTTTAGTTCATTCATTGTCAATTTAATCTCTTTTCATTATTCTGTGGTTAGTTTGTAGCACAGCCAAACTGTCAGCAGCTGCTCGCATCTCGCTGGTACGATGAGTTCTCAGGCTGGAGACGCCGCCATTGGGCCAGCAAGTTCATCACCTGTATGTTCATCGGATTCCTCTTCCCTTTCTTTTCGCTGTTCTACCTGATCGCTCCCAAGAGCCAATATGGCCTCTTCATCCGGAAACCCTTCATCAAGTTTATATGCCACACTGCTTCTTATCTGACCTTCCTCTTTCTCCTGCTGTTGGCCTCCCAACACGTGGACCGCGTGGACAACCAAGAGTCCACCAAGCAGGGTCCAGAGCCCACCACTGTGGAATGGATGATCCTACCCTGGGTTTTAGGTAATTTGTGTTTAGGGCTGAAAAATCTGTCTGATTTGAACAGTTTTTTTTATTTTTTTTTTATTAGATCCGTTGTAGATTCATTTTCTTGAATTTCTTTGTTTTACAGGATTTGTATGGGCTGAAATCAAACAAATGTGGGACGGTGGCTTTCAGGAGTACATTCATGATTGGTGGAACCTCATGGACTTTGTCATGAATTCTCTGTATCTGGCCACCATCTCATTGAAGTTCGTCACTAACTTTAAGGTAACAAATCAAAAATTAAGTACTCTTTTACACTTTTTATATAAAACCGAATTTGGCTTAATTTTACCTTTTCATTTTTAATTAACAGATTTTATGCTTTACAAACATAAACATTTCCCTGATATTTTATGTGTGAATTATTATTTGTCAAAAGAACATTCCAGGCATTGGAAAATTCCAGTTGGAACATTCATTTTAAAAAACGAATAAACAATAATATACAATACTGTTCAAAATGAGATCAGTAAGATGTTTTTGAAAGTCTCTTATCCTCACCAAGACTCCATTTATTTAATTAAAAATAGAGTAAAAACACTCACATTGTCACATATTATTGGGGCCAAGCATCTATTGTATCTGTTAGTTTTCTTCTTTTTCTTCTTCATCTTCTGCCTTCAGTCTATGGCAGCCCATAGAACCGTATGGTAAAAAGTTGTGAAATTTGGCACAATGATAGAAGACAGTCTCAACATTAACCACAGCAAAATTGGAGTCTCTAATTCAAACCATAATGTCTAAAGTTACACATATGTTTATGCTAATAACTTCTGAACTGTAAGGTTTTCCCCCTCTGATTCCTTGGCTTATGCGGAGTCAAATTTTCCAGGTCAAAAATATTTTTTTGTCAATTTAAACTTGTCCTAGAAGGTTTGTCAGATTTTTTTTAATACCAAAATTGGCTCAGATCATCTTCAGACCACACCTCAATGAAGAGGACACCATATTGAATGCAATATTATATCTTGGCAATGCTTTCGCCGGCTTTCGCGTATTCTGAGTAAACTTGGTACATGTCATCATAAGCAACACTTGAGGCTACTTGCAGTATTTTTTTGGCACAGTACCACCTACTGGTCAGGAGATATGAAAAATAGCTATTTTTGCTTTAGCTTCTGAATGGTTTGTCAAAAAAAAACAGAAAAACATTACCAAGTTTTTTGATAGACCAAATGGTTCTCAAATAATGCATCAATAAAACTGTTGGCATAATTTAGATGTGAATATTGTAATACAGTAACATGAAATCACCAAATACCAAATATTAAAGAAAAAAAACATCATTGAAAAGAAATATAGTACATTAATTTTATAAAAATAAAATTATTATATGATTATGGTCTGTGTTGACTGCAAATAATACAAGTGTACCTACTAAAGGAACAATACCAAAATTTCATTTACTGAAAAAAGTAATTTCAGCAAAAACTTTTGCATGGCAAGTAGATATCTCACCACCTACTGACCAGTTGGAAGTGCTGCTAACTAGTGCTGGGTAGCCCCGCCCAGTGTGGAATCTCACTGGATCAAAATTGTGGTCCGCATAACTGTATATTACACCATAAGCATTTTTGATTGGCTGTGATTTGCATTCAAAACATTTGGACTTTCATTGTGGACAAACAAATTACTTGTCAATGGAAAATGTATTGGTTGTGCCTGGTTAGGACAAGATATTAGTCTAGGCTTAATTGGAAAGAGGTTGACCAGAGGTTTGAAACGATGATACTGTAATTCTCAACACTTGTCTTTCTGCAGTACTCTGAGAACTATGGGTTGCGGAAGGAATGGGGGATGTGGCACCCCACCTTGGTGGGTGAGGCCTTGTTCGCCATTGCTAACATATTTAGCTCCCTACGACTGATTTCACTCTTCACAGCCAACTCGCACCTGGGCCCTCTTCAGATCTCTCTCGGTCGAATGCTGCTGGACATCCTCAAATTCCTCTTCATTTACTGCCTGGTGCTGCTCGCATTTGCAAATGGACTTAATCAACTGTATTTCTATTATGAAACTGATGATAAAAATATCACATGCAAGGGTATCCGCTGCTCAGTGCAGAACAATGCATTTACCACGTGAGCAATCTCTGATCTATAGATTTTATCTTAATTGTGCTTGTTTTGCAGTAAAATAGTGATATTATGTTTTTTGATTGTTTTTTTTCCAGCATGTTTGAGACATTGCAGTCATTGTTCTGGTCTATATTTGGTCTTGTTGCCCTGTATGTGACCAATGTTGACCCCAAACATGAATTTACCGAATTTGTTGGAGCCACAATGTTTGGGACCTACAACATCATCTCTCTGGTGGTGCTTCTTAATATGCTCATTGCTATGATGAATAATTCCTACCAACATATTGCTGTAAGTGCTGTAAATTATTTGTTTTTTGGGCACAATTAAAAAATTATAAATTTATTTACATAGGTTAAGTTTTTTATATCACTTTTTGCCTCATTAGTTCATTTTATGCCCCTTTGGTGACAAATTAATTACAAATATTCTTTTAGTGTACTGTTTAATTGGCATATTCAGCTCTTCTCTTTGGTTGTTCCTCAGGATCATGCTGATATTGAGTGGAAGTTTGCCAGAACGAAACTTTGGATGAGCTACTTTGAGGAGGGCGGCACGTTGCCTTCTCCTTTCAACATCGTTCCAAGTCCAAAATCAGCGTGGTACCTCATCAGATGGATCAAGACCTACTTCTTCAATGTTAAACACAGAAAAAGAACAGAGACGTTTGGATCACTTGGGGTAAAAAGCCATTTGCTCTCCTCTTCTGTTCATAATAAATATATAAAAAAATAATTATGTCATCATTTATTAACCCTCATGTTTCTGAAGTGTTTTTTCTTCAACAAAAGATGATTTTTATAGGAATGTTCACGCTGCTCTTTTCCAGACAGATGGTGATTTATATTGTCAGTATACAGAAAGAACCAAACATCAGAGTCCACATCTTGTTAAGTCTTACAATTGCTCTGTATGACGAGTAATCTTTAAAATGTTCAAATGAGGCTAAATGATTCAGTGAACAAAATGATCGGAGCCGCTGAGGTTTACACTACCTTGTAATATAGCAAAGTAGGCATCATGAAAAATCAATACAATTGAGCTATTCTCTTTTTTTTCTCAGATGCGTGCTGCCGAAAATGTCCGCACAAACCGCCAGTACCAGGTAATGGTGTCTCTTTCAAAGCAACCGATCATTAAATCTGTCTACAAAGTGCATCAGATCATAGATGAAAGGTTGCAGCTCTGCACAATCTCTTATTTCATACACTGTAAATCAACTCAAGTCTTTCTGAATTTAGACATTAATCTCCCCTTCAAATACAATTGAATTCTTCTGAAAGACTCTGTGGGCTGCTTGTTTGGTCTAATCTTTTCCCGGTTCATAATCAAATTAATTTAATTTTTTTTAGGAGGTACTCAGAAACTTGGTTAAACGGTATGTGGCAGCAATGATTAGGGATGCCAAAAAAGAAGAGGGATTAACTGAGGAGAACTTTAAGGTAAAGTGTGCTTTTTAATATTATTATAGTACTAATATTTTGAATTAACTTTTATTTTTTGCATTTCCTGTTTTCACTTTAGTTTAACATTTAGTAATTTTTGTTATGTGCTTTTGTCAATTTTATTATTATTTTTATTTATAATATTTATTTTTAGCTTTAATTTATTTTTATTTCTTTAATATGTTATTACTTTATTTTAGTTTTTGTAATTTTACTCATTAAACTTAAACTTACTTCACTTGTTGCCAAGCCAAAGCTTATCATTTCCATTTCAACATTTTCTATATAAATGTATATGATTATATATGTGACCCTGGAGGACAAAACCAGTCATAAGTAGCACGGGTATATTCAATAGCCAACAAAATGGGTCAGAATTACAGATGTCAAAAATCATTAGGATAATAAGTAAAGATCATGTTTCATGAAGATATTTTGTAAATTTCCTACTGTAAATATATCAAAACTAATTTTTTATTAGTAATATGCATTGCTAAGAACTTCATTTGGACAACTTTAAAGGCGATTTTCTCAATATTTAGATTTTTTTGCACCCTCAGATTCCAGATTTTCAAATAGTTGTATCTCAGCCAAGTATTATCCTATCCTAACACACCATAGATCATAGATAGCTTATTTATGCAGCTTTCAGATGATGTATAAATCTAAATTTAAAAAAATTGACCCTTATGACTGTTTTGTGGTCCAGGGTCACATATATAGCTTTATTACAATTAACACATTATTTTCTAATTTTTAGTTTACAATAAGAACACTGCTTATTATACAGCTACTTATCAAAGAAAAAAAGAGTTATTACATTATAGTTTACTGAGCAATGTGGGATTATTATTACCATAGGAACTTAAACAGGACATCTCAAGCTTCCGTTACGAGGTGATGGGAATGGTGAACGGCACTAAGACTGGTGTGTCAAACTCAAAAGGGAACACAGGGGCTTCAAACCTAGTGTATGCTGATAACCCTCTGAAGAGCAATTCCACTTCAGCTGGAAGTCAACTAAAAGGCAAAATGAGACTGCAGAACATCGCCACCGCTGTGATCCAGGAGGGCGGACCCAAAGCCAACCCCTGGAAGCCTGGCAGCTTTAGCAGCCTAGCGGATGGTTTCATCTCAAAAAAGACTGTTAGCAATCAAATGAACTGCAAAGAGCCAAACAACCCAGGAGAGATTTACTCTGTGTCAGAAGAAGCTGGTGAATCTGAGAGTGAAGAACAGGATGATGACAAACAGGGAGAAAACGAGAACCAAAACAATGAAACGGAGAAGGACGGAATGAATGAGACTTTGAAAGAGGATGAAGAAATGTTATATATGCGTTATATGTGTGCTGAAGAGATGAAGGAGGAAAACTAATATGAAGGAAGCAGATTATAATGGCATTCACACTTTGAAAAAGTGACGATCAGATTCCGAATGCTGCAAAAGAAAGAGAAAGATGCTGTTCTCATGAACTCTCTCTTTATCCCAGAAGCAGCTGTGGTGAAGGTCCAGTGCAGGGTGCTGCGTCTGTATGATCTGAACATCAAGTGTTGTTCTGGAGTCTCAGGGATGATTGCCACTTTTAGGAGAATATGGGGTCCAACGTTGTCATTCACTGTGATTTACACTCTCAAGTGTGTAAATGCTCCTGTAGTTTATCACTGCTCTGCTCCTCTTTCTGCTGAATCATATATGAAGGAGCAATAGCCGACCCCTTGCTATTCTAGACTTTTCATTCTGCCTTACTCTGTTAGATTTAGCATTTTATGCTATCTGTGGTTCCAACGTTAAGAGATGTCATTACTGCACTCTCAGAAATAAAGGTACAAAAGCTGTCACTGGTGCAGTACCTTTTCAAAAGGTACACTTTTGTACCTATTAGGTTCAATTATGTACACTTTAAGTACTAATGTGTACCTTTAAGGTACCAAAATGGATCCTTTAGGTACAAACATGTACCTTTTGAAAAGGTACCGCCCCAGTGACAGCTTTTGTACCTTTATTTCTGAGAGTGTGTCATGCAACCTAATTTCTTTAATAAAGGTTTCTATGCAAATATTTACAACTTTTTACCTTTTTAGTCACGTTTTGCATTGAGCAAGAGGCAGTTGTATAAAAGAAGGAAGCGGTTGAAGGGTGTCTTTTTTATAAACATGGATTAAAGTCCAAAGTAAACACTACAAATCAAAGTCAGTATGGTACAATGTACTTTGTAGTCATGTCTGTTTCCTCCTCCTCATTTGTATTCATCTTAAAGAACAAGGAGAACATGGTATTATACAGTTTGCACAGTACATAGTCCTTTATGCTTCTAAATGTCTTATTCCATCTATCCTTGTTGTTTCCATAACAGATTATTGCCTCGTATTACAGGTCATGAATAAATGCACAAATATAAATAAATAGATATATGCTGTACTATGACTCAGTATATATTTTCATATCCTGAAGTGGAAAAAATAAAATCTTACACTGCATTCAAACAGCACAGTAAGAGAGCTTGAGGTTATAAACGTTATATTGCATTTAATGTAAGTGATTCATTTTGTGATTAATTTTATTTTGACCCATGGCATGCCGTATTTTAACCAGCAACAGGTTATCTACTGATGTAAATGGAGGATCTGTAATGGTAATACTGTAAATAGGCTCAGACTCCTGCAGTGCTGCACAGATTGATGGGGTGGGAACGTTAAACTGTGGGCAGATTTCACCATCTAATTTGATTCACATTCTCCGTCCTTCACCGGGATACAAAGGCCTATCTATAATTTATTTGAATTAGCACCCTGGAGAGTCCAGTGTGCAGCCCAAGGGCACTTGAATGAAGTTTAAAAGAGCAGCGAGTCATTTGCACTGCGGAGAGGGGCAATGCACTGACACGCTATGCTTTGTGAATGCTAAAATCCAGAACTACTGATCTGACCTCACAGGGATTTTCAACATTTTCTGACACAAATTTGGCAATGATCTGATGAATCTCGTTTATTAAATTTCAGTGCTACAATTCCCTGGAATTAACGAGTCCATTCCGTTTGTTTGTGTGGGTGTTGCACATTGTAAATAGCTAATCTGGTACTGGTATTTTAATCTATAGACTACTGAACATGACTACTAATCAGTATCTTCTAGAAAACAATCTTAATTACTCTGTAGACCTTTGTTCAGCTAGCCACTTCTTGTCAGAACTCAGGAATGTATCTTTATCATAAATGCATCTCTCTGAGATGTTGTCAAATCTAAAGTTACTGTAAAAGAAATCTGCTTAGTGACCCTAGTGGACTTTTTATGGGACTTTGTTAATGTTAAATACAATCACGTCTTACAGACACGCCTGTTCTGCAGCCTTCTCTTAAACACAGAACCAGGAAACTAGTGTGGTGTTGAGCTGTCTTTCTTCATCTACATGTATTAAAATGGCAGAAGCTAGACTTTATGTGAGCCGGGAACAGTTCAGCTGTTCGATCTGTCTGGAACTACTGAACGATCCAGTGACAATCCCCTGTGGACACAGTTACTGTATGGACTGTATTAGACGCCACTGGGATGCAAATGCTCATGGGAGACAATACAACTGTCCTCAGTGCAGACAGACCTTCACTCCAATACCCGTTTTAGGGAAAAATGTGGTGGTTGCTGAAATGGTGGAGAAACTGAAGAGGACAGAACTCCAGCCTGCTCCCCTGCCTGCTCAAGTTTCTCACACTGAAGCTGGACCTGGAGATGTGGAGTGTGATGTCTGTACTGGCAGAAAATATAAAGCCATCAAATCCTGTCTGGTGTGTCTGAACTCTCTCTGTCAAAGTCACTTTCAACAACATGAGAATGTCTTCAAAGGTGAGAGACACTGTTTGATTGATGCTACTGAGCAACTAGAGGAGATGATCTGTCCAATACACAATGAGCTTTTGGAGATTTTCTGTCATACTGACCAGATGAGTATTTGTAAGCGGTGTACGATGGGTAACCACAAAAACCATGATGTGACATCAGCAGCAGAGAGACTGAATCAGGTACAGTATGAATTAGAAACAATACTGCAACTAAGCAAATGCTTGGCCATTGCATGCATGTACATGCTTTCGGTTTTGAATTGCTTGCCAACCCATTTCAACATAGTTGATCATCCACTGAAGAACCTAATAACCAAATGAAATCCCTCTGACCAAGCACTAATGCGTAAAGTATAATTATGGTTAGCAAACAGTACATTACAAATGTTTTGCCTTGTGTAATAGTATGCATTTTTTTTTAATTTTCACAAATCCAAAAGATACAGTTAAAGGGTTAGTTCACCCAAAAATGAAAATTCTGTCATTAATTACTCACCCTCATATTCTAATAGTTTCGTATCATTATAGTTGAACCACTGATGTCACATGGACTATTTTAACTATGTTCTTCACTACCTTTCTGGGCCTTGAACATGTCAGTTGCGTTGATGCAGGGTCAGAAAGCTCTCAGATTTCATCAAAGCTATCTTAATTTGTGTTCCGAAGATGAACGAAGGTATTGCAGGTTTGGAACGAAATGAGGGTGAGTAATTAATGACAGAATTTTTGGGTGAACTATCCCTATCTTAGTCAGGTTATCACCATATTTAATTTTTGACAGGTTTGATAGCAAGGATGTAAGGGGATAGATAGATATACAGTATGATAATTTTGCTGTGTCAATTTAAAAAAACTAACAAAAATACATGCCTTTTTGGTACATACATCATACCCAGTTATAAAAAAATATTTTACTGTATGCATAGTGCAATAAGAAACATAATGTGATACACAAAAGTTGGAAACTTGGGAACATTTTATGGAAAAGAAGAATTTTAGGTTACACTTTATTTTGATAGTCCACTTTAGACATTCTACTAACTTTGCAACTACATGTCAACTAATTCTCATTAATTTGCAACTACATGTCTACTAACTCTCAGCGTAGACTGTTAGGTTAGGTTAGTAGAATAAGTTGACATATACTTGCGAAGTTTCTCATAGTCAGTATGTTGTATGTTGTGGACCCATCAAAATAAAGTGTTAGAAGATATTAAGCAGACAGTCTACTAATACTCTAATGACTGCTAGTTGACATGTAGTTGCAAAGTTACTACTGTTAGTAGAATGTCTAAAGTGGACTATTGAAATAAAGTGTTACCGACTTTATATTAAATCCTAAACAAATATCAAATCTATTAAAATGTAAGAAAAAGATACAGTGATTGAAATACAACACAACACTGTCAATGTGCTATAGGTAAACAAGAGAGTTTAGTTTGACGAGTCAAACTAATTGTTTTGTAGGTTAGTGTGGAGGTGATGAGGATGATTTTTCTATGCATGCTCTTTTTCCCCCCAGAGTTCTTCATCTTTTTCGGTTCCTCCTGAACCTTTCAGCTTTGATGTTGTTTCTCGTTCTGATTATGGGAGAAAATCTTTCTCTAAAAGGCTAAAGAAAAAAATTGACAATTTCCTTAATTCGGAGGTAGTGGTTGTATCTGGCTTGGGTAGGTTGCATTCCTTCAGGAATGAAGCATGTAAATAAATACTACTTTATGTGAATATTAAATACAAAGGGTTACATTAAATATGTTATTTTTTTCATAGTAATGCACTGCAAATTTCCTACCGATGGACCCAAGAACAGGAATCAGATCCTACAATGTATGTCACTCCACATACCCTCAAACATGCACACATATGACATGACTTTCCACTGACTTCTACTGTTTACTAGGCGTGAAACAGAAGTTGTGATAGTGTTTTCTTCATATTGTTACGTACATGAGCGTAAAACGGCTTCTTGAACAAGAAAAAAATGTAGGGCAGGACTTAATTTTGTCCATCAGGAATTGATTGGATCATTGTGGTTTGCTATTGCGCAGTTTCATGTGAATGACAGATTGTCCCGCCCTCACGCCATAAACACGTCATCAGAGAAGAGGAAAGATGTTGTAAGAGAGAGGGGATGTTATTTTGAAAGATTTCGAAAAATTTAAGAAAACTAATGTTAAAAAAAGTAAAGATTTTGAGGGCACATTAATTTTACAAAAATAATGATGTGCACAGATAATTTGTATATATACCGCAATATTAAAAAAAAAAAAAATTGTCAATTTTGATTTCATGGTGGCTTTAAATAGCATTTAATATTGTATTGTATCTCCCTTAGATTCACAAAAGCTCTCAATGGATTCAAACACAATGAATGAAACACTCCTACTGTCTGGAGGGAACAGAGTGGCAACAAACACTGGTAAAGTCCAGCTATATCCCGAACATCCAGACAGATTTGATTGTTGGCCTCAGGTCCTGTGTATAGAGAGAGTGTGTGGACGAGCCTACTGGGAGTTTGAGTGGAGTGGAAGAGCTGGAGTGGGAGTATCTTTGGCCTATAAGAGCATTTGCAGGAAGGGAAATGGTGACGAGAGTAAATTTGGATGTAATGATCATTCTATGAATTTGTACTGTTCTCCTTCCAAATACAGATTCTGGGACAGTAACAAAAAGACTAAACTATATGTAAACGTTTCTAAATTAAAGACTTCTAGATTGGCAGTGTATGTGGATTACAGTGCTGGAATTGTGTGCTTCTTCAGCATCTCTGACAAAATGAAACTCATCTACATAGTCCAGACCACATTCACTCAGCCCATCTATCCTGGGTTTAGGGTTTATTGTGGATCATCAGTGAAACTGTGTGATCCAGCAATGAACTGTACATGATTTTGTTATGGTATTATTTTCCTGTCAATATATCTGTACTATAGTTTAGTTAAAAAAAGAATAACAGACAAAAAGAAAAATGTAGATTACATTAATATATACTGCCATTAAAAAGTTTGGGATCAGTAAAAATCAGTTTTTTTTAAAGACATTTCTTTCGCTCATCAAGGCTGCATTTATTTAATCAAAAATACAGAAAAAAAGTAATATTGTGAAATATTACAATTTAAAATAACTGTTGTGTAAATATAAATATATATTAAAATGTAATTTATTCCAGTGATGCAAAGATTAATTTTCATCAGCCATTACCCTAGTCGTCAGTGTCACATGATCCTTCAGAAATCATTGCTGATTTATTACCAATGATGGAAACAGTTGTGCTGCTTAATATTTTTTGGAACTTGTCATATTTTTTTTCAGGATTTTTGGATGAATAAAAAGTTAAAAAGGACAGCATTTTTTAAAAATATAAATATTTTGTAAAATAATATACACTACCGTTCAAAAGTTTGGCGTCAGTATTTTTTTCTTTTGTTTTTTGAAAGAAATCAATGCTTTTTTTCAGCAAGAACATATTAAATTGATTAAAAAAAAATGATAGTAAAGACATCATTAGAAAATATTTCTATTTTGAATAAATGCTTTTCTTTTAAACTTTTAATTCATCAAAGAATCCTGCAAAAATTATCACAGTATCATAGGTTCCAAAATAAATAAATATATTAAATTAATACATTTAAAAAAGAGCAGCTCAACTGTTACTAACATTGATAATAAATCAGCACATTAGAATGATTTTTAAGGATCATGTGACACTGAAGACTAGAGTAATGGCTGAAGGAAAATCCAGCTTTGCATCACAGAAATATATATATACAGGTGCATCTCAATAAATTAGAATGTCGTGGAAAAGTTCATTTATTTCAGTAATTCAACTCAAATTGTGAAACTCGTGTATTAAATAAATTCAATGCACACAGACTGAAGTAGTTTAAGTCTTTGGTTCTTTTAATTGTGATGATTTAGGCTCACATTTAACAAAAACCCACCAATTCACTATCTCAACAAATTAGAATACTTCATAAGACCAATAAAAAAAAACATTTTTAGTGAATTGTTGGCCTTCTGGAAAGTATGTTCATTTACTGTATATGTACTCAATACTTGGTAGGGGCTCCTTTTGCTTTAATTACTGCCTCAATTCGGCGTGGCATGGAGGTGATCAGTTTGTGGCACTGCTGAGGTGGTATGGAAGCCCAGGTTTCTTTGACAGTGGCCTTCAGCTCATCTGCATTGTTGGGTCTGGTGACTCTCATCTTCCTCTTGACAATACCACATAGATTCTCTATGGGGTTCAGGTCTGGCGAGTTTGCTGGCCAATCAAGCACAGTAAACACCATGGTCATTGAACCAGCTTTTGGTACCTTTGGCAGTGTGGGCAGGTGCCAAGTCCTGCTGGAAAATGAAATCAGCATCTCCATAAAGCTTGGCAGCAGAAGGAAGCATGAAGTGCTCTAAAAATTTCCTGGTAGATGGCTGCGTTGACTGTGGACTTCAGAAAACACAGTGGACCAACACCAGCAGATGACATGGCAGCCCAAATCATCACTGACTGTGGAAACTTCACACTGGACTTCAAGCAACATGGATTCTGTGCCTCTCCACTCTTCCTCCAGACTCTGGGACCTTGATTTCCAAATGAAATGCAAAATTTACTTTCATCTGAAAAGAGGACTTTGGACCACTGAGCAACAGTCCAGTTATTTTTCTCCACAGCCCAGGTAAGATGCTTCTGACGTTGTCTCTGGTTCAGAAGTGGCTTGGTAGCCATTTTCCTGAAGACGTCTGAGCGTGGTGACTCTTGATGCACTGACTCCAGCTTCAGTCCACTCCTTGTGAAGCTCTCCCAAGTGTTTGAATCAGCTTTGCTTGACAGTATTCTCAAGCTTGCGGTTATCCCTGTTGCTTGTGCACCTTTTCCTACCCAAATTCTTCCTTCCAGAGAACTTTGCATTTAATATGCTTTGATACAGCACTCTGTAAACAGCCACACCTTTCAGTAATGACCTTCTGTGACTTACCCTCTTTGTGGAGGGTGTCAATGTTCGTCTTCTGGATCATTGCCAAGTCAGCAGTCTTCTCCATTATTGTGGTTTCAAAGAACAAGCGATACCCGGAATTTATACTGTATGGATGGTCATTAATTGAAACTCAAATGTGAATATATTTTGAGATACTGATTTTTGACTTTCATGAGCTGTAAACTCTAATCATCAAAATTAAAACAAAAAAACTTTTTAAATGTTTTACTTTACATGCAGTGAATCTAAAATATATGAAAGTTTCACTTTTTAAAATAACTTACAAGAAAAAATGAACTTTTTCACGACATTCTAATTTATTGAGATGCACCTGTATATACGTATATAAAGTGTTAATAGTTAAAAGACACTTTTTTATGTATTTCTATAATTGCTACAGTATCACTGTGTTAGCAGCATGTTAACAAACTGAAATCAATTGTGAGTAGAGACTTATATGCACTTTGCATGATGAAAAGTTTGTGTGATGCACATTGTATGTTCCAAATCGGATATGAGGTTTCATTTCAGGGAAGGCAATAAGTGCCTTAGAATTAGAATAATTGTGTAAATAATACGTAGAGTAAAAATACTCATTATAGGCTATCTGTAAAAACAGACTGGACTGGGGCAAAATTTAAACAACCTAGTGAAATCAAATGTATCTTAAGAAAAGCTAAATGTATATTGCATTAAATAATAATAAAAAGTTCTGGGAAAGTCATAACATTGTTCACTTTGTGTGTCTTACTGTCTTTCAATAACTTTTAAATTTATCCCAGGTCCCTTCTATGTGACCCATAACATCAATAACGCATGCACATAATAAACAAATACTCACAGCTAAGTTATTTTTCGTTCTTTAGTTTTCGAAGTGATTATTTTTCTACAGGTTATATTGAAATTGGCGACAAGTAAGTCCGTATGAGTCACTGAATCATACACTGAACTGACACACAGAGATCATCATTCGTGCTGCATTTAATCCCGCTTTGGTGTCGTTTGGAACTAACTGGCAAATAGAAACAAGCGACATACATTTATAAAATACATTTACAACACACATTTATAAAATACATTTACAACATCAAACTTCTTGTTTGTGTAATATTGCATAAATTTAGCTCATGACAGTGGTTCTTTTAATTCATGTTACAATTCTGATACTTACAATGCCAAATTAAAGGTGCCATAGAATGGAAAACTGTCTTTACCTTGGCATAGTTGAATAATAAGAGTTCTGTACATGGAAATGACATACAGTGAGCCTCAAACACCATTGTTTCCTCCGTCCTATGTAAATCTCGTGAATAAAAAAGACCACTAAAAAATAGGCGAATCAGAACATAATGCTGACTGTGATGTAACAGTCAGGATCACTAATAGTTACGCCCCCAATATTTGCATATATCCACCCATTTTCATAGGCCACTCGAACCTGCACAGCCGAATCATCAGAAGTTCTGCAGGTATTGTGAAGAAATAAGCGAGGACAACAGCGAAAATGGCAGATCATGGAAATAAATGTTATGTTCCAGGCTGTGCAGGGCATGTGAAGTGCAGGGATGGGTTGGTGTCTGTATTCAGAAAGGCACGGAAAGCAAATAACACGTTCTAATAAAATAATGTGAGCCACTAAAGGGACATGGTTAGCTCCTTGCTAGCGGTAGCCTGTTACATTATAGTACATAAGATTTCACTTACCACATAAACAGAGTAAGGAGAGATGACTGAGGATGATGGCGAATGATTTACAGATCCTGAGCACCACTGACAAGCATCTGATCTTGTAAAATGTGTGGTAAGTACTGCCGCTCCATAGTATAAACAGAGTTTGTGCAATCGCGAATCTCGAAAGCGAAAGTGAAAGTGAAAGTAAAAAGCGATCGTGCATTTGAAAGCAATTTCAGTGCCCCGCATATTAATAGCGGCTCCCTGATGCCCGCATTTTATATACAGTATAATTACCCAACGATATAACTGCGCGAGAAAGTATTGAAATATATATTTTCCCTGTGTTTCCTTCCTGTGAGCTACTGAAATGAGCCGCACTATGAAACAGCCAATCAGAGCAGAGCTCAACATTGAGCCGCACTAAAAAACAGCCAATCAGAGCAGAGCTCAACATTATTATTCATGACCCTTCCAAATAAGCCAATAACAGGCCGTTTCATTCTGGGGAGAAATCCTAGGGTTGTAAATGCACATGTAAAACTGTTTCTGGAGAATTTTTGCACTTACCTAAGCCACATACCTTCTATGTAGATATCAGAGAACAATTTAAAATATTGTATCAATGCATTCTATGGCACCTTTAATGTTAATCCAAGAAATTAAATCAGAGAAAATCACTCACAGCTCTTTACTGAACTACTTTGTAGTTTAACAAGAATTAATCTATATTTAATTTATACAGTGAAGACTATGCAATGCTATTTTATATTTGATTATTTGGTTTCTGTACCTGGACACCTAAAAACGTAAACATTGTGTAAATAGCACAAATAAATATATAGAACAAACATATATTAAACTATTTCAAACAGGGCCCACAGGTACAACCTGCACCAGGGCCCCGCAAACCCCAGCTACAGCCCTGGGGAGCAGTGACAGATCAGTCAACTGTCCCAAGCATCTTTCACACAGTCAATGTTGACTTTCTCAGGCCAACATAACTAGCTAATAACTTCAGTAACATTAGTGTGCGGATCAATGAATGCAGGAGAAGGGGAGAGATAACACAGATATGTGTGTGTCTGTGTACAGCAGTTAAACTGAATACAATGTTTATATCTCTGAGTTAGATGATTAACACAGTAGAAAATTAGTCCAGTCTCCCCAGCTGTAAATTTAATTGGCTGTCTTGTGTTGCTTATAATAAATTGACATGTTGATATCACATAATTAGTCTTTCAGAATGCTGTCAGTTACATGTAGATGCATACTGTACACATTAGTGAGTGGTGCTTATGGGGTGTCACTTTGGGACAGGTGAGGGAGGGAAAAATCACAGTATGCTCATTACAAAAAACTAGACTACACCACTGTTCATCAGATCTCACAAACATTGCAGCGTCGCGATTAGGGCACTAGTTTAGAGCACTGACACCCTGTGGTGAAACAATCATGTATGATTACCAGACACCGCTTTCTCAGATCGTTTTATGTTGGATTAAAACTTCACCTTCCGTTGAGTTTGGAAAATTCTGTACACAGTAATCATCAGAATATGTCTTCTCCTGAAAATATCTGGATTTTGAAATCATCCCGCGAACTCTCATTTTATTAGGCGTTTAAGTCAACTAAATGATAGTACACTGAAAATATACATAACCGGAAATAACTGAGCCGTAATATTTCAAAACGGAAAGTGCGTCACGAGGCTCAGTGCAAGTAGTCCATTCATCCATCTTGTAAAACACTGTTTGCCCTTGTTGTACCCCATTGCCTATCTCTGTGTATTTTGGCAAGTCTTCAAATTTTGCTTGCACTTCTTTAAAGAAAAATGAATCCATGGTGTAAACACCCTCCGGATCAGCCTGCTGCAGTAGCCACGCCCCCAACTCTCGCTATTGGCTGCAAATATGCAAATACATAGGTTGACAGACAGGCAGGTGGGACATCCTATCATTGCATTTGATCCTAAGCCTTCCACAGAAGAAATATATTTATATATTTAGACCACTCGAATTACTGATTTCTGTCATTATTAAAACATCAACAACAACAAAAAACTCTCCTTACTATTACAGGACGCTGATCTGCAGCAAAAGGAAATTCAATTGTTGTTATTTGTGTACTGCTAGGACTCCACCACTAGAGGTAGATGCACACACAGGGTTAAAACAGACATAAATTAATGATCATAGTTCTTAAACCTGTGTTTTCTGACACTGATTCAAATCCCTTCCCACTATTATTCCCATCATCTGTTCACTTTTTCCACCACTCACCTTTTCATGCCAGACAGCATGAGATAAATGCAGATGAGATTCTTGGGAGCTTTTAAAACAGTCCCATCTGGCTTTGACTTGTCCAAAGGACTGCCTGAGACCTGAACCACGAGCTCCAGCTTAAAACCATCAGAATCCAGATATGGACAGCAGCCCGATGATAAAGAAACTGGCAGGAGATTGAACAGTTAGTTATCCTTTCATCTGATTCCACCAGTAGCTTTCTAATGAACATCCTGTTTCTGAGGACAAACCAACAGAGCACCTGAGAAAGTGATGGTGTAATAAAGCTTTGTTCTGTCACTTATAAAGGTTTATACTGAGGTGTATTGATACATTTTTTTTTTTTTAATGTTTGCAGAATATGTGCATAAATGCACCTAAATCATCCGGCATAAATTGTGGATATTTTATATGTAATGCACCTAAACATTTCCAGATGTCATACCATTGTAAGGGCCTCCGATTCTCTTCTTTCTGTCTCTGTAAATGTAGAAGGTCCTTCTTAGGCGTGCAGGGTTCTCACGGAGGGGGCGGATCCATAGGAAGCAGGTTGATTCTCTCTCTGTATTAATCTCCGTCAGTGTGTCATTGTGTGTGTTTGAGACAGAAAGAGAAGGGGAGGGCTGCTATAAAGGCCGGTTCCCTGTTGCTCGCTCCCATTCCTTCTGTTTTTTTCAGTGGGTTTGATCTGCAGGGGATACTCCAATATGATACTCCTGTTTACGGCCACCTTTACCATCCTGGCGCTGTCCTCCCTGGACCAGGTGGAGTCTTCTGCGTATGACAAGATAGTCATACACAGTCGCATCAGGGCTAAGAAGGAAGGGTAAGGGTTGATTGTTTTAATGGTTCACCATTGCCGGCTGGGAAAAGGTGGTCAGTTTTGTTAATACTGTTAATGGTAAATGTAAAATTACATATTAATAGTCTGGGATTTTTTTGTTGAATGCTATTTAAAACTTTAAAATTAAACAAAAAAAGTTACAATACATGAAATGATTTTGCACCGTATCTTGGACACTAATTTGTATAAAAATGAGTGAAATGTACCATTAGAACTTGTGTTCAAATCATCCTGATATATTTTTTGCCTTTCACTCAGATTATGTAGATATGTAATATTTATAATGAAAAATTGTATGAAATTGTAAAATTAGATTAAAATGTATTAAATAAAAAAAGAGAAAATACAAAACTGACATTTTCACAAGTCTCAAACTCCCACTGTATTTCATATTAAGTCTTATATTTGTCTTATAAATAGTATAAATCTATGTTCATAAGTAATATCTACATAAATAAAAGTATTTTATTGAATAAAAACATGTGAAAAACATGTATTTGAAGCTGAAGCTATATATATATATATATATATTAAATATACACATATCTATTTTAAAACGTTAGAAATCTGTGTCAACGTAATTTAATAATGCTGAATATTCTAATCTTTTTTATTTATTAACCATACATTTCTAAAACATAAATGGACTAAAAAGCAATTTTCACTTCGTTCAGTCAGCTATTTAAAGCAATTTGTCAGAACTTCTGTATAATCACCTGCCTAATTGAACACCCTGTGTCCTGTAAGTCTGTCATGTATGCAGTTATCAAGCATCCCCAGAGGGTTTGTTGTAATGCATATACTCCCTCCACTCTCTTTTCCAGGCCCAATGTGTGCGCTTTACAGCAGGTCATGGGGACCAAGAAAAAGTACTTCAGCACATGCAGGAACTGGTATAAAAAATCCATCTGTGGCAAAAAGGCGTAAGTTATCCATCGCTTTTCACTCTGATCCTCTCTGCTTTAGCGGGGTTTCTGCCCACGGTCTTATTAGAGGTCAGGGGTCACCGGGACCAGCACCTGTAGCTCTGAAGGTGACAGTGGGTCATATAAGTGATGGATTACATTGGTTAGGCTTGTTCAGTGCTGTAGGGTGTGTTCAGGGAAAGTGAATGAAGCAGAAGCATTTGAAGCTGTTTTGTACTCTTCATTCAGATCAGTTTTGTTCTTTGTATTGTATTAGTAATGATTCAAGACAGTTGGATTTTTGCCAAAACAAGCTGGTCCAGAGCATAAATACTCCCTAGAGCAATAAGATTTATGATACAAAAACACATTACACTTTGGAGCTCTTCTCCCAGCTCGCAGCAGGATGAAACAACAGTTGTCAGCCGCGTGCATCTTACTGTACTTGTTTATGGCAGATAAACCGCAGCTCATGTGCGCTGACTATGACATGTTTATTGTCGCTCCACTGGCTTCTCTCTCTGTTTTCTTCACAAATGCCACACTAATTTACTGCATGTCCACTGAGAGGATGATGTAAGTGTGTTTTTGGGCTCTGTGAGACTGTGATGGAGGCCTCAGGGACTGGGGACTAGTAATTGGCAGGCAAAACTTTTCAGGCTCAACTCAGCCTTTCCACTGGCAGAGACCTGTTGTGTGTGAAAGAAAAGAGAAAAACCTTTGGCCTCAGGAAATGTCTGTGTTGGGTTGTGCCGTTTTTTTTCTGTCATTCTCTTTTTTGATCTTAGATATCTCCATATGTTCATTTTCCATGTTTTATGAGGACATTCCATAGACGTAATAGTTTTTATACTGTACAAATTGTATTTTATTTTCCCTTTACCCTAACACTACCCCTAAATCTACCCCTCACACAAAACTTTCTGCATTTTTGGATTTTCAAAAAAATAAATAATAAATAAATAAATAATAATTATGAATGATTTATAAGCTGTTTTCCTCATGGGACAAAAAAAATGTCCCCTTAAGGTCTGCTGGTATTACTATCCTTGTAAACCACATTTGGTTCCCATAATATAGGGAATACCAGGCACACACACACACACACAATGATACTTTTTTATGTTTTTGAAAGAGGTCTCTTATGCTCACCAAGGCTGCATTAAAAAATAAACAGTAATATTTTGAAATACGATTACAATTTAAAAGAGCTGTTTTTTATTTTAATATATTTTAAAATGTAATTTATTCCTGTGATGGAAAAGCTGATTTTTTTAGTGAACGTTCAGTGAATTCTTCAGTATCTTTCTAACATGCTGATTTAATTGTGATCAGTTATTGGTGCTCAATAATTAATAATGGATCTTATTATCTGTGTTGAAATTAGTTTTTGCTGCTTAGTATTTTCGTGTAAACAGTGATATATTTTTTCGAAATTTGAAATAGAACAATTTGTAATATTATACATTTCTGTCACTTTTGATGAATTTAATGTGTCCTAGCTGAATAAAAGTATTTTTATTAATTTTATTTTCTTACATTTTTTTCTTACCCCAAACTTTTGAATGGTAGTGTGTCACGGTTTCTACATATTAAGCAGCAAAAAGGTTTTCAAATAGAAAAAAATAGATATTAATTTATAATACATTTTATATAAATCATATATGCAAAATATGTTTAATATATTATCTAATCAATGCATTCATATATTTTAGATGTGGTTTAATTGACCAGTTGTACTATTGAACAATTAACTGTCATTTTTGTGGCCACTGTGTTTAGGACAATTGTATGGGTGTTGTCTCAACGTGTTTGGTTGTGTGTGTGTGTGTGTGTGTGTGTGTGTGTGTGTGTGTGTGTGCATGCGTGCGTGCTTGCGTGTGTGTTTAATCGTGCAGCAGCATGTCCAAACACCTAAAGGATCGATTCTTCTTCATACTTGTAGTCTTTAGACATACATTGATTTTGGAAGAGAGAAGCCAAATAAAATATTCTCAGCTCCTTTTTTAAGCTTTAAATTATTTCATAACTGTTGCCCTCAGTTTAGCCTTCTCATGAGAGACTTATAGAGAATTATAAAGAATTACAATGAGTCTCCTGCGAACTTTAACCAATCTCCTGTGAGATTTATGATACAGCCAATTGTCATCCTTTTTCTCACCTGCAGCGTTGTTTTCTCCTGGATTTCTTACAACATATATGGCTGCAGCCATTCTGGTCACTGTAGGAAACATATGAAAGCAATTTTGAATGTGTCTACTGGGAGGTCAATAATAAAAGCACTAAACACCCCTGCCTGGCGTCTCCCCCCAGTTCCCCTGACTAAACTCTGGGCAGCTGTAGGTCCAGAGCTGCCCAGCTTGCTGTCTCTCCTCTGGTCACACTGGGGAAATTTGAGTCAGGCTTTTCTCAGGGGTCCTGCTGGCTTCCTTTTTCCTTCCTTCACCAACACTGGGAACATTGTTCAGTGTCAGGGAATGAACTCCTCCACAGCTGCAATATCTGTGCCTCCAGACGCTATCATGATGATAAAAAAGAGAAATAGAGCAATTGAATCTGTGCAGTGTCAGGTGCGTGCTTCCAACCATATCGCTGTCTGACAAAAAGCAGGCCTACAGGGCATGATAATTCTCAAAGCCACAGATCTCTCACTAAAACCAGTGAGGAACGACATTAGTCATGGGAGAATTTTATTCACGCCATCTGCAGACAGCTGTTAGAAAGCTTTTTAGTGCATTAGAACAGCTTTTAGGCTACTAGCCAACATTCAAATTACTGTGTTTACTCTTAATAAATATCTAAAATTATCTTAAACAAGATTTAAATGTAAATAAAATAAAAATCGTTTATACAAATTAAGATATTTAGCATGCAACGGAGATTTTGTTTTCTTTACCAGTCTTTTCCCACATACTCAATTTTTGGAAGTATTACTGTACTTTACTTTTACATGACATTTCACTTCAACATCTCTAGACATCATTGAGATTAAATGAAGTGCAAATTGAGATATTTTGAAAGTATCTGGCTTCCATTTTTAATCTAATAATTTTATTTTTCATGAGGAAAAGCATCCAAATCTTTCTCCTCTGAAGTTTCAGGAGAGATCTCTCCTGGGCTCAGATTTGCCACGTGTTAAGACATTTCAGTTTAAACTTGTACTTGAACAAGAATTTGCAAGAATTTTTGATCATTTTAAATGCCTATCTACTTTCTCATTTGTATCAGATTTTACATTCCTTAAGGGATTTAATGAGAAACATCTAAAGCAAAGTTGATACTTGCATGAAATGTAACTGAGACCACCTGAGCCACCTTTTGAGTAATAAAATGTTCCTCTGAGATCAACCTGTATGCTCATGATGTGTTCAATAAACCGCTGGAACACTTCAAAATTTTCCCCACTGCATGCCAGATACACTATTAGAGATACCTGTTGAAATTACTGCTAAAAATAAACATCAATCATACTGTCAAAACAGCCCAGAGGCAAGTGACCTCACACGTTTCAGACCGTACACTTTCTCTGTCAGGGCCGGCTCAGATTTGGGTTGTTGCCCTCTTATGTTGTCAAATTTTCGAGGATTTGCCGATGAGGTAATACTTTAGAACCTGAGGTTTAGATTTACTGTCAACATTCCAAGGCAAAATTACCTTATTTTAATATAGTAGGATATTTTTGGATCTTTTGGAATCTTTTCTAATTCATTGTGTTTTCTAAGTCTTAATATAATGATGGTGAATTATGTAAATGTTTTTAAAAGTACAGAATTCACTTTTTAAAAATTGAAAAAATGTTGGGCAAAAAAAACACTAAATCAATAACAAACCCAGATAAAAGTCCAGATGGTTGAGCAAACATGTTTTATATGAAAAAGACACATCTGAATACATTTAAAAATTTAAAGACATGCTTAAATAATTTATCACGTGAGTTTTGAGGGCTTAATATGAACAACATGCCAATTCCTTCCATTTTATATCAATGGAACAAATTTGGTAGGAATATTTTACATTCTATAGCTACCAAAGACTGTTATCATCTCAGCAACATCATTCATACAATATGATGTACATCAGTTTTAATATTTTGACTCTTTCTCTGCAGGATGGTCTTATATGAGTGCTGTCCGGGTTATATGAAGTTAGAAGGGAAGAGTGGGTGCCCTGCAGGTCAGTATTCATTCATTTCACCAATAGAAATATATTTTCTTAAGAGGTTTCTAGTCTGAGTGGTTATATGGTTATTAAAGTGTTCTGCATGGTATGGTAGTTCTGCATGCATTTTTTGTATTTTTTTTAGCACAATTTTTGAGTTGTAATCATGTCTGTAGCGCACATGACAAAGGTTAATATGGTTATTTTAATTGCTAAGCACCAACAATTATCACACGTTTGACTTCAGTTTAAGGTCATGCTTAGATTAAATGTCAGGTTATTCATCGGCTATGAGTTGAGTGGAGGAGAACATTAGCTTTTGTTCTCTAAACAAAATCCAGACCCAGCTGGCTGTACTTATACATGAGGTTAATGAGCCACAGCTAGTCTTGAACGAGGATTCGAGGTTCACATCATGTGAAAAGATACTGTACTCTATCCTGTGCATGAGACTCTTTTGTTTATTTCCTTTAAATTTTGCTTCACCACCCAGTGGTTCCTATTGACACTGTGTTCGGCTCCCTGGATCTGGTGAACGCCAAGATCACCCAACGATACGCCGATCAATCCAAACTGAGGGAAGAACTCGAGGGAGCAGGATCTTACACAATGTTTGCACCCAGTGACGATGCCTGGGAAGAGTTAGATCCTGTGAGTCAAAGTCCCTGCCACGTTTTACTTCATTCGAGCTGCAGTTTTTGCATGCTATGTTTAAATCGGTGGTCAAATGTGCGTGTTATTAATAAGTGAAGCATTGACAGGAACTTATTAAAAGGAAATTAATTGAGGATAATGCCGTCATGCTGTCTTTTTTTTTTCAAAGCTCTGACATTTTAGTGTTGTTTCTCTATTTCCAGGCATCGAAAGCTGCCTTGGTGAGCAGTGGAAACGCTGAGCTTTACAATGCACTCCATTATCACATGGTCAACAAGCGTCTTCTCATCAAGGACCTGAAGAATGATATGACCCTAGAGTCCATGCATAACAAACAAGGCCTCTATATCAATCACTACTCAAATGGAGTATGTTTCTCTTTTCTTTGAATTCATTGTATGTATGAAACCGTGCTATTATTTATATATTGTTGTAGTATTTATAAATGTTTTGATTTAGTTTATTTTAATATATATTTTCAGTTTTAATTTAAGTTCATGTTTTAGTCATTTTGTTTCGTCCTTGTCATTTTTTTAAATATTTTTTTATTTATGTTTATGCTAATTTATTTTTATTTCAGTTTTTTTTGTAGTAATTATATTAGTTCAGCTTTACCTTTTTTATTTTATTTCAGATTTATTAAATTCACAAAAACTATTTTTATATTAACATTTTTAGAAATATTTATAGAATGATATACAACCTATACAATTCTGCCATTTTTTACTCACCCTCATGTCTTTCCAAACCTGTAAGACTTTCTTTCATATGTGGAGCGCAAAAGATATTTTGAAGAATGTTTTAACTATTTTTATGCAAACAGGTCAATAGAGTCCAAAACAACATTAAAAACTCAGATATTTTCCAAAATATTTTCTATATTAATTTTTGGATGAACAATCCTCAACTACCGTTTCAAAGTCACTAAACTCTTTTTCAACAATTTTGCAGGTTGTCACTGTGAACTGTGCCAGGATAATTTACGGCAACCAGGTGGCGACTAATGGAGTCGTGCATGTCATTGATCGGGTCATCAGCGTCGTAAGCCAAACGATCAAGGATGTGATCGAATCCAACGATGATCTGGCTTCACTGAACGTATGTGTTATCATACCCGTGTTTTTGTAAACAAATATGATGAAAACTCTTTGGAAGCTCTCTGAAGTTTTGAAAAAAAAAACATTCCTCAGCAGGGGCATATGATTTCAGAGAGTGATCTTGGAAAACATTTTGTTTGTGATGTCTTTTATAGACAATTGCTTTGAGATCGGGTCTCCAGGGTCAACTGGCAGAGCCAGGACACTACACACTTTTTGCTCCAACCAACGAGGCCTTTGACAAACTAGACAGTGATGTCCTTGAGAGACTAATGAGTGACACAACTGTACTTCAAGGTAAACATAGAGCACAACCACAGAACATCATTTAGACAGTATAAAGGAAAGTATTCATGTTGAGGTGGACGGAGTCTTGATGCACTACAAAGATAGTAACAATACTGGGGATTCATGACAGTAAACTTCAGTGCAAAATTTTGGGGTCTAAAAGATAGTTTTATTCAGCAAAGGTGCATTAAATTGATCAAAAGGGATAGTAAAGGCTTTTATAGTGTTTCAAATTTCTATTTCAAATTTAATTGAAATTAAACAGAGAAATCTGAAAAAAAAAGTATCACTGTTTCCACAAAATATTTATTTCAACATTGATAACAGTCTTAAATGTTTTTTGAGCAGTAAATCAGCATATTAAAAGGATTTCTAAAGGATTGTCTGACACTGAAGACTGGAGTAATGATTCAGCTTTGCCATCACATGAATGTAGTAAATTTAAAAATATATTCAAATAGAAAGCAGCTATTTTATATTGTAATAATATTTCACAATATTGCTGTTTTTTCAATCTGATAAATGCAGCCTTGGTGTGGTTAGCATAAAAGACTTCATTCAAAAACATTCAACAACCAACCCCAAACTTTTGAACAGCAGTGTATGTGCACACAAAACAAGCACATAATGAATAATCACCTTCAAAGTTTTGAAAGACTAGCAGCCTCGTGTTTTAAGTAAACTGCACAAATGCAGTCCAATCCAAGCAGTGGTACATTCTCAGACGGTGCGCAAACAGCGGATCTGGCCGCAGCCACACGAGGATCCAAAACCAAGTTTGGTCAAGACCTTTAACACTTCCTGATGGGAAATGCTTAGATGCTGAATAATACTTCCTCTGATTCTGGTGAAAAAGATTGAATATTTTGTGGTCAGACAATCATAAATATTGTAACAGACAAAATCTGTTTTCCCCATGAAAAATAAAGAGGGTCTCATTACAAATCTAATCTGTGTGACCTTTTACATTGGATGACTGAGATTATCATTATAGAAAAAGCATTAAAAGAAAATAACGTAGAGCCCTATATTCCAAAGCAAAGACTAGCTTTGAAGTAAACATACAGTTCTTCCGAGGCAAGGAAAGACCACACAGATGTATAAAGTCAGCATTACATCACTTCTGGCTCTTACAGGATCTTTGGCTCTGTCCAAATGGCTCACTTGATGTGGACTTGCGGTCTCGTGGACTTTGCTCGCGTGTGTACATGATGTTCACAGGACCCTAGCAGTGGTTCTCAACCTTTTTTACGCCAAGGCCCAACTGTCCAAGACAATAATCAAAAGCCCTCCATTTAGGCCAAGGTATTTTTGGTACTTCTGCTGTAATGCAAAACTTATTACCAAACTTTTTTGTTTACAGAAACTAGGAGTGGCAATATCTTAATAATGAAATTAATTCCAGAAGTTATAAGAACTGTTTCAAGAAGGGTTCATGCTCTTCACATTTGAGATTACAGGATAAGTTTTTGTTTTTTAATAATTGTTTTACTCGCAAACAGCACTTCCAATAAAATATTTTAGAGCTTGACAAAATGATATAGTCATTATAGAATTTTTATTGGAAATGTATTAATTTCCATCACTTTTTCATATCTAGAAATCATTCTTTTGAAATTCTCACATATATCCAAGTTTTCTAAGAATGTGGGAACCTGGGGCCTCATAATATGCACAGTTGAGCAACATTTCAACTGCTTTTTAATTATTATGTCAGTTAAATGAATTCATTTATATAAATTATTTACTGAAAATAATAATTATAATAATAATATATGCACTTGAATTTAAGATGAAGTGGAAATCTAAAAAGAGAGATGCATTTAAGAACATTTTTGTCTATACAGACGTTTTATAAATTGTTTAGGTATATTTCGGAAACTGTTGTACGTTCACATTTAGGATCATTAAATGCGCATCTATATTAATAAGGGAGAAATACAATCTCAACTAAAGAGACAGTTCACCCAAAAATGATAATTCTGTCATTAATTACTCACCCTCATTTTGTTCCAAACCAGTAAGGCCTTCGTTCATCTTCGGCACACAAATTAAGATATTTTTGATGAAATCCAAGAGCTTTCTGACTCTGCATAGAAAGCAATGCAACTGACATGTTGAAGGCCCAGAAAGGTAAGGACACTGTTAAAATAGTCCATGTGACATCAGTGGTTCAAACGTAATGTTATGAAGCTATGAGAATATGTTTTGTTCGAAAAGAAAACAAAAATAACAACTTTATTCAACAATTTCATCTCTTCCATGTCAGTCTTCAACCCAAGTTCACGAGAGTGCCGCGATGCATGCCACAGCTGACTGTTACCCAATAGCCCATGTGGTAAAGTTTAGAAGTGTAGATGAATAGGACCTGTCTTAAGAAGGTTGTTTTGATTTGGATTTTGGTTTGGCAAAGCACTTAAAGTTGTCAGACTGCACATACATGTACAGCTTAAACAGATGCAGGAAATTGGCAAAATAAGCTCAGCTGCTGGGAAAGTGATATCACAGTTGATGTAAGAGTCTCAGCTCCACCACATTGCCTCCGCACAGGAAGAACTGGGCGGGTGTCCCATTGGACAACATGAGCTTCTGTGTTTTTAATTCTCTCTAGTGGTCTATATCTTGATGCTTACTGGACTGTGACGATAAAGACATCTCAACAGTTCTGGTCAGTGCACTGTTTATCTTTCAATCTGTCACATAACCTTTCTTCATTTCTCTTCATCTGTTTATTTTTCAAGCCCTTTTGAAGTACCACCTCCTGAACTCAGTGCAGTGCTCTGAGGCCATTATGCTGGGCAACATCTATGGGACTCTTGAGGGCAGTAATATTGATATCGGATGTGATGGTGAGAGCCTTACTGTCAATGGCATCAAGATGGTGCTGAAGAAGGACATTGTCACCAGCAATGGGGTCATTCATCTGATCGACCAGGTGCTCATGCCTGACTCAGGTGAGACTCTGTACTTGCCCACTGGGTTCGGCCTGACTTTATTTTTACATCCTTATGTCGTACATTTGTATATATTAAAATATACAAATTTATTGTCACTGATATAACATCTAAATCATGTAATGTTGTGATCAGTGTGTTTCTTGTCTTGCAGCCAAGCAGGTGATGGAGCTTATGGGCATATCTCAGAGCGTCTTCAATGACATGGTGTCTGAGCTCGGCCTGTCTGCCGCCATGCAGCCTGAAACTGAGTACACTATTCTTGCTCCACAGAATGGAGCCTTCTCTGGTGAGTTGACCTCATGACTCTATGGGCAAAATACAGGACGTTTCTGCAGAGATAACTGTGAGCGCTCACCAGGAGTCTGTTTATCAGAATAAACTAATGAGAAATATTTAAAATGTTACTATGTACTTTTTTTTGGTTTGATTGTTTTTTTTACAAAAAATATATGCACTGTATTGTTTTATGTATATATAATAAATTAATATATAAATAAATGTAATCATAATTGTATAATTACAATAATTAATCATTAATTAATTAAAAAATATATTTTATTAATTTGATGTTATTTTAAATAATATATGTTTGTATATTATTATGTTTATTTTATTATATTTATATATAATTTCTAAAAATGTGAACAAAATTATAATGTAATACAATATAGACACTCTCTCACTCACACACAGACAGACAGACAGATAGACAGACAGACAGATAGATAGATAGATAGATAGATAGATAGATAGATAGATAGATAGATAGATAGATAGATAGATAGATAGATAGATAGATAGATAGATAGATAGATACAAAAAATCCCTTTAACGCATTTTAGCATAAGGCTGCAAAAGATGAAAAATATACAATTTGTATTTTCAGTTTGTAGTTAATATAGGTACATTTCTAAATGCCCCACAGTCCGGTTAAAATGTCACAATAACTTGTCTAATAAGTGTCCTTACCTGTCATACAGATGAGGTAATGTCCATGGATCAGCGTCTCCTGAAGATTATTCTGGAAAACCACATTGTGAAATTAAAGTTTTCTCTGAGTGACCTCTACAGCGGTCAGCTTCTCGAAACCCTGGGAGGAAAACTCCTCCGAGTCTTTATTTATCGCTCGGTGAGAGAAAAAGACTTATTTTCTAAGAATTAGTGAAAGATTGAGGACCTGCAAACAATTATTGTGTAAACTCCATGAGTGAAAACAAGCACTTTTTAAATGTTTACTGTGCAGGCAGTTAAATTTTATACTCTTGTTTATTTTCTTCAGTTCATAGACCTTAAAGCAGTCCTCATCTAACTATATTGTTTTTCAATACTCTGCAAAGTGTCCAAGGCACAGCTATCATTTCATTCTCCTTTTTATGTGTGTGTTTTAGGCTGTGTGTATTGAGAACGCATGTATGGTCAGAGGCAGCAGAGAGGGCAGTAACGGAGTCCTTCATCTCATGCGATCACTGATCCAGCCATCCGAGACAACCATCTATGAGCTGCTCTTGAAAGACGGACGCTTCAAGTGAGATTATCATCATGACTTGATATAATTTATATTGTTAAGTGTTTATTGAAATATTACATAAAAATTAAGAAATATTGATTTATTTTTTATTCATTACAAGCATAAATAATTCATAGACTGGGTGAATTATTCCAGAATCTTTCTGTCTCTGATGGAGAGTGCTGGACTGACAGATCTACTGAAGCAGGAGGGTTCGTACACACTCTTTGCTCCTGTAGATGCCTCCTTTGGCACCCTGACTGAGGAAGACATCACTCTTCTGAAAAGTAAACATTTTGTTCTCTATTTTTTTAGATGATGTCCAACTTTTGCTAGGTCTGTTTCCTCACAGTGACATCATGTCTATTCTGATATCCAGGCGACATCAACGCCCTCAGGGCGATCCTGCTCTACCACTTTAGCAATGGCGTCTTTATTAATGGAGGCTTGGAGGGTGGAGTGACTAATCTTCTCAAGACCATTCAGGGCGACAACCTTCAAGTTCTCTCTGTAAGTACACTGGGATTGTTATTTTAAGATAGGATCTTTTATCTGTCAGGTTTTTAGGCACTAACCACAAACCAACTTCATCTGATTAAACACTGTAATTAGTGAAAATGTAGAAATTTCCTCAAATGTCGGCTTTATCCCAACAGTCATTATGATAAAGATGTCCCATAATTAGCTTTTCCAGTTACAAGATTAATGTATAAAGGCCTTTGCACACTCCATAATAAAACTCTAGACTCTGAAAGAATGACTTTTAAATTTGAGCCAATACTAATATTTTGGTAGCACAAGAGAGGAAGGACCTGATATTATGTTATCGTCAGACAATGCAATTAGACACAGCACACATTTCCTGTCCAGACCAAGTCCAGACCATTCACGTAAATCCTACCAGGAAACGTACCAGCAGGTTAACATTGAGTATGAAGCTGACTTGATTATAAAAAACATACATCATCTCATCCTAATTAGGGCTAAGAACATTTCTCTTTTTGTGTTTGTGTATAGCTGAAGGTCTATGACATAGGGCATTTTTTGTGTGTGGATTTGGAGCATTGCTACAGAGGTAAAGTCTTAACTTCCAGACAGTTTACTGCCATCAATCAAACACAGCTCAAATCTCAGAAACGCCTCTACCCGAAACTCCTTCTAAAAGCAAGAACAATAGGTCTCCTAATGTCCAGACACTTCCTTCGCTGAAAACAGATATCAGCACTGTAAATGTGAATGTACTTTATATGCAGATATCTCACAAACAGAGCCAAAACAAGGAAATTACCTCTTAATATTTGTCTGTATGTTTCAAACGGTTTTATAAGATCATCCCACTTAGGCTTGAATAAATCTTTGAGAACAACATTGTTTTTTATTTTTTTTATTTGTATTTATTATTTTTCTGTACATTTTATGTCTATATATATATATATATATGTGTGTGTGTGTGTGTGTGTGTGTGTGTATATGTAACAATATTATTTTAATTTATTTTTATATATAAGATCATTTGTTTAATTACTGGTAATTTACATATAAAAAAGTCATTTAATGATTAACACCATCTTATTCTCAGGCTAACAACTCCATCCATGTAAATTCAGTGGAGGTTCCAGATTTTGATCTTATGGCATCCAATGGAGTGGTTCATGTAGTGAAGACCATATTATATCCTCAAGGTGAATTAACAGCAGTGAACGTGCACTATATGTGAATATATGTTCAAAATGTCATATTTTGAAGGGACGTTTATCATCAAAATCAATTGCATAGATGGTCTTTATCTTCAACGTACCTGTTTTTTCCACTCTTATATAACTGTACAGTTCCTGAGCCATAAGACACAGTCCCTAGAGCTTAATAAAGAATTTTACTGCATTTCACAGATCTGCCAGTTGGCCGTGAAGACATATTGATTCTGCTGAGGAGACTCATCAAATACATGCAGCTGAAGGTACAGCAGAACACACATCATATCTGAACACTGACTCGCATTATAACAGATCCATCACAGTCCAGTACATCACAGAACAAACACACACATACCAGTTTGATCAGTTTGTTCTATTTTTTTTTTTTGCTTTGGTTTGTGTGTAGTTTGTATCTGGATACATCTACCGTGAGATTCCACTTACATTTATCAGTAAGTTCAGTCTCATCCCTCATTTCTCTTTTTATGTTCCACATAACATAATAACATTATCAATGGCATATGGATTACATTGGACATGTTTTTTATTAATAAATATTGTGTTTCGCCTTGCAGAGAGGACTATAACCACACATATAATTGAGAAAGGTAGTACATTATTGCATTACTTTTTATTTTATTTTATTTTAGACCTCTAAATGCTAACTCTTTTCCTCATCCACTTACCCCTTTTCTACATCTATAAGCATTTATTCAGTTTATTTGCAATACTGAGCTCCTCAGGCAAGTCCTTCTCTGCCAGCCGATTATTCCCAGCAGCACTTTTAGGTTGCCTATTTGTAAAATTTGTATTTACTCAATCATTATCCAATACAACAAGTCTGGACTTTGTCTCAGCTGCATTTCAAGAAAACCGATTCTTCATAGAGCCCCAGAGGAGAACGAGCACATGTTATTCTGTTGGCTGAAGCCAGCACTGGCATCTCCTCTGGCAGTTGCTGGACAGATACAGCCGATAAAGAGCCATTAGAGACAGAGAGGGAGAGGATTTTGCCTCAGACCATGGCAGGAGACCTACGTGTTGGGTAGTAGTGAATGTCAAAGTTCAGCATGGTAAAATTGAAATGGAATTTATGTAAATTGATGTTATTGTAAACTTGGCTTAAAATGTATATTTGAGAAGGTAAAAACTGATTAAAGCTTAGGTAATGGCAGTGTTTTTGAGAGTTACGACTTAAAAGCAGAGCTTTGGATCTCAAACTACAGTAGCAGGCATTCACTGGCTGCCTTTCATCAAATTAAACTCCCACAATTTTAAAGAGCTAATATGTGTAAGAGCCCAACATTGGTTTATCCAATACTTTAAATTTATAGTATAGAATATCAATATACTGACAATAGCTAAAATTGAAAATCCTTTTATGTAATTTTACAATCACAGGTCTTGAATTGCCAGAAGGTCTTGTACAGGTCTTGAATTGCCAGATCTAGAATTGCCAGAAGCTTTGCGAGGGTATGCTGTAAAAGACTCAATCCCATAGCGGGACTCTTATTTATTAGTAAATGATAGACAGACATTTTCCATGAAAGATCTTTTTAATGACAAAGTTAGTTCTAAATGAAATACAGATGGGACTAATGAAAGTCAAATCATTTGGAGTCTTTGTACAGCTGAATTTAATAAGTCGATGTTACAGTCTAACATTTGCATGTGTCATTTATTTACTGATCTGTGTGTCACAATGGTTCCAATCTGTCTTTAAAACCACTCAGAGTAGAATCAATAGCATGTCGAAGTAAATGGGTCAACAGTTGATTAAATGTTGATTGTGTCAAACGTGTATGTACTGTACTGGGGGTATATACGGGGGTACTATACTGTATTAAACATTCAAAAGTCTGGGGATTTTTTTTAAAGAAATTAATGCATGTTCAGCAGGTACAGATTAAAATGATTAAAACAACACAGCAATGACATTAATAATGTAAGAAAAGGTTAGTATTTCAGATAAATGCTGCTCTTTTGAACTTTCTATCTATATCAAAGAAAATCACAGTTTCCACAAAAACATTAAGCAGCATAATTGTTTTAGCATTATCAGGACATATGAACTTAAAAATGATTTAATTGTGATTGCTTACTTCTTCGATCCCTGATTTGGGTTATTGTCTGTAATGTAGTTTTATTTTGTACAGTTGTTTCTTATATGCAGTCTTTTCACACTGTTTGAATTCTATTATAAAACACAAAGTACCATTTAAGCTGAGCCTGCAATCAAAAATCTCACGATCCTGATCCACAGCCAGTTCTTCCATGTGCACTATGTCTTAGCTCATCTTTGGCAGAATATACATGTATGTTTTATAAATCCAGCAGTAGCATGAAACGTGACCCCCGTTGTAGTGTCTAGAAAGAAAGGCTGGTCTGGTGTTCATTAACAGCCCTGACAGCGCCAGTGATTATTAATGATTGGCTTAGACTTCCATTATCATCTTTGATCATTTACTTGTGATTCATATCAGTAAAAGCAGCAAGGAGAAATGGCACAATGGATTCAAAACCATTGGAAACAAAACTAACTTTAATTTAATGAAGTTCCTAAACGTAAGTTAGGGAGGAGCGAGCCCATCTAATCTTTCAATCAACAGCCAGAGTATATAAGGGGGGGGGGGGGGGGGGGAGTATATCAGAGCTCGTGTTGAAGTTGCTTCATCGAGCCCCTCATCAGTGGACAGCAAGCCAAATAAGTTTACACTCAGTTTATAAAGATTATATGGGCAAACAAACTTGTTAAATCAGCATAATAGTACCTAAAAAGACAGCCATACTTTATGCAAAGATTTTTTTTTTTCATAAGTACTGAGAAGATTTTTGGAAATGTCATGGTCTTGACATGCCACCTGATGGGATCTCTACTTTTCCCTCAGGTCCCAAGGTCAAGGTGGTGATTGGAGAACCAAGCGTCACCAAAGTTACACGAGTAATCAAAGGAGAACCAATCGTCACAAAAGTTACACAAGTGATTGAAGAAGATCCGAACGTCACCAAAGTTAGACGAGTGATTGGCAGAGAACCAAGCATCACTGAAGTTACACAAGTGATTGAAGAAGATCCGAACGTCACCAAAGTAACACGAGTGATTGAAGGAGATCCGAGCATCACCAAAGTTAGACGAGTGATTGGCAGAGAACCAAGCATCACTGA
This sequence comes from Schizothorax lantsangensis, assembly GCA_027422415.1. NCBI lineage: Eukaryota > Metazoa > Chordata > Actinopteri > Cypriniformes > Cyprinidae > Schizothorax > Schizothorax lantsangensis. Next base: position 14,941,593 of record CM049856.1, read on the forward strand.
AGTTACACAAGTGATTGAAGAAGATCCAAACGTCACCAAAGTAACACGAGTGATTGAAGGAGATCCGAACGTCACCAAAGTAACACGAGTGATTGAAGGAGATCCGAGCATCACCAAAGTTAGACGAGTGATTGGCAGAGAACCAAGCATCACTGAAGTTACACAAGTGATTGAAGAAGATCCAAACGTCACCAAAGTAACACGAGTGATTGAAGGAGATCCGAGCATCACCAAAGTTAGACGAGTGATTGGCAGAGAACCAAGCATCACTGAAGTTACACAAGTGATTGAAGAAGATCCGAACGTCACCAAAGTAACACGAGTGATTGAAGGAGATCCGAGCATCACCAAAGTTAGACGAGTGATTGGCGGAGAACCAAGCATCACTGAAGTTACACAAGTGATTGAAGAAGATCCGAATGTCACCAAAGTTAGACGAGTGACTGAAAGAGATCCGAGCATCACCAAAGTTAGACGAGTGATTGAAGGAGATCCAAAGGTCACCAAAGTTACACGAGTGATTGAAGAAGATCCAAACGTCAAAATTACACGAGTGACTAACGGAGATCCAAGCATCACCATAATTAAAGGAGTGGTCGGAGGAGAATCAGGTATCACCAAAATTAGACTTAGAATTAAGTTGATGAAGGAAAACCGTCTATTACAAAGGTTCCAAGGCTCATTGGAAGTATGTCCAAACTTCATTAGATTAAAGGAAAAGTTCACTCAGATATGAAAATCATTGCAACAGATTTGGAGAAATTTTGCATTAGATCTCTTGCTCAACAATGGATCTTCTACATGTACATGGGTGACTCAAAACAGTTTTGTGATAAAAGCATCACAAAAAAAATCCACACGTAATCCACATTACTCCAGTCCATTAATTCACATCTTGTGAAAAGCTGCATGTTTGTAACAAATTCATCATTAAGTCTCTATACATAATATTGCTTTCTTGTCTGAATCAGGAGATAAATATGCACAGAAATATCCACAATTTTCAAGTGATAACAGTCCAATACAGTTGTAAACTGGTTGATTTTGATATGAGAGGACAACAGAAGATGGACTTTTTCACTGGAGGATTATTACCTGTATATAGCGTTATTATGGATCATGCACTTTTTTAGACATAAGTGATGGAAGTTGAAACTTCTTAATGATGGATTTGTTTCTTACAATCACGCAGCTTTCACTTCACAAGACATTAACTGATGGACTGGAGTCATGTGGATTACTTGTGGATTATTGTGATGTTTATATCAGCTGTTTGAACTTTCATTCTGACGGCACCCGTTCACTGCAGAGGATTCACTGGTGGGCAAGTGATTTTTTAATTGTTGGATGAACTATTCCTAAGTTTAATTTTATGATAACAAACATTTATTTTTTGTTACTTTTTTGTTTTTTTGCTCAGCTCACAGTGCCTCATCTGATGGTGAAATTGACACTGAGGGAGAAATCAAGAGAATCATGGGTGAAGGTCATTAATTTGAACAGTTTTATTTGGTTGTGTAGTTATATGTTGTATAGTACATCATTACGTACATTCCTTTTTGGGTTAAAATGCCCAGTTGGTTTTATCAAACATTTGAAAACTGATTCTTGTGCAGTAAGATTAGAAAGAGACACTCGGCATGTTCAAGTCTGTTCTCAAAAGAAAATAGACAAGTTACCAATACTTTAACAGTTTAGTTTGTTTCAGAATGGCTGTGAACAAAGTAGTTTTTGATATTCTTTCTGATAAAACATTAAAACATTGTGTGTCCATGTGTTGTAGATGTAACCAAGGTGCAGACGTTTCAGAGTGGTGACGTACGCATGCTCCAGGAGGAAGATATCCAACAAATCACTGATGCGATCACTCAGGGAGGTTAGTCCAAGAGAGTTTTGTATGAGTTATAGTTGATAATAAATGGCTATATTTAAGCCTCAGTGCTGCTGAAATGATAAAAGTTGCCATTTCTCTGACATTAACTGCATTTTAGACTCTTTTTAGTGTTATTTATTTTAATATAATTTATATATTAGTAAAGTATTTTTTTTATATATATTCATTTTAATTTAGTTTAAGTTTTTAGTGATTTTGTTATGTGTTTTTCTATTTTAGTTTAGCTTTTCTGAAGTTTCATCTAATTCATTTGTAGTTTATTTTATTTCATCTTTATTTCAGTTAATAAAAACATTTTCAATTGGACACAATTTGTTTATGTATATAATTGTATATAAAGGGTGATCAAACTCATTGACACTGAATCGGTGAACCATTTACACTTGAACAAGAGACTGTTCTTAAATCTTCCTCTTTAGCACAAAGTTTTCAGATATGTCTTTCTCTACTGCCAAACACTTTTACCCATAACCCTTGGCATATGCAATAATCATGTTCTTTCCCGTATAGTTTTTTTTTATTCCACTGATTCAAACATTAATGTGATTTATGATTTTGAAGGGCTTTGGGATCTGTAAGACTCTTTTGTAGCTTCCTAAAGAGCTTGACATTTTTATTGAGAGCAGCTGTGAACGCGGTGATTCGTCCTCGTTTAGTATTGTTTAATGTTTGTTTGTCTGTCTAATTTTATGCCCATGGATTACAATCTCTAGTTACGTAACAGAATAAAGCTCCGTTGGTTTTCCCATGGCTCATACACATGGCTCTACTCCAGATGTTCTTGATTTAACTCCATACTCTATGGTTTTGATTCATTCTTGGCAAGATCACACTTATGATTCAGCTAAAAGAAAGAATCAGTTTTAGAACCTTTAAGCAGTACAGCTAAAGTAAGATTAAGGCTTTCATTATTGACTATTACTCACTGATTTGGCTCATGGTTGATTTGACTTTCACCCAGAGGTTTGTTCATCCATTGTTCTCATGTCTCCTTGTTCTCAAAGGTGGATCGGGGATCACTACTATAACTAAAGTAATCAAACCAAGGGTCCAGGTTGTTGAAAGTAAGGCCTAATAAATCAAATGATGATATGATGTGAGTTAAGTTTTGCTCAGATGTGTCACTGACTTCTGTTTTTGCTTGAAGCTGAACCAGGGCTCACCACGTTTACTAGAGTAATTAAGAAAGACCCTCAGATCATTAAAGGTGAGACACAATGCATCAAACAGTGGTAAGATGCAGTTAAAATTTTAAAACCAAATCAAATATACATCTTTTTGTATTCAAAGTTGCACCAGATGTTACCAGAGTAGTCCAACAAGAACCGCAGATAATTGAAGGTAAGAAATGATTTTTACACTTCTGATACTACAGATTTTAGTTTCAATTTTAGTGTTTAATGTATATGTCTTACTTAATGAAGATTTTATGGCCAAAATTATATATTATTTTTTTTTTGAGTGTGTGTTCTATCCTTTCTTTAAAAAAATGCTGGGTTAAAAACAACCCAACCTGGGTTATTTGGCAACCCAGCGCTGGGTAAATATTGGACAGAACCAGTGTTGGGGAAAGTTACTTTTAAAAGTAATGCATTACAATATTGCGTTACTCCCTAAAAAAGTAGCTAATTGCGTTAGTTAGCTACTTTTTATGGAAAGTAATGCGTTACGTTACTTTTGCGTTACTTTTTAAATATGAGCAGGGCTTGATTGTTTTTAATACAAGAAGTTGTAATTATAGCAAATGTAAAAGCCCTTTCACACCAAAAAGTGTAATGAATAAACCTCAGGCTGAAGGAAAAGTAAATTCACGTCTGTACAGTAGAACACAGGAGAAGAAGGTTCAACACTCTTCAGCAATAAAAGAACAATGAAGCACAATTGTTAGTTTATCTAAAGTCATTTTTGCTTATTAGTATGGTTTAACTGGATCATCAAAGGTCAGCAGCAAAGACATTGGTTAATAAAATGGGATTAGATACATTTGTGTTTTTTAACATATTTAATTATTGAAGGTTTGCGTCATATTCTGAGTTTGCATTTCACTGTTTTAATTCATTTTGATGAATACTAAATCTTTTGCGAGTGAGATGAATTAATGCACATTCACATTTAGTCTAGAACTACAGTAACATGTTCACACAGCGCACTGTCAGTCAATAAATGGGAAAAAAGTAACTGGCGTTACTTTTTTGAAAAAGTAACTCAGATATTTTCTTGTAAATTAAAAAGTAATGCGTTACTTTACTAGTTACTTGAAAAAAAGTAATATTATTACGTAACTCGAGTTACTTGTAATGTGTTACCCCCAACACTGGACAGAACACATGCTGGGTTATTTTGACCCAGCTGGTTGGTTTAATGCTTTTACCCAACATGCTAGGTTGTTTTATTTAAGTCAACTATTAATAGTTTAAACATTATATTGCTGCCTTAAAATGGGCTGGAAATAAACACACACACACACACACAGAGAGAGAATTACTAGAGGCAACAGCAATAATCAAAAGATGAATATTTATTAAGCACGAACACAGACAAAAGACAAATTGAATTTATTTGGGTGAATACAGCATAGTTTACAATATTACATACATTTAAACTAGTTCAACGTGCATTTTAGAAATAAAAAATGTAACATTTAAAAGTAACATTTTAAATTAAGTGTATTCAACCGTTCTCTGTAATCACTTTTTTTTTTTTTACCAAAATAGTGCTAATTCTCCTGCGTGGCATGTTGCCAAAATCTGAGCCGGTGAAGGGCTGCTGATCGCGGGGGGAACTGTGAACTTCAGACCGCGGCCTCGCGTTTCACTCGCCGTGACTGACTCCAAAACCTGCCGATAAACAAACAGCACTGACATTAGAGAACATGTTTTAACATCAAATTAAATTAAAGTCAGTATTATAACGAATAAAATCAATTTATGTTATTATGCAAGGCAAAGGCGTTTCCATCGTGAGAAACAATCGCTCCTGACGCAGCTGACTGACATCTCATCCTTGTGTTGCTAAAATAATATAATTTACAGGACAGTAAAGACTTTATAAATGAAATATAATGTATACAAACTACCCAGCACCTGTAAAACAATATTAAAAATAACCCAATAAAATGACCCAACAAGCTGAACCAACAGTGCAGTAGCCTAACTGGCTTCAGTTACATTAATTATAATTATAAAAATCTTAATATCTGATTTAATATTATATATAATATGCATACATGATGAATTATTATTATTTATTTATTTTTATTCTTTTAGGACCAGATTTTTCAAAGATTGTATCTTTCAAGGAGAGTCCAGTCCTCCTTGAAACAGAATCAGAGAGAATCACCAGAATCATCAAGGGTTAGTGCTTTCACAACTGTGTGAATAATATGAGGACAGATCTAATGCCCAAGGTTTAATTGAATTATTTTTCTTCTTAGAGGGCCGTTATAAAAAACGAGCTGCCATCAGACAAGGTATGTGTTTCAACTCATTAACATCTGTTGTGTTCATTAAGTTATTTTTTTTTTTGCTTTTATATCAATTAAGACACTTACAGTACACATGTTAGTATAGCATCTTTTTGTTCCAATTTTACCATAATCCAGACCTTCATAATACAAAGAGGAAAATGAACCATAAATGTCTAGAACAGCTTTGCTTACATGTGTGTATGTGGACTAAAACGCAGGATCAAGGCGGAGAGCGAGACTGGTCAGGCATCACTCCAGACCCAGACAGTGAGATGACTGAGGCTCACTCTACCTGAAGATCCAGCTAAAGTGAAAGACAGTGTTGTAGAACAGTGTGTTTGTCCTGAAAATGCACAGTTACTTTAAACCGCATTGAATGTTTACACATTACAAACCAATGCAGTAATATCTTGGATCTGTGTGGCCCACACCCCACTTCAACTCAGATAAGGGGTACTTGAAATGGTGGTGGTTATAAAGAGAGACATTGGTCATTTTTGTTTGTTTGTTTTTTAAGCTGTTTATATTGTTTCTTTGAATATATATATACTGTATGAGCCTGTCATTGAGCTTGTCGTGCACATGATATTTTGTGGTGCTTGCATTCAGAGACATGAATGCGTTTTATCTGTAATGATCAGCAAAGCTTTGGCTGTTGAGTTTACTTTAAATTATGCAGCTTGTAACTTTCCATCTGTTTCTAATTTTCTGTTCATTTTTTATGAATTTGTTCACATCTACATTTTTTAATTACTACTTTTTTTAAATATTCAAATCATCACATTGAAATAAGCCTCAACGGAGATAAAAAATAAAATAAAATATTTTCTGTTTATAGCACCTCTACTTGTGATTTTACTGTTTATCTCTAAAAAACTGTGACCTGTCTGTTCATTTTTTAATCTGTGGTGCAGCTATTTCAGTTGATGAATCATATAAATACTGAACAACAGTAACTGTCCTGGGAACTTGCACTGTGACTTTTAGGCTCATCATTAGCAATTATTCTCATCCTTCATGAATATGATGGCAGTGACTGCTAATGATGAGCTTAATGATAATAGGCATCGCCAACCATTTGTATCCAAGTACAAAGTCACTTTTGAAGTGACTGATTCTCAGTCTCCACACATTCTGCTGTCAAGTTGCTATTCATCTTAACTTTAGTATGAGCTCAAATGTTAATCCCATTATGTTCTTGTTTCCAGATAAATAGCATGTCAGAAGTGACATGAAATGAATGCAAAATCTAACAGTGTAGAGTTAAAGAAACACATATGTTGACATAGGGGATTATGTAGCAGCGTGCATGCCTTTACATAAAGACATATGGATATCATTATGTCTGAAAAAATAAAGCATTAACTACTTAATATAGACAATCTGAAGCTCCAGACTTCATTGGGAGGATAAACTTGTCAAGTATGGCAAGTTGTTTTAGATATACACACTAGTACACACACACACACACACACACACACACACAAACATTTAAAGCTGTCCATTATCTGCACTGGTCTAATGTGGAAGCTGCTAAATCATACCAAATATTGATGCAAATGATTCACTAAAAATAAAATAATAAAGAATAATTTCTGTTACTATATATATATATATATATATATATATATATATAAATGTTGATGGAAATAAAATAAAAACCTTAAATGTGTTTTATTTCTAGTTTCTCAGTTTCACATTTTCATAGTTCATAGTTTATGTACTAAAACAAATAAAAACTGAAATAAAAAAGTAATACAACCTATAGAAATATAAAATGCCAACATTTTAAAGTATAAAATAAAAACATAAAAAATATTCATAAAAACATACTTATCTCAATGATACTAAAATAACACTCATTGGCAATTAATCCTTACCTTGTTCTCATACGTTTTCGTTTCTCATATGGTTCTTAGTGTAAGTGTCATACTATTGGATCCCAGTTCATCCTTAGCGAGCCAACAACAACTGGCCTGCACTTACAGTATAAGGACAATCACACATCTGCTAGAGAACATCTTGTGTATTGTGGCTGAACTTGCAGGTTCACATATGTGTTCTATTATTCTCCGTGTGTGCTCTTGCATGGGGACATTTCTGCACAGCGAACATAATTTCTCATGTTTGGAGAGATGACCGATGGAAAACTTGCTTCAGTATCTACACAATACAAGAGTCACAGTCCAGAATCCAATCTGATTTGGAAAATCTTATAAAACAGTCCATTAGGAATGGAACTGCAAAAAGAACAGTCAAAACCACTCCCCATGCCTGCCATTGGTCAAAAGACATGTAGCCCCACCCCATACTCACACCATTGGTAGTGTCAGTGTTGCTGTGCCAGACTGGTTAGAATGTTTAAAAAAAATTATTATAAAATATAATATTATTATTAAAATATACATTTTTATAGACTATTTATTATTATTTACTACAATGCAAATAAAACGTAAAATAATAAATAAAAAATTATTACACTATAAAAACAAACACATTTACAATAATGAGTAGCCTATTACTTTTCTGTTTACTACAAATTATTTTAATTAAGTGTAATTTCTATTAATATTCTGAGAGAAACAGAAAGACCACATAATATTAACTGACTTAACTTGGAAGTAACGGCAATAAAGGCAATCATAAAACTGAGCGGCACCTCCTTCTGTGTAACAAGATGCTGTCTCTGATATCAGAGTGTTGGCATGTCTTTGACTCCAGTCATATATCTGACATAAAGTCGTTATGGCTGTAAGCAAGTAGTTAGCCAGTGATTTATATCGGGAGTGAGTGAGGTGATGAGTGATATGCCTGCAGGGTTCAGGAGCTCCTTCATTAGACGGCTTCAGTATTGAGAGATGGGCTCCAACAGAGAAAGTCAAAAGTACATCTGCTGTGCCATTGGCTAGAGAACTAAAAAAGCACTGGTTTTGCCTAATTTAAGTAATAAAACAGCAGACCTGATCATTAAAAAATATTATTTTATTTGAGTTTCTCACGGTCAGTTAAATCTAATGGACTGTTATTTTGTCAGATTTAACAGTAAGCTCACTTCTGTCGTATTGACTATCTATCTATCTATCTATCTATCTATCTATCTATCTATCTATCTATCTATCTATCCATCCATCCATCCATCCATCCATCCATCCATCCAAAATAATCCTCAATGGTTTGCAAAAATAATGTTTTCAAAAAAGTCTTCCATTGGTTGGAGCAACATATAATCCCGCCCCCAAATCACACTACCGTTTTATGCTTAAATTTTTAACTTAATTCTGTTATTGGGATTGGATACAAATGGTTAGTGATGCTTATTACCGTTAAGCTTATCATTAGCAGTCACTGGCATATAAAAACATAAAAGTTTTTTTACCATAAACGGATACCAGTGAATATTCTGGTGTGAGTTTTGGACTTGTATCAGTTGTGACAGATCCACTGGAAGAACAGGCTGTGTGTGTCAAGTTAAAGAAAGGAGGAAAGGCTCTCAAGTGGTGCACAAAAGACTCTGCCTAAACATTCCTGCACGTGGGGATGATTGCTGTGATTAGGAGTTTTTACGAGAGAAAACGAGTCATAAAACATACTGAAGCAGTTGTGGGCTGTTTCATCATGAGACTTCAGACCTTTCAAACGGCCCAGGATTTTCTCCCAAATAGGCCCACCACAACTACAATACAGTCGCTATATCTCACAATATTACAGCAATCCTGTCACATTTATGGCAAATAACATCACAAAACCCATGGTGACCCTGCTGACAAAAACAAAAGAAACCATCACAGAAATTATAATGATTTCCACTACAAATACCATTACAGTGAACATTCGGATTAGGGGTGTCCTGGGATTTTACAAGTGCTCAAATAGGCTACATCAGGGGTCACCAACCTTTTTGTGAGTGAGGGCTCCCTGTAGGGATAAAATAGTCTCAAGGGCTACTTGTTTGATATACTCCAAATAATTTCTGGACTTCTCCAGAACATCCAGATGGCCAGTCGTGTTTCTGAGTGTTTCTGTGGGCATTTTTATGTCCCGGTAAACATATTTCACCTTTTAGATAGATAGATAGATAGATAGATATTTTTATTAAAATTATTTTAGAAATCTTATTAGAATTTCTATCAATTGTTACACAAATTGACAGAAAATAAAACTTTTTTTTTCATTTTTAAAAGTCCACAAAAGACTGAAAGTGCTTATAGATAAAGAAACACGCTATATTTTTCATATATTTGTTGATGAATATACATTGTCAAAATATCTCAAAATATCATAACAGAAAACTCTTTCATGAGAGTTTAACAAAAGTGTTTCCAAACACTAAACCGATACCATCTTTCACAGATGGTGATTTCATATGAACCATCAGTGGGCCATAACCAGAAAAACATATAAATAAGACTGTCCAAATTTATATAAGAGGGCATTTACAAAAGAATTTGAGGATCCACGTAATCTGTGTGAACATTTTCCTCTGTATGTGAAACTTTTCAGAAATGCGAAGGATTTAGTACAGGGTTGTTGTATAAACGTACCCTAAATTTGGCAACCAATTTACCAAAATGTATAACAGATACAAATTGCCATAAAAGTATGTTGAAACAGCCCTACTGTCTTCTCATACCAAAACATTTAATAATGCCTTATTTCTCTCTAGCAGGGCACAGCAGAAAGTTTATCATGTAGTAGAATGTGGAGCGAATCAATGGCTCTAATGTCAATAACACGAATCTGTAAGACTACTGGCACTGACTGATGACTGATGGAGTGCAGCTTGCTGGCAACATGGCGGCCTTGCTGTTTGTATGCAACACTGGAGGCCAAAAGGCCCAAATTCAGAGGAAAAGTGCTCTCTTGTGACTTTCATGTCAAGAAGTGTTCTCGCTGATTTGACAGCCAACATTCTTGATGGACACTGGCTTACAGCCATACTTCACTGGAAGCTCTGTGCAAGTTCTTAGAGATCGAATTTAACAAGAAAAGAGTTGTGAAGAGGGACTGTTGTAACATACACTACATTTATGACTATCCCTGCGCAACACATGGTGGAGCAGGTTCCCCATGTAGGTGTTTATTGGAGAAACATTTGAATCAATTCATATAATGCATTTTATTTCACACGTTTATACATTTTAAAGGAGTACGTGTTTAAAAATTATGATAAAATCTTGTAATTTCAGTCCTGTGCATCTCCCTCTCTGGTTGGACTATAGTTGTAATCCAATATTTTAAAAGTTGTGTAAGTTGCGACCCTATACAAATCGGCAAATACTTCTCACACATTAAACTCTACCGCTTTGATGATACACATGAGAGCCAATGAGGTTTGCGTGGAATTTCTTATGCTCCGCCTTTTCTCCTTATATGGTATTGAACAAGTTCACAAGCACCACATGTGTAAACAAACAGATGCTCTTGCTTGCACACCAGATTCAAACTTTTTGTTTTATTTTTAGTTATTAACAACTGAAATTTCACACGATGCTGTTTTATGGCTTCTGGAGACTTGAAATAATGGGGACAAGACATGTGGACTACTGTTATAGTGGTTTTATGTGCTTTTTGGACACAAATGTAATTGTAATTTTGTTGTGATTTTAGCCTATGACTTCTGTGACTGAGAACTTCTTATTCATTAGTAATTGTACCGCATTTCTCCTGTGGGTTTGTGTTTTATTTGGAATTTTCTATTAAGCTCTTTAAGAGGCATTTTAAAAGCAGAAATATTCCAACAGAGTGGACATGAAGTTCAGCTTCACGCATCTTGGCTCATTATTTTACAGGTCATATCTGGAATTCCTCAGCTGTGCACCATACTGAGAGAATAAATGAACTGATTTGAACTTCATTTCTATCACATATTCAGACACCACAGCTATAACATTATTGTTTGACGTTCACACTGAGCTCTGTGTAATTCCAAATGAATCGGCCAACATTTTGTTTGATGAACTAAAACAATGTTTGTGTCTCTAAGAGGCTGCAGTTATTTAATGCACCTGAGTAAATTAATGATTTGCATTTTTCATTTTTGAAATGTATGAAGTGCAAACCAATTCTATTTTTTGCAAGCTAAATATGTCTGTGGTGGATAACAAGCAGAAGATGTGAATTAATTTGTCATCCATCATAACTGGCTCTTAGGAAAATCTGATGAAACATGATATGTGAGAGATGAGACATTTAAATTGTTTAATTTTTCTCATAAGAACAGGAGTGACCTTGAGTTTAGAGCAGGCCGGCAGCTGTGCTTTAATACTTTTCTTCTGAAACAGAGAGAGAGAGAGAGCAAAAGAACATAAGCGTGAAAGAATCAGATTTTATATTAGTCCCAGTATCATCTCTCTATAAACCAAAAGGTGTTTCATGCAATGTTTACTCAAAAATTAAATCATTTACTCACTCGATTGTTCCAAAACTGTACAAAACAAGTTTTTTTAAGTGCTTTATTATCCATACAATTAAAGTCAGTAAGGTCCAAAATTATTTTGAACCCCATTGACTTTCATTGTATGACAAAAGCATTCTTCATCTTCTTTTGTGTTCCACAGAAGACAAAGTCATACAGATTTAAATTATATTTGGGTGAGTAAATGATGAATTTCTCATTTCTGAGCAAACTTTCCATTTAAAATGACTCACAACAATAGAGTGCCATAATGATCTCATTCCTTTTCATGACATTTGGAGAGAAGAATCATTTGTTAGATTGCCTTTTAGCTCAAATCACTTCAGCGCAGTTCTTCTGAACTCAAGATCACAAAACTCCTAAAATTACAAAACTTCAAAAATGGAGCCATAAAGAAACGAGGCCTTAAAATGTAATGTCTAGGTTTGTGATTATTACCACTGCTCGTGTTCTGAAAGGCTGTACTAATCCCAACAAAGTCAATTTTTATGATTTCAACTGCAGTTTCAGCCTGGCATGTTAAAAGATTCTTTGTATAAACATGCCTGACGTGTTTTAAAACTGTACATCCATGCGCCTACAAACACGAAAGCATGCGTGACCTTGTCGAAAAAAAGACCAGATGACATGCATGTATCTTCAGGTTGCTTTTTCAGGACATGTGATAAACTGTCAAGAACGTCACACCCAACGAATAAATCTTTTATGTGAGGCAAAAAGAAAAAAGACATGCTTTGATTTGCAAAGCTAGTCACAGGCAGCTGTGTTTACGATGCTTGCATCCTTCATAAGGTTATAGAATCAAACATAACAAATAAAAGAACATCTATAAACATGTACAGACTTATTTATTGCCTATTAACCAGAGAATGCTTTGGCTTCAGTGTTATTGTGCATTTAATAGCGAGGATAATGGATGACATACAATAGTAGAATAATCCCTGTTTTAAAATGTATGCATGTTGTCCATTATTTAGTACTTTTTGGGATGAAACAGAATCAGAGTTGCACTCATTTCACAGGAAGTGACAGTGTCTCCAAGCAAACACTGTGATGTCAACCAAATATGGATTCGTAATTTAACCTTGGCACAGTCCATATTTTGGCGACCATTTGGCAGCAAACCATGTGTATTTAAGTGTAATTCACTGAAACTTCTGGTCATAATTACCTTAAACAAAGGGCCAAAAATCACTCTTAGGACTGAGGATTTGTGTATGGCACAAAACATGAACGTTTCCTTCACGAATGAAACCGCAGGAGACAGTGCTATTAGCTAACAAGCTAATCCTGCCAAAAGGGTCCATTTCAATAAATGCACATGAATATGCAAGCCCTGGAAGTCTGACTAGATTTTTACATCTAAAGGGTTTGCCAAACCTCTGGGTATAGTACAGTTTAAAGTGAATTGGAGAACAGATGTTCAGATCTGCTCCAGTTCATGCATATAAAATAGTACCTTTATTTGTTATTTGTCTTGCCTGCTACTGTATAAATGGCTCAAAAGTAAGTATTTGAGAGTTAAATTCATACAGTTGGGTTTAAAATCTTCTATTTTGCATGTTTTTAATTTTATTAACAACATAAAGTGAGAGAAACATTTCAGATTTTTTTTGTCTTTTGCTTTAAAGGGGTCATATGATGCTTTTTTAAAGATCGTTATTTTGTGTATTTGGTGTAACAGAATATGTTGACATGCTTTAATTTTCAAAAAACACATTATTTTTCAAATACTGTACATTATTGTATGTCCTCTATGCCCCGCCTCTCTCAAACGCTTCGTTTTCTACAAAGTCCCTCCTTCAGACAAGCGCAGTCTGCTCTGATTGGCCAACTGACACAGTGCATTGTGATTGGCCGAACACCACAAGCATTCGTCGGAAATGTAATGCCCCTTTCCATAATCGCGAGCTTCAGCTTTCAAAATAAATAATAATGTCCTTAGTTTTACCATCAGTTCAAGCCCGAAAGAGGAACAGAGTCTCGTGACAGACACATGATGCTCTTATGTGTTTGCACACAAGCTGCTATTAAGACAGCTGACTCCACTGTGATGTGACCCTGTCTCTCTCTCTCTCTCTCTCTCTCACACACACACACACACGCACGCACACACACACACACACACGACGCGCAAAACTCCGCATTTAAACAGTCAATAGCAAATACTTAAACTAATAACAAAACATACTTACAGTTGCTGATTCAGAAGCGCCAGATTGTCAGAGCAAAGTCAGAATTACCTCCTCTCCTCGGTTCATGAAACTGTCGTCCATAAAATGCGTTGCTGTTCTGTTGTAAGTAATCTTAATGATTCCTAAATGCATCTACTTTCGGAAGGCTCGGAAATAAAGTGCCTTTGCTTTCGCCTAGAACAGGGGTCTGCAACCTTCAATGTCAAAAGAGCCATTTTGGCCCCTTTCCCACCGAATACAATTCACGTGGAGCCACAAAATATTTGATGCTCAAATAAAGATAACACGGCATATGGCTAAAGTTTTATATTCAGTTATGTTACAGGGCAGGGGAGTAGCAATCATTTCAGAAGTGAGAGGGACAGAAATGTCAAATGTAGTAATAATAATAGTAATCATAATATGTATTTATGTATGTATAATTACTCTACTTACTTTTAATTGGCTGCACTGCTGGACAATAACCAATAATTTGTCTTCTATAATATTTTTGATATATTTTACTAATGACAATTTTATGGTTATGATTGTTCAATCAGTATATACATACACACTACAAACACGTTTTCCATTTTTATCACAGAATAAGGCAGAACATATATTTTATAGCTTCTGTACTGTAATTAATGCTGTCAATTACCACTGTATAATTCATATTTATTACCTGGAGAAGACTTGAAAAACACATAAACCATATCGTCTTCACGTTTCATCCATTAAGTTTTATGCTTGTTATTCAGCTTAGCTACAGCTATAGCGGGATGCCTGTCAAAAGTTATTATTACTTCTCATATGAGTCCGTTTTGGACTTTCTGCGCGAGAACGCCCTTCCGGCTTCGAGAATGAATGAAACGAATAAAACGAGCCACCGCAGAATGATGAAAGAGCCACATGCGGCTCGGGAGCCACGGGTTGCCGACCCCTGGCCTAGAAACACAGCGTCTCACTGTCATGGCTGCAACAACACTACTGAGGTTACTGAAACCACGCCTTATTTCTTTGCATGAACATTTGGGCAGCATTAAGCAAATATTTCCACATCGTGACGTAGACATGTGGGGGCGTGTTTGAATGAGGCATTTTAGGGGGGCGTGGCAGAGTCTTAACTTTGATAAAGAATATACTGTATCTTTGGTTTTGAGACTTTAGTCTTTGCAACTTCAGGGATCTTATCTATGCACAATCAGCTTGTAACACTCCAAAGAGAAAGCACAACTTGAAATCGCATCATATGACCCCTTTAATGACAGCAGAACTCAAGCTTCAGGACCTTTTTATATTATTCAACTCTTCCTTGTGTTTGCATGCTGTCTGTTTTGGAGCATCATGGTCATCCTGCAAGGGTCAGCTATCCCCTACCGTGGAACCGGCTTTTTCCTGTTAAGGAAAAATTTGTTCCCCTGCCAACTGCTGACATAAAGACTGTCTTAAATTATGCTAAGCAAATTATGCCTTTTAGTAAATCACAATTCTGCCAATTTTGTCAAGATTAACGACCTTTCCAAAATGCAAAATTTAGTGTATACATCATTGATAAGGCAATCCCACAAGTATTCAGAAGCTCAGATTTATTTAATTTATAATTTTGCCCATATATGTTTCTCAAGTCCTAAGTCTGGTTGAGGCAGTATTCACATGCTGCACATTTGTCTATGAAGAGCATTTCAGATAAATGAGTAACAAAGTAAACAATAGGTTTTACTGTTGTTTGTATGTCATCGAATTCTGTTACCACAGAGCTAACTTCTCTAGAAATACTTCACAGCCACCAAAATATGAAGATAAAAACAAAACAGTTGGGGTGATGTTAACATTTGTTATGTTATGCTTGGACCATATTTTGCTGTCAACCTCCAAAACAATATGAAAGTGTTTCAGATGTGGTGTGGAAACCACTGTTGCTTTGGTCTGAGTGCCTCTTCAGTTGGCATAAATGCATCTGATGGAATCGCTCCTTCCTTTTTTTGATTTTGGCTTGTAGCCACTTTTTACGACACTGTAATTGGAGTTAATGGGAACTTTATGGTGGCACCGCTGGGTCCCGTTCATCCAAACTTGCAGACAGAGATTAATCTCAGCCCCACCTCAGTCCACAGTGAGTCACCATCTGACAGCTGTCCCAAACTGACTCAGGCCAGGTCATCAAACAAGTGTTTACCTTGCCCACAGTGTTGTGTAACGCCCTTGAGATATTGCAGGACTTATTTACTTGAGAAGAAATAGAGAGTTTAGTAGAGAGTTTGTGATGCTTGAAAACCCTGCATACCTGAAAAAGAACCAATTAAGCGCACATGCATAATGCTTTCTTGATTTATCCAGTAGATACGAGGTTCAAAGAGTGCATTCTTTAAACTCTAAAGTGCCAAGATTAATGACTCAATAGATGCATCTTGTCCCCTAAGGGACTATTTCAAAAGGATATAAAAACCTGGACTTCCTGAACTGTTTCAGTGTGATTAAAGTTCATTGGCTAATTAGACAGATGGGACACTGTATGTGTTTAGGAGCTCAGAGGTTTGGAGCGTGTTTTATGCAGCTCTTTTAACTGAAGCCATTGTGGTTACCGTATCTCTTGGATCGGATTGATTAATCTGGATGGGACTCAAGTTGGATCCTCGTTTCTGGCATAGTTGCTTTCTCATGAAAGATCAGCATCTAAATAGAAAGGAGTGATGGATGGGTTCCTTTTCGGGAACTCGAGCTGCGTCACCACGCTTTGGGAACGCCTTGTGCGTGACCGGCTCTGAATCTGCTGTGTAATCTCACCAATGGAAGGGCGCGACGTCACAGGCGGGTGACGTCAGAGACCAGGAAGCATAAAAGCACCTGCGGCAAAGCCGGCGACAGCCTTCTGTCATTCAGAACCGCGCTCTCTGTGTGTCTGGTCTACTCTGTTTGTCTGTTGCACTTTTACAAGAAATACATAAACCTGCATTCGATAAGACACTACACTGATTGCATTTACACTGCACTATGTCCAAGAGTAGCTATAAGGGCGAGGGCAAGTCACGCTTGTTCAAGCCGTGTGTGTCTCCCTGCAAACATTTCATCACTTCTGGAGACACACACGAGCAGTGCGTGGCTTGCTTGGGAGCGGGGCACGCGGCGGCTGCATTCAGTGAGGGAGCTGATTGCCCCCATTGTGAGCGCTTGCCGCTGCGTATGCTCCGCTCCCGAAAATCCTTGTTTGTGGACGGGATTTTCACGAGTGAGCCCCGCGGTTCAGGTCCTTCTGCTGCCGAGGCAGAGCGGCGTCTGCACTCGTGGGGCTCACAGTTCGATCTGGAGCAGGAAATGGAGACAGGCGAGTCCCTGTCTCCGTCCACTGCCTCCAGATCGAGCGCCCGCTCCGGGAGAGCTCGCAGTGAGAGAAAGGCAGCTTCCTCCCGCGGAACGGGCTCGACGCTCGACCAATCTTCCTTCGAGGAGGAGGAGATGGAGAGCGTCGATGAGCCGCCCCAATCCCTGCAGTATGAGGAGCTGCTGGAGGTGGTGACTCGCGCTGTCGATAAACTTAAAATTGATTGGCCAGCCGAGCAGCAGACGAGTCGCGTGGAAGCAAGCTCGACGAGCGTTTCTTGCGCGCTCGGCCGCCACCTCCGCATCGGAGCCTGCCGTTTTTTCCCGATCTGCATACTGAGGTTTGTAGATCGTGGGGAAGACCGTACTCGTCCCGCCTCTTCATTCCAGCGTCTAACTATTATGGGAATGTCGTGGGTTTGGATGAGTGCGGTTATAGGGCGATGCCAAAGGTAGAACAGACGCTTGCGAGTTATCTGTCTCCTCACGTGCCCTCGGCGAGTACCGGCTCCACATACAGGGAGGCTCAAAAGGAGAGCGCTGCCTCTCGTGCTCCCCCGCGGTGGGGCCAGAGGCAGCGCTACTCGTCTGGGGCTTCAAGGTTGAAGCTGGATCTGAGGTCCGTACTTACGGCTAGGAGGTCCCAGAAGAAAAAGTCCTGACACATGGGGTGCAGGACTTCTGAGGGCAGGCCCCTCTGGGGAAGAAAGGAGTTACAGGGTGCCTATCTCTCCCCAGTGCCCTCGACGCTGCGCTCAGTCTGACGTAAGGGGACTGAGACACACGTCACCCCTGAGGGGGTCTATAGAACGGATAGTTCGGGCCCCGCTTGGCGGTGTGCCGTCACAGGGGTCCGAGCTACCGTCTCTAACACCAGAGGCCAGCCTCGAGAGGCTGGTTCCCTTAGTAGATTATTTGGCAGCGTGGAAACTACTGCTAAATGCGTCTCAATGGGTCCTGCAGACTGTAGAAAAGGGGTATCGAATTCAGTTCGCTTTTCCACCAGCGCGCTTCAGTGGCGTGACTCCCACACTGGTGGGCCCCGAGCAGGCTCTGGTTATGGAACAAGAGGTGAAAGCCCTATTAAGGAAGGAGGCCATCGAGGTGGTCCCTCCTCACGAGAGGGAATCCGGGTTTTACAGCCGGTATTTCATAGTTCCCAAGAAGGATGGCGGGTTGCGTCCGATCATAGATCTGCGTCAACTGAACCACTCAGTCAGTCAGCTGAAGTTCAAGATGCTCACGCTAAGGCAAGTTGTGTCACAAATCAGGTCCAAGGACTGGTTTGTCACGATAGATCTAAAAGACGCATACTTCCACGTATCCATCCGTCCGTGTCACAGGAAGTTCCTGAGGTTCGCTTTTGGGGCAAAGCTTACCAATATCGGGTTCTTCCCTTTGGTCTAGCACTCTCACCCCGCACGTTTACAAAAGTAGTGGATGCAGTACTAGCTCCATTGAGGCTGCAGGGCATCCGCATACTAAATTATATTGACGACTGGCTGATTTTAGCTCAGTCGGAGATGGAGGCGGCGAGACATCGAGATGTCGTCCTCGCTCATATGGAACAGTTGGGGTTGAGACTAAACGCCAAGAAAAGTGTGCTTTCTCCGGTTCAGAGGACCACTTATTTAGGCGTGGTGTGGAATTCGACCACGATGCAGGCACGAATGTCTCCTGCTTGGATCGAGTCGATTTTCACGTCAGTCAAGAGAGTGAGAGAAGGCCAGTCACTCACTGTCAAGCAGTTTCAGAGATTGCTGGGTCTGATGGCAGCTGCGTCCAATGTGATACCATTTGGCCTGCTGTACATGAGACCCCTGCAGTGGTGGCTCAAGACCAAGGGATTTTCCCCGAGGGGAAATCCACTTTGCATGATCAGGGTCTCTCGACGGTGTGTGCGAGCCCTAGACATGTGGAGGAAACCTTGGTTCTTAAATCAGGGCCCGGTGCTGGGAGCTCCGTGTCGCCAGTTATCGTTAGCGACGGACGCGTCTCTCACCGGTTGGGGAGCACTCATGAGTGGCCGCTCAGCCCGCGGTCTGTGGAGTGGTCGCCATCTCATATGGCACATCAATTGTCTGGAGATGTTAGCGGTCTTTCGAGCACTGAAATGTTTCCTCCCAGACCTGAGAGGTCACCATGTGTTGGTGCGCACCGACAACACAGCGGTGGTCTCTTACATCAACCACCAGGGGGGTCTGCGCTCGCGCCCGTTGTACAAACTGGCACACCAGATCCTCTTGTGGTCCCAGGACAAGTTCCTCTCACTGAGGGCACTGTATATTCCTGGGTACCTGAATGTGGGACCAGACGTACTGTCGAGACAGGGGCCGAGGCCCGGGGAATGGATGCTTCACCCCGAGGTGGTGAAGCAGATATGGAGAATATTTTATCAGGCGGAGGTGGACCTCTTCGCAACTCGAGTGAATGCGCAATGTCCCCTCTGGTTCTCTCTAGCTCCTCCAGCTCCCCTAGGACTGGACGCTATGGTACAGACATGGCCGAGGCTGCGTCTGTACGCCTTTCCCCCGATCGCTCTGCTCCCAGGAGTTCTGACGAGAGTACGCCGAGACGTGTTCGCCTACTGTTAGTAGCCCCGTACTGGCCGGGCCGAGTATGGTTCTCGGACCTGATTTCCCTCCTAGACGACTCTCCATGGGAGGTTCCCATCAGGAGGGATCTCCTCTCACAAGCAGGGGGTGCCATTCTGCACCCCCGCCCGGAGTTATGGAAACTGTGGGTGTGGCCCCTGAGGGGGCACAGCTCATAGCTTCTGGTCTCCCAGCTGAGGTGGTAGAGACCATTCTCCAATCCAGAGCTCCCTCTACGAGGAAAGTGTACAACCTGAAGTGGAAGTTTTTCACTTCATGGTGCAGAGCTCGCCAGCAGGACCATGTTAACTGCCAAGTTGGTACAGTTCTTGAGTATCTGCAGGCTAGACTCTCTGCAGGGGTATCCCACTCCACAGTGAAGGTGAATGTGGCGGCATTATCGGCTTACCACTCACCGCTCGATGGGAACACAGTGGGCAAACACCCCCTGGTGATACGCTTCCTCCGCGGTGCGCTGAGGAAGAGGCCGCCAGTGCGTTCTCGCGTCCCCACGTGGGACCAGGCGGTGGTGCTAGAGGCTTTGTGTATACCACCTTTTGAGCCCATAGAGGAGATTTCAGATCGTCATCTTTCCCATAAGACTACGTTCTTGTTAGCGATCACTTCTCTGAAAAGAGTGGGTGACCTTCAGGCCCTATCAGTGGCCCCTTCCTATCTTGACTTTGCG